>OY728122.1:104191915-104791915 GCA_963277665.1 Viscum album | reverse complement strand
CTAAAAATCCTACAAACCATAAAAATCTCAAAAACCCCTTAAAAGAAAAATAAAATTCCTAAAATTCCCTAAAAATACTTAAATCATAAAAAACCATAGAAACCCTAAAAACCCATAAGAAGAAGTTAAAACCTAAAAACACTTAAAACCCATAAAAAAAATACTAAAGCCCCTAAAAACCCCTAAAACCCATAAACCCCCAAAATACCTTCAAACCGGAAAAACACCAAAAACCCCTAAAAACCCAAAAAAATCTAAAAAAATTTTAAACCCCTAAAAGTGATAAAAAAACTCTAAAAAATTTAAACCCTTAAAAACTCAAAAAAACCCAAAATCCCAAAATACAAAAATAACCTAAACACCAAAAAATCCTAAAAACACTCAAACTCCCTATAAACACCCAAAACCATAAAAATATAAAAAATCCCTAAAATCCATAAAAACATAAAAATACCTAAATACCAAGAAACATCCTTAGAAAAAATTAAAAACCTAATAACACTTTAAACCCCTAAAACCATTAAAATGCTTAAACCACTAAAAACCAACCCCCCCTCAAAATCAATAAAAACCCAAAAAACCCATAAAAATCCTAAAAAAGATATAAGAATACATACAAAAATAAAAAACCAAATGAAAATGAAAAATAAAAATAAAACATTTAAAACCTAAAAACACTTAAAACCCCTAAAAATCTAAAAACGCTAAAAACCCTAAAACCCCTAAAAGCCATAAAACTATAAAACACCATAAAAACCTAAAAACCAATAAAAACTATAAAATCACTTTAAGATACTAAAAATGTTAAAAACTATAAAAAAACATAAAAACCCTAAAAAACTCTAGAAATCCCTAAAACTTGAAACAGACAAAAAACCTGCTAAAAACCTAAAACCCCCAAAAATCCCTAAAAACATAAAAACCTAAAAAACATAAAAAACCTAAAAAACCTTAAGAAAACATAAAAAACCTAAAAACACTTTAAACACCTAAAAAATATATAAAAACCAAGAAAACCCAAAAAACCTTAAAACCCTAAAAAAATCATAAAAACCATAAACCCCTAAAAAGAATAACAAAACATAAAACCATATAAAAAACCTAAAACCCAATAAAAAAATATAAAAACCCTTAAAACCCCTACAAGTTAAAAATCTCTAAAGAAACCTTTAAGATACTAAAAAAATCCAAAAAACCCCTAAAAACCCAAAAAACTATAAAAACCCTAAAACCCTCAAAACCCTCAAAATCCCTAAAAACCTTAAAAACCATTATAATCCTAAAAATACATAAAACCCTAAAAAATATAAAAAACCCTAAAAACCTTGAAAACCTTGAAAACCCTTAATAAAAATAGAAAAACCTAACAATAGTTAAAACCCCAAAAAACATAAAAAACACTAAAAACCATAAGAACTAAAAATCCCTCAAAATCATTAAATTCCTAAAAACCCATAAAAAATATAACAGTCCATTAAAAAATCCATTAAAAACCCAAAAAATCCAAATAAAACCTTAAAAACCTAAAAACACTTAAACCGCTTAAATTCTAAAAAATGATAAAACCCATAAATGACCCTCCAAACCCTAAAAACTCTAAAAACATAAAAACCCCTAAAAAATTTAAAACACATACAACCCCATAAAAACTATATATTTCTCTCAAATAGGTGTATGTACCTAGAAAAAAATGGTCTGATGGGGACGGAGAAATATATCCTTTTTATCTCACGAAGGAGGTGTCATAGTTAAGTCATTCATTTCAAGTGTAGAATTTTTTTTATCAAAGATGTGTATGTACCCAGAAAAAAATTGTCTAATGGGGATTGGGCAGTATATCCTTTTTATCACCTGAATGAGGTTTCACAGTTTAGTCATTCATGTTGGGTACACCATTTTTGTTTCACTTGAAGATGGGGTTATGCCTGATTGGATTGATGGTAGGGGTTAACTAGTGTGAAATCACTGATGTTGAGTATAACATCTTAGATGGTCTCCAATAGGTTTTTTCATGGATCCATAAACACCCAATGGATCTCACATCCATGATTAATGGACCTAATTTCTGAAGGAAGGCATTCGTTGGATTATTTGGACAATGACACTTAAGAACTCACATTGGTCGAGAGGATGGGAAGCCATGCTCATCACACACTTTTTTGGGGGAACTATTGTCATTTTTGGGTCTCTCCAAAATATTTAAGCCATGTTCATGAAGCCTGGGTTCATTCCCAAGTATGTATCCATGAGTTACCTATAAATTAACAATATATCGCTACCATGTATGGGTTTAGAATCATTTTTATATATCAGAGGCTATCCATTGATAGAAGGATTTGCATGAATTCAGGGTTCTCCATCAATTCTACCCTTTTGTGGACACATATGGGATTCCTTGGTCATTTATTAGAATGACATTAGTTTTAATCCGCGTGATGGGATGCTCTGGATTTTACCATCATCCTTGGGGAATGGGATTTGTTTTGAGGTTGGGATCAAACCCATAAGATGGCCTCCCAATATATCCTCATGAGAGGAATAAGAACCCACATAGTTCAGTGTTTCTTAACTGGAAAATTCACCTTTTAAGTTCATGGGATGAGGACTCGACCATGCGGTTTAACGTCATGCGATAAGGACCTACATGTGAAGGGTTCCTGGTCAAGGATAGTGTGGGGCTTATTCCTAGGTGGCCCAAAATACTTGGAGGAGATGTGATCTTCTAGGTGGATATAAACCTATCTATAATGTGGATCAGATAAAATTAATATGTTTTGGGTATTGGGTTTGGACCTAAAAGAGTCCTCTTATGTATCAAATTTAGTTGGGAATAAAAGCCCACATAGATTTATGTCGCTTAACTGAACAAATCACCTTTTATGGTTATGTGATGAGGACCTGGCCATGCTATTTAACATCATGTGGAAAGGATATACAGGTAAAGGGTTCCTAGTCAAGGATAGCATGGGGATTATGTTGAGGTAGCCCTGAATACCCAAAAGAGATATGGTCTCTTGAGTGGATATGACCCTACTGGGAATGCAGCTAGGAGAAAATTAGGTTGATTTGCGTAATGGGTTTGGACCGCAAAGATGCTTCTAACATATCCCAGTTAGTTGGGAATAAAATCCCACATATTTCAAAAGTTTGGGGCTTATACCTTAAAGGATAATCATTTGGATTGAATTTGGGGTTTATATCTATGGATAAGGCCAATTTGATACTACTTCATTGGGAATATGGTGATCGCATCGTGATTCACTGTTTCATTTTCACCCTCTTTCCACTATGTTAAAGTGATTTTGACTCATAAATTCTAAATTTAATAACAAATTGTACTTCTTGTTTGATTAATCTATTTATTATCACTTTTAAAATGGAAATTTTACTTGTTTTAATAATTAAATTGTAGGAGGAGATGATTTGGAGGGCTCATGATGAAGTCCAAGAAAAATGGACCAATCTGCATAGGATCCAAGAAGACCAGCGGAATAAACTGCACTATTCTACTAAAAATTACATCCAAATGGGCATAAATTTTATGGGCTAGTCCAATAGTTAATGGGATACATTTCATAAGAAGGAATCCAAGCCCCATTCGGCCTCTACAATGCCCATCCAAACTGATCTGTCCAGGGAATCAAATCTACACAAGTCAAAAGCGGTGTTCTGTATTTTATCAATATATCCTACTATGATTGTACAAATGGAGCCAAAATTTTAGTGGAGATATTCCTGATGTCGGGATAAAACTTTTTAGTTTCTCTAAAGGGATATTAGACTTTCTAGTGGCCTAAAGATACTTGCTAAGTGGTTTTAAACAATCTGTGTGCTCAAAACTACCTTCCAATTTTCCTATAAAACACTAATGTAAATGGAGGATATACCATCAGACGTTTTCCAACAATTTTCATAAACCATTGGAATAGGGTTCCTTACCCAACAGTTTCACTCAACCATTGGAATATAAATTTTTAGATGACTTTTACCCAACGGTTTTATCAAACCATTGGGATATATGAGTTTTAGATGAATTTTTCCCAACGGTTTAATAAAACCATTGGGATATGTTAGTTTTAGAAAGGATTTCCCAACATTTTTTTAAAATAATTGGTAAATCTTACCTTTCCCAATAGTTTTAAAAAAACCGTTGGGAATGTTTTCCCCTAAATTATCAGCTGACCCAATCCCCCATATGTGCGATTGCCAGCCTAAATCTAACACCTAATATCTCTCTAGCTTGGAAAATTATTCCACCAGATCCATCTTCAATCAGAACATTGTGTTGTTCTACACTTCAAATCTATATGTCATGCCTTAGGATTAATGTTTTTCATCTTTTTCTTGTTTTCTATTTTGATTTGACCTAAACTCGAGGTCTGTGCAGTATGCTACACCAAAAAATTTCAATTTTATTTATTTTCTGTTTTTTTATACATTTCAACTATCAGGATTGTCTAAATCAACTTTATTTGAAGTGGGGGGGGGGGGGTGCAGGTTGTGGGGGTGCAGTGGGTAGTGGGAGGGGGTGTGTAGGTGGGGGTGTTTAGGTGGGGGTTGTGCAGTGTGTGAAGGTGGATGTGCATGTGGGGTGTATAGTGGGGGGGAGTCTGTTGCGTGTGAGGTGGGGGGGGGGGGTTGTACATGTGTTGGGTGGGGGGTGGGCTATGCAGGTGTGGGAGTGGGAGGAGGTTGTGTAAGTGGGGGGTGTAGGTGGGGGGTGGGGCTTGTACAAGTTGGTGGGGGGAGGGGAGTGTGTAGGTTGGGAGGTGGGCTGGGCTGGTGGGAGTCTGTTGGGGGTGAGGTTGGGGGTGTACAAGAAAAACAAATCTACATTGAGTGTATCCACAATAAGGAACCATATCTAACTCGTAACTCAACATAGTTCTTAGGTCCCTCATCACCATTGACATACATCAATAAAACTCCCCCTCTAAGGTATAAAAATGTCACAGTGTTCCACCTATCTTAGGTACCACTAACAAGCTCCAATTCATGGTAAAATACATATTGTGGGAAACATACTAGTAGTGAAAACATGTTACAATCAATATATAGCACCACAGATAACATTATTTGATCCAAACCGACATGAAAATTATCTAAATTAGTATTATTTAGGAAATAAAATATAGTAATAGGTATCATAGAATACACACACATCGACATGTGATCATAATCAAGAACAATATAAAATAATATAACATATAAATTGTATTATGAAAACATTTGTAAATGATATCCCAATAGGTAAGGAAAACCATACCCAAAAACATTGAAATTAATTTTGTGGTTCATTAAGGGTTATGGTAACTAAACAACATTATCACACGAGCCTGAAATTTTCCTCCCATGTGGATATCATTGAACTAGTCCAATAGAAAATATCTTATGTTCAAGAGTAAGGAAATGAGGAATCCAATCCAAGGTATCAAAATAAAAATACCCAAGGTCTATCATCAATAATGGTGGTTAACAAGGATCTTCAAATATTGGGAGATAAAAGGGAATATGGAAATTTAGTGGTCTTTATGAAAAAGGGAAGTAGCTTTGGCATGGAGGTTTTCATGGAAATCAACACCAAAATATAGGATAAACATGCTGGTGTAGGGTAGTGTTAGAGGAATTGGAATAAGGTGCATGACTTACAACTATGGCATGGAACCACCATCCAAGGAACCACCATGTATAAAGGAATGGGAAAATGGTATAGAGTGTCTCTTCACCTCAACCCAATATGATGTAGATGTTTCTTTCAACATGATGATATTTATTATGTTTTTTACTGATCTATGACATCATTTTGCGATGTGGTTGTTTGGTTTTTGGATGAAACCACACCAAAATATCAAGGAATCCATACAACTTCATATAGGAAAACACCCTAAATCATCATTCCATGATGATGAAAATCCTTAAAAACTCATTACCATACACCATATAATTCCTAATAACTACCTATAGATATTCAATAACCCATATTCCTTCCACCAGAATCCAATGCCCCAACATTTTCCCAAACGAAAACTTGATACCATCATGTTATCAAGTCACAAATCCTACCAAATTGGACATTCACTAAAAAAATACTACTCTAATCCTTAACACCCATCGTTTTTTTTCATAACATGAATGAAAACCCAATTAAATCTCATAGCTCTTTGTCACACCACCATGGACAGCCCCCCACCCTCATGGATAGCCCGTACCTCCCGGACAACCTCCACCCCCATGGATAGCCTGCCCACCCCCTAGACACCCCCACCCCCCGAACACCCCCATCTCCCTAAACACCCATGATCCCCCTGGATAGCCCCAAACCCCTGGATAGCCCTTACCCCCAGGACCCCCACCCCACCCCCCGTGGACACACCCCCACCCCCATGGACATCCCCCACCACCTTAGACACCTCCTACCCCCTTGGACTGCCCGCCTACCCCCGTGGACAGCCCATCCACCCCCTGGACACCCCTCCCCCTTGGAAAGCCCTACGAACCTCATGGACAGCCTTCCCACACCCTGGACACCCCCACCCCTGGACATCCCCCAACCCTGTAGATAGCCCGCCCACCCCCCTGGACACCCCTCCTCCCCCAAACACCCCCATCCCCCCAGACAACCCCACCCCCTAGACACCCTGTACCCCCTAGGCAGCCCCCACCCCCGTGGACAACATGATATCCCTTCCACCCCTGTGGATATCCCCCCCTCCCCCCTCCCCCCCCATGGTCAGCCTGCCCACCCCTCGAGACAACCCCTACCACCTAGACAGCCCCGCCACCCCCCGTGGACAGCCCGCCCACCCTTAGACACCGCGTACCCCCTGGACAACCCTGCCACCCCCCGTGGACAGCCTGCCCACCACCTGGACACCCCCTACCCCCCTGGACAGCCCCCCAACCCTGTGGAAAACCCTCCCACCCCTGGACACCCCTGCATCCCCCAGAAACCCCCAACCCCTAGACACCTCGTACCCCTAGACTGCCCCCCCCCACCCCCGTGGACACCCCCTACCCCCCTGGATAGCCTTGAAACCCTTATGGATAGCCCCAACAACCCTGTTGACAACCCGCCCAACCCCTGGACACCCTTGACCCCCATGGACAGCCCCCCCCCCCCCCCCCCCGGGACAGCCCACACCCCCACCCCCTTGGGCATTGTATGTGATCACTCGAATAATCTACTAAAATATTAAATTTTTTCGATCTAAAATTTACTCTACTCCTGAATAATTCTCCTCCACAAGTGTACATGATATTGTACACTCATGTATAGTTCTTCAAAGATATTTTATTATAAATATAGTATTTTTTTGTTTTTTATATTATGATTCTCATATATAGTAGTGTGTTAGTTATGGTTTCATATAAAGTGAACAATTCTCATTTACTTAAATATATTTTCGATGAAACTTCAATATTATTTAATTTTTTTTATGAAATGACTTATAACAATTTTTTTACAAAATGGATAGAAGTTGGATGTATAAAACCGATCGGATCTCAATAGATTATCAAAACAATTTGGAGAGCCTTTTAGAATTTTCATTTCACAATGCTTCAGATAGTGGCCACATACACTTCCCCTATAACAATTGTGTTGGAAGACCTTGGTTGAGCTGTGAAGAATTCAAATACCACATAAAAAAATATGGTTTTCAATAAAACTACTCTGTGTGGTATCATAATTGGGAGAAAATGAAATCTCAAATTGCTAATGATCTAAATGAGAGGATTGGATTGGAGAACTTGTTATAAGACCAGTCTCTGTTTATTCATCATCATGAAAATTACAGGGTTCCAACCCAAAAATATTTCAATATGAGCATACATGATGCATTTAATGAAAATGATAATGTTTTCAGGGTGAAAAAATTGAATGATGCTGCCACGACTCCAGTATATTGACAATGCGGTAAAATAAAAAAGTGGTAATTTTTAATCCGATTGTTTCATGGGAAAACTATGTATGGGATTTATAATACTTCCATCGATCAAATTATTAGCTTATTGAAGGAATTACTTCTAGATGATGTAAATATTCACTCAAACCACTATATGGCCAGGAAGTTAGTTGAAGAACATGGATTTTCAAGAAACAAAATTCATGCTTGCCCGAAAGATTGCAATTTATTCTGGGAAGAAACTGCTGAACGAAATGTTTTTATAAAATGTTGCACATACCATTGGAAGCCAAAAGCTGATGGACCACTATCTCATGTGCCACAGAAAGTAATGTTGCACTTTCCATTGATCCCCAGACTCTAGAATATTTTTATGCCTGATAAAATATCAATAAAAATGTGATGGAATGATACTATGAGAAAGATGACTAATGATGAGTTGGTTCACCCTGTATATGGATTTTCGTGGCTGAGATTTGATGCTAGATATCCTGATTTTGCAGCTAATGTACATAATGTGAGGTTTGGTATTTCATGTGATAGTTTTAATCTATTTTGTCATATGCTTACGTCGCACAACACATGGTCAGTTTTTATACACATTTATAATCTTCCCCCATGGTTGTGTATGAAAAAACATTTCACTTTCATGAGTATACTCATATCTAGACCTTCGGATCCCAATAATGATATAGACGTATACATGAAACCTTTAATAAAAGAGTTGAAACTTATTTGGGATGTGGGTGTGTGAACATACTAAGAATGTTCTAAATACATATTTCATATGCATGTTGTGCTTATGTATACAATCAATGATTTTCCTGCTTAGGCAATGATGTATGGATGGAGCACAAAGGGAAAAATTTCATTTCATGTTTGTATGAAGAATACATGATCAAGAAGAGTGAAACATCTTTTTTTTTAGTTTTATGGGACATTGACGATTCATGCCAATGGACCATCCATATAGAAATAATCGTTAAAGATTTGACAATACCACAGAGACCGATGATCCACCTCAGCCTATGTCTGGAACTTATGTGCCTAATGAATTGAAAGATTTCAGTTTTTCATTAGGGAATGGTCAAATGAAATCAAGAAAGGTAAAGAATGTTTGCAATGAAACCTGTTATAATTGGAAGGAGAGAAGTATCATCATTGATTTTCCTTATTGTTCAACCAATTTGTTACATCATTGCTTAGATATAATGCACTTTAAAAAAATATGTGTGAAACTTTTCTTTCAATTCTTATAAATGATAAGGGAAAGGAATAAGATGATTTATGGTCTAGGTGTGACTTGGTGGATTGGGGCATTAGACCAGAATTGCATCTTGTGCATATCTGTGAAAATAAATGGGACATTCCATTTTATTCTTATGCGATGACACCTATAGAAAAAAGTAATTTGTAGAAGTGCTAGAGAATATTAATGTTCCTGATGGATATTCAAGAAACATATCTAAACAGGTCAACAGAAGAGAGTTGAAGCTAAAATCTTTAAAGACTCATGATTATCACATCCTTCTGCATGAGTTGATTCTAATATCAATTCGTCATATTTTCTCAAATAATGTAAGAGTGGTTGTTATTTTTTTGTGCCATTTTTTATAGATCTTTGTGCTAAAAATTTGTCTAAGTCTTTCTTGAAAAAAATGTTGGTAGATGCCCCATTTATTTTGTGTGAGTTAGTGAAAATATTTCCTCCATCCTTTTTCACATGCATGTTTCATCTGACTATCCATATTCCAACTGAAATTCTTCTCGGAGGACCTATTTATTTTCATTGTATGTATCCAAATGAAATAAATATGTTCACATTAAAGTCTTATGTCCGTAATAGGAATCATCCTAAAGGTTTTATCATGAACGGTTACTTTTTGAAGAATGTATGGATTTCAACTCTATGTATTTGTCTAATATTACTACAAGAATTAACAGACTAATGAGAAATAAAGAAGAACAATATGAGAAAATTGAACCCAGTTTTCCATCACTTACTCAAATAGGAGGAATTACTGGATAATATACATTGACGACATTAAGCCTTGAAGAGTGGGAGATGGCACATCGCACAATTTTATTCAACTGTGAATTTTATGATGACTACATCTTGTATGTAAATTGAAAATGTATATCTTATATATATATATATATTAAACTATTCATATTTTTATCTATAGGGAACATAAAACGATGATAAATAGAAAGCGTCATTCTTTACCTTTGAGAAGGAGGGAGTCTTTTCTTAGAAAAGAGTTTTCTGCTTGGTTAAAATTGAAGATAATAATATTACTGTTTAAAATAATTAAAACAATAATTAGTTAATTTTAATGTTGATTTATAATTTAGGTATTGAGTTTTCCTGTTGAATCTGTCTGTGAGGAAAAAAGTGCTTTGGCTTTGGTTTCTAATACCATGGTTTGTGACTATAAATAAATTGTTATCAATGGGTACAGATTTATTATCACTGAATGCGAAAAGAACATGAGAACACAACATTATGGTGTTATGGTTAATACCACAATAGATTGTTATGCTAGTGAATCAGATAGTAGACCGTGATTTGAAAATGTAGATTATTATGGATCCATTGAAAAAATAATAATATTGGATTATTATTCTCATGGACGAGTCATGATGATGAAATTCCAGTGCTTTGATTTGATGATGAGGCATGGCACATTTATCGATGATTGTGGATATCGATTAAGTGATATGACTCACACTCTTGCTACTGATGAACCATATGTATTGTAATCAATGGCGAAACACATTTTTTATGTCAAAGAACATCTTCGACCTAAATTTGGTGTCATTATTGAATTAATTATAAGAAATATTTTTGATTATGGTGACGATGGAATTGACACCATCCTTAATACCATTGGAAACAATACATTTATTACTTTTTATGATTCCAATAGCTCAATTTGCAGATTTGACTGTGAACCTCACGTTATGGTGGGAAATATATAAAATCTTCTATTTATGTTCTCAATTCTTTTAGTTTACCTCGACTTGGGATGTTAAGGTTAGTACTATTCAAATTAATTTAATATTGATTACAAATATGTTATATCCGACTTAACCTTTATGTGAATTTTCAATTGTTATTGGTTGTAATTTTGTTTGAATTGGATTTTCTAATTTGTAATTGAACTGTATTCAAACCTACGAAACCAAAATTTATATCTTGGTGAACATTTTAATTCTTCAACTATGATTTGTATAAAATTCGTATAACTCTAAGACCTCTCTTTAACATTTTACAAAGTAATTAACATGATGATTTTTATTCTTCTGCAAAACATGTATTGAAACCTACATCATCTACCTGGGTTAAAGAAATTAAATTTTTCCTTAATTTTGACAACTGATTTACCCCTTATGAATCTGGTAGAATCAATGTTCCATGATCTTAATAGACTGATGACACTTAGTAAATAACCATCCTACTAAAAATTAAATTTCTTTATTGTATCTTTTATGATTTATTAACTTCATTATATATCTGTCTAAGCTCACCTAAAATAATGGATAGTTAAATTATCCACGAATCCTCATATTCCCTCTAATTTATTTTGTTTTTTGGGTTACACATTAGTCATCCTTTTTAATTTACTTCCATATTTGTTTTCAAATGAAGGAAATTAAAACAATTGAAGAGAGGCGATGAAAATAGATTATGGAAAACAATTGTCGCATGAAAAAGCTGGGAATTCCACTAATAGTGCCTGTAGTGAGTATTTTATTTCAAATATATATATTTAAATAATATATAATGTCATGTGATTAATTTTTTTAAACATTTTTGCAGGATCCATCTATTAGGTGATAGTTATTTCATGAGCAAACTAGTAGTGGTCCCAGTACTCTAGGTGTTCGTACGAGGGGGGTGGTATGAGAGCTAGATGATCTGGTCAGCGTACTCGATTAGACCTTGCCCCTCCCTCTGATATACCATCCATCCCACATTCTGATCCTGGTGTGTCGTTAGGGACACACGAGATATTTAGGCCTCCCATGTTTTCACCACCCTTTACATCTGAGCCTCTTCACCCATCTATACCATATCTGATGATGTTTCCCACTCCCCATCCAGTATTCAACCAGCCATCTCTATCATCTTCTTTTACTTCTGCTTCCTTCTCTTCGGGCTTCTATATTCCATCTTCATCGACACCTGCTCCACCAGAGTCTGTCCCTGCAGAGCATACATTTGGACCCACTCCATCTATACAGGGTGTTCCTTCAGTTTCTGTGGATCCAGTGACGCCCATTGATCAGACTACTACAAGTATACTTATACAACACTAATAAATTTTTACACCATTATTTATTTACATTATAACACGTATTGATAAAATATTTTTTTCTTTCATAAAAGATACATATACTGATATGAGGTGGGGAGGGGGTATACATGCATGCGTGCAGTGTGGAACTGCCACATGTAGTTGATGGTTGACTAAAATGAAGATAGTCAAATGATTGAAAAATCAGGGTAGTAATGTTGGAGTTTTTTGACGACGCTTTCCAAATACTCTGACATCATTCCTGTCAGCCCGCTCTCATGGAGACAGCTGCCAAATGCAGTCAAGGATAAAGATTGGGTGGAGATATGGGTAAACAAATTTGCTGTATTTAATGCTATATTTTTTTGTATTTATATGAATTAATATTTTGGTGTCAGCTATGGTTTAAATTCTCTGATGGTGTGGGTGCACGGCCAACACGTCTAAAGGATTTAGGCATGCTTTGGAGAGCTTACAAGCATGATTTGTACATTGGTTGGCGTGCTATAGTGGACACAGTGTTAGAGGAAGTCCCTGACGTGGATGATTTTCCATTAGAATAGTATTGACAGATGATTACTTATTGGACAACTAGCCAATTTAAGGTATTAATCACGTTAGAGGTATTTAAATGAAAATTTTCATGTTTTTCATTAATACTAATTATTGAATTTTATTTATGATTCATTCATAATAAATAAAAAAACATTGATGCTAAAAAATATGTCCACACATTGGGATGTACAACGATGCTAGATCATGAGAGTAAGTAGGTATGATAGTTTATAATTTTTATTTACATATTTCACTTTCTATTGCTTCCTCCATAATAAATTCGATTGAAAAATTTGTTATATAATTTTAGTTATGAAATTAATTATTTGTATATTATTTTTAATTATGTTTTCCTACATTCAATGTCATTGTAGAGGCATAAATTTAATATAGAAGGATGTGTGCCTCGAGAAAAACTGTTTTGCTTGGGTTGAAGGAAGAAATATGGAAGTGCGGTTAATGAATCAACTTGGAAGCAGGTTGTAAGTTTTACTTTGTAGATTTATAATTTTAACCTCTATTTTATAACTTAATAATCTATTTATATTTGTAACAGGAAGCTTTAGAGGCCCTTGATGCCCATGAACCTGACAATTTTGGGCCAAACGATCACTTACATCAGGTGTTGGGAGATGAGCACCCTGGTAGAGTACATTACCGACCTAGGAAGAGTATAGTTATGACGAGGTATTGGCCCTCCTCAGGTATGATTTGTAGTGCCACAAAGTTCCAGTAGGTTAAGGCATAGGTAGAACAGGCTGAAAAAGGGCCACAGAGATGGAATAATAGTCTGATAGGGAAAACAATGCATTTATGAAACTGAAGGAAGTTATACATCCAACACTTCCACCAGAGGCTAGCACAGCATGTGATAAATATATGTTGTCGATGCATTCAATATATGGTGCACCAGGTGGTGGTTCTAGTGGTGGTTGAGATGATGGTGGGGAGGAGGCTGAGGTGCAGGAGGATGAGGGAGAGGAGGAGGCTGAGCTGGAGGAGGAGGCTGAGGAGGTGGTTGAGGCGGAGGAGGAGGGCGATGAGGAGGCCGAGGCTGAGTACGAGGGCAAGGAGGAGAGCATTGAGGAGGGAATGGATGATGATGGGGATGATGATGAGGAAAAGGGTGAGGCTGATGATGGTGATGATGGAATGATTTATCTGTTACATTTTTGACTGATACTACTAACCTTTGATATATATTGATTTGTTGTGTTGGAATATATGTGTGATTAGGTAGGTCACATTATCTTTATTTTTTGTCTATAAATAATAAAACTTGACTTGATGATTTTCTGTGACTAATTCACCCCTCCCCTAGACAGCCCCCCCCCACCCCCGTCAACAGACCACCCACCCCCTTGGACAACCCCTCATCCGGTGGATAGCTCGTGGACAACCCCTCCTCATGTGGACCCCCCACCTCCGTGGACCACCTTCCCACCCCCATGGATAGCCCCCCACCCTACTGGAAAACCCCTCTCCTGTGGACACCTTGCACCTCCCTGGTCATCCCTGCCAACCTCACTGGACACCCCGTGCCCCTAAAAAGCCCCACCACCCCTGTGGACAGCCCACCCATCCCCTGGACACCTCGTACCCCCTGCGCATCCCCCCACCCCTATGGAAAACTCTCCCACCCCAGTGGACAGCCCGCCCAACCCCATGGACAGCCCACCCACACCCTGGACACCCCCTACCTCCCTCGATAGCCCCCCACTTCTGTGGATAGCGCACCCACCCCCTGGACACCCCTACCCCCTGAACAGTCCCTCCACCCCCATGGACAGCCCCACCCACCCCTACCTCCCTGGACAGCCCTCCCTCCCCCCCCACCCCTGTGGATAGCCCCCCACCCCCTGGACAACCCCTACCCCCTGGACAGCCCGCCCACCCCTGTAGACAGCCCGCCCACCCTTGTGGACAGCCCACCCACACCCTTGGACAACACATACCCCCTAGATAGCCACGCCACCCTCATGGACATCCCTCCCACCCCACTGGACACCCCATACCCCCTGGATAGCCCCCCCCCCACCCCCATGGACAATTCGCCCTCCCCCGTGGACAGCCCGCCCACCCCCCTGGACACCCCCTCCCCCCGTGGATAGCCCCCACCCCCGTGGAGAGCCTGCCCACCCCTGGAAATCCCTATCCGACGTGGACAACCCGCCCACCCCCTGGACACCCCGTACCCCTGGAAAGCCTCGCCCACCACCCCTAGACACCCCTACCCCCTGGACTGCCCCACCTACCCCCCCAGACACCCCTACCCCCTTGGATCGCCCCCACCCCCATAGATAGCCCCACCCACCCCCTGGACAGCACCACCACCCCTGTGGACATCCTCCACCCCCAGGATATCCCCCACCCCCATGGAATATATTGTTTCTAATAACTCAATGATCCCATTAATCATAGATACCCACTTTGTTTCCTACTAAGATCCTTTATCACCAATAAAAACTAGTGGATGTTATTTTGAAAATAGCCATGCATAATAAATGATCCAAGAAGAACATGGCTATTCCACTTCTACAAGATTTTGAGTAAAGACCAAGACTAGGAAGACAATAGTTGGATCACAATAATGACTAACTAAGATATCCCCTTTAGGGTTCTATTTCAAAAATCATATAGTATTTTTTTCCCACAATAAAAATGTAATCCATTTCCAAATAACCAAATCCCCCTTCCAACCATATACACCAAAAGCATTAATTTTTTCCTAAAGTAACACATACTATTGAAATAAAAACTATTCCAAAACCATTTTAAAATTAATAATGATCTTAAAATCCATGAAATTCATTCCATTAATACCATTACAGCCCCCCACCCCCTGGGCACCACCCCACCCCACTAGACTCCACCCACCCCCTGGATAACCCCATGGATAGCCCCCCCCCCCCCACTACCCTAGAAAACCCCCCACCCCCTAGACACCCCAACCCCCTGGACGGCCCACCAACCATCCTAGACACCACCCCACCACCTGGACACAACCACCAACTGGACACCCCCACCCCCATGGAAAGCCACCCCACCCCCTGGACACCACCCCACCCCCTAGGACAACTCCCAACCCCTAGACTACCCCACCCCCTGGACACCACCCCACCCCTAGACACCCCCACACCCCTGGACACCCCACCCCTAGACACCCCACCCTTGGAAAGCCCCCCCAACCCCCTAGACACCACCTCCTGGACACCCCCACCCCCCTAGACACCCCCATTCCCCCCACCACCATGGAAAGCCCCCCCCCCCCCCCCACCCCCATCCCCCCTGGACACCCTCCCCCACCCCATGGACACCCCCAACCCCCTGGACGGCCCCCAACACCTAGAAAACCCCCCACCCCTCCTAGACACCACCCCACCAACTGGACACTCCCACCACCATGTAAAACCACCCCACACCCTGGACACCACCCCACCCCCTTGGACATCCCCCTACCCCCTGGACTGCCCCCACCCCCTAGACACCACCCCATCCCCTCGACACCCCCACCCCCTAGACACCCCCACCCCTAGTAGTCCCCCAACCCCCTAGACCCCGCCCTACCCCCTGGACACCACCCCACCCCCATGAACACCCCCCCACTACCCTAGATATCCCCCCAGGACACCCCCAACCCCCTGACAGCACCCTCACCCCTCATAGACACCACCCCACCACCTGGACACCCCCAACCCTTGGACACCCCCACCCCCATGGACAACCACCCCACCCCCCCTTGGATAGCCTCCCAACCCCCTGGACCCCACCCCCTGGACAGGACCCGACCCCCTGAACACCCCCACCCCATAGACACCCACACCCCTGGAAATCCCCCCCCACCCCCTGGACACCACCCCACCCCCACTACCCTAGACAGATCCCCCCCTAGACACCCCAATCCCCTGGACACCCCCACCCCCTGGACACCCCCTACCCCCCTTAGACAGCCACCCCAAACCCCTGAACAGCCCCCAACCCCCTGAATTCTAACTTTAATTCTTTATGTATTTAATTAACTTATTAATTATGTGTTAATGGTGTATGGGTATACTTGTTGTATGTGTATAATTTCTATAATTACCTTATGAATTATGTGTTAATTTTGTATGTGTGTAGAGGGTAATTAAATATAGAATTCGAGGTATTCATATTTTTGTATGAATTATGTATTGTATTAATTGTGTATGAATTCATAAAAAAATTATGTATGTATTATACATGTATACTTTTAATGGTTTCTTGTGTTACTTGTTTTATGTGTATTTATTATGTAGTTATTATGTTGTGTATGAATTTTATAGGCCTACTGGTGGAATTGCTGCAGCTGCACAGGAGGAGGCCAGCAAGCTAGCTTGCTGCTCCAGGTATAAAAAGGATATGCAAATGGTTTACAACCGTTGGCATATGTGTAAAACTAGAACTTATACCAATGGTTTTATGTAAACCGTTGGTATAAGTATATGAAAATGGTTTATAAACTATTGGCATAGATAATTTTACTTGATATTTACCAACGGTTTGTGGCAAACCATTGGTAAAAGTCTATACCAACGGTTTTGTAAACCATTTGTATAGAGATAATTCTTGCTATTACCCATAGTTTAAAACCATTGGCAATCATTTATACCAATGGTTTATTGAAATAGTTGGTATATACTGAATTTTTAATACATATCCCAATAGTTCTCATAGAACCATTGTGATATGTATATCTCTATGGATTAAGACCCCACAGTTTGGACAACCGTTGGTATAGTTTATACCAATGGTTTTCCAGCCTTTACCAATGATTTTAAAGTGTTCGTAAAGCTAAAATTTCCAGTAGTGAAAGAACACCTTGGGCACCTCATTAGGAGTTTGACCAGGAGGCAAGGTTCTTCCATTTTGGACTCTCAAAGGAGTTCTCTCATCATCCCTATAATTTCTAGAGGCCATGGGAAGTTCTACTTCAACATCTTCTTCTTCCTCCCCTCCCATGGATTTCTAAACACTTCGTGATCACCCGGGGGAACGTAATGTAATCCCGAGCATCATGTTTGTAATATTTTAATTATCTTTTTAATTCCAGGTTCTTATGTTTTTTTCCTCATATTTTATTATTATTTTATTGATTTATGTACTGGAATGACATACTCAACTCATATGATCATATTTTGGGGTACACATTCATGTGATGTTTCACACACCGTTCACCACTTCTTATTCCCTCTTTCAATTGAGGTGTTTGTGTGGTTCATATTGGTCAGTTAAACTCTCATAAATACTATCAAGGACATGTAAATTTATTTCATGGTATAAAAAATAAATAACATACAATCCTGGAAAGCAAATTAAGTTCTTTTTGTGTTTCCTTGGTGAGTTTCAGTTATTAAGTCGAACACAAATCATTCAATCAATGACATTATCTGGTGAATCATTGTGTGTTTCCGACTGAACCCTAAGAGGAATCCTTGTATAAAATATATAGCATTCTGGTTTAAGGTGTTTCAAACTAGGGATTAAAATATCATAACACTATCTCATAAAGAAAAAAAGGATGAACATCATAAGAATACCTCGGTTTGATCATGCTGAATTATTTTTGTTAATTTATACTTTGTTTTATCGATTTCCATTTATTAGACTTATTAAATCATCAAAAACCCAAGTTTTCCAAAACCCCATTACACTTAAATTTTCATAATCAAAACACTCTTTTATTACTAAATGATCTAAGGCTCCACCGAGAGACGACCTAGGGTTGTTGCTATACTATAGAAATTATAGTGAAAATTAAACCACTAATTTGATGTGCTTGACAACGCAATCAAATTTTCGCGCCGTTGTCGAGGATCCAAGATCATTTTTTCATTTAACTCTTATTTTTTTCACACTCCTTTAAATAACCCCTTCACTTTTGGTTGTTTTCATTTTTATGTGTGTTTTTGTTAGTTTTTTTGTTTTTTTCTCTTTTCATCTCTCCCTATCTCTATATTTCTTATCTCTCTATATCATTATATAGTATAACATTATATTATATTTTATACTTTCACCCTTCTTAGTTTCTTTTATTTTATCCGTATTCAGTTAAAAAACACAAAAACAAAAAAAAACTGCACAAATTATTTGCATGACCCGATCAGAAAAAGAAAAATTTATTGAATTTGACCTAGAAATTGAAAAGAAAATTCACTCCAAAATTAGGTCATCTTAATTAGGTCAATAAATTAAAATTTAGGAACTATTTTTGGAACCTCAAGGTGTATTTAACCAATCAAAAATTAAACCAAAGAAAACCCCTGAAATCTTGGTTTCAAATAATCAAACTTTAAAAGAACTAACCACCCCTGATGTGGAGTACCAACCTACGTACATCCAATACCCTGAGGAAGCAGCCAACATTGAGCTGAGATCCGGGATAATCCACCTCCTTTCTAAATTCCATGTCCTTATTAATGGGGACTCTCACAAACACCTTAAGTAATTTCATATAGTGTGATCCACCATGAAACCCCAAATTGTGTCTAATGACCTAATTAAGTTTAGGGCCTTCCCATTCTCCATTGATGGTGTAGCCAAAGACTGGCTATACTATCTACATACCAAAATAGGGGGATAGAATGACCTTAAATGACTCTTTCTAGAAAAGTTATTCTATTCCTCCCAAACTGAATCAATAAGGAAATAAATATATGGAATTAGGCAATCACAAGGAGATACCTTTCATGAATAATGGGAGATATTTAAAAGTCATTTCTCAAGATACCCCCACCACCTGATCAGTGAACAACTATTAATACAATACTTCTATGAGGGACTTGTTCCCATGGATCATGGAATGATTGATGTTGTAGATGTTGGTGCCTTTGTTGATAAAACTCCTTCCGCCCCTTGTGACTTAATAGACGACATTGATCAAAATGCACAAGAATTTGGTACACGAGCAATAGCACCAACCCAAGGAGTTTGTGAGATAATTCATTCAGACATAGAACAAAAGTTAGATAATAAAATTGATGATATGTGTACCCTTCTAAGGTGATTAGATCAATCACAATGTAACTGAAACACTTCTTCAGTTCCATTATGTTGTGGTATTTGTTTTGATAACACTCATTTTTCTGACCAGTGCCCGCAAATCCAGGATTCATCTGAGTCATGTATAGTAGTATTCCTTGGGTGACCATTCAAACAAGCACCAACCTTCAAGAAAGATCCATTCAAACCAAATCCAAACTCTTTGTGGCAAGAACAACCACAATACATACAACGAGGAAACCCAAGTTACCCCAAGAAGAAATGGTATCAACAAGGCCAAGGTATGAAACCTTATAATCCTTAAAAATCTCTAAACAATCCTCCTCCTCCTCCAAAATATGAACCAATCCTTGATGACATGGTGATGGAAATGGAATCTCATTACCTCTAGTTCCAACAGACCATACAATTAGGTATTCAAGATCTATGAACTCATGTGGGACAACTATCCTACACCATCGGTGAGATTAAGATGTAAGTTTCTTGATATCTACAATCCCATCACATTGCTAATCCAAATTATAGAGGTAATTTTTGTTCAAATACACTTCATAGTGGTAAAGAAGTTTTTCCTTGTACTGATTATACACAATAGGTATGTCCCTCACCTAAAAACTCTCTTTCTCCACCCATAAAATATTCTAATGAATAAAAATAAAACAAAAAGGGAAAACAAATTATAATTGAGGATTCCCATGAACAATCCATTCCTCTTCCTTTCCCCTAAAGACTCCATAAATCTAAGAAGAATATTGATAATGATGCCGATAATGAAATAATGGATACATTTAAAAATTTTCAAGTTAGTATTCCTTTATTGGATGCAGTTAAACAAATCCCTATATATGCCAATTTTTTTAAATAACATTGCACCCATAGACAGAGGATGAAGGGGAATGATAGATTCAATCAAGGAAGGAATGTCTCGTCCTGATTCAACCAAAAATTCCAACCAAATGAAAGGATCCGAGAAGTTTCATTATACCTTGTAGCACATGGGAGACATTCTTTTCAGATTATATGCTAGATTTAGGAGCTTCAATTAATGTGATTCCTTAATCTATGTACACTTTATTGCTGGTTAGAGAGCTTCAACCAACAGGAATCATTGTGAAACATGCCAATCGGAGCACAACACACCCATCAGAAGTGGTCAAGGAAATCCTAATAAAAGTAAAGAATCTCATCTTCCCAACCAAATTCAACATTCTTAAGATGGAGGATACCCAAACCCAAGGATAATCTCCTCTCATACTTGGGATTCCATTACTCAAAACAACAAATATGATCATCAATGTTCACAATGGTATACTGTCAATGGATTTTGGTGGAGAAAAGGTAGGTTTCTATATCCTTGAAGCTGTGAAACACCCTATTGAGGAGCACTCCACTATTCCTGTCTATTCGATGGAATTGATCTCAAATGATTCAAAAACACACAATTCTCTCATGGACCCATACTCTTACTCATTTTCATCTTCCTCACCCTTGGATGATTTGAGTTTTGATTCATGTTTTGAGTGTTTTGTGGGTTCTAAAAAGTGTAAATTTTGAGCTTTAATTGAAGAGTGTGTTCATTCTGAGGTATCCATGATCGTTGATGATTCTGAAAATCTCATTTCAATATATTATCTATACATAGAGAATAAACATGAGTAGCTAGACAGTTTTATGGTCCTCACTACCCCTAAATCCCCACCCTCAATCCAAAAACCACCAGTTTTAGAACTAAAGCTACTTTATTCTAATATAAAATATTCATATCTTGAGGGTATGGACCCATTCCCATCATTATTTCTAATAACCTATCTCCACAGTAGGAATAAAAATTAATCGGCCTTTTGAGAGAGTGTACAAAGGTGATATGATGGAAATTAGAAGATATTCCTAGGATTAGCCCATATATTTGTTTGAACCATATACTTTGGGATGATGAGGCTAATACCATACGACAAGATAAACACTGGTTAAATCCCACTGTCCTTTTAGTGGTAAAATTATAAGTTAGTAAATTACTTGTTGTGGGGATCATTTATCCTATATCTGATAGTAAATGGGTTAAACCAGTGAATATTTTGCCTAAAAAATAGGAATAACAGTTGCGTCAAATTAACGGAATGAATTGGTTCCAACACATGTGAAAAATAGTTGGCGAGTCTGTATTGAATTCCATCAACTGAATCAATCCACATGGAAGTACCACTTTCCTCTACCTTTCATTGACCAAATTTTAGAAATATTGGCTGGTAAGTCCCATTATTGTTTCCTTGATGGCTATTCAGGTTATTTCCAAATCCATATATCCCCTAAGGATAAAAAAAAGACAACATTTACTTGTCTATTCAGAACATTTTCTTGTAGAAGAATGCCTTTTGGTCTATGTAATGATCCTGGTACTTTTCAGTGTTGTATGTTGAATATATTTTCTGAGTACCTTGAGAATTGTATGGAAGACTTTATGGATGATTTCACAGTTTATGGAACTTTAATTGATGATTTTTTGTCACACCTAGGTCATGTCCTCCACCTTTGCATTGAAAAAGATCTCGTATTAAATTATGAGAAATTCCATTTCATGGTTGAGTGGGGGATAGTACTTGGGAATGTTATTTCAAATGATGGAATTCAAGTGGATAAATCTAAAATTGAATTAATTTCAACCCATCAATATCCAAAATGTGTTCCTGAGGTGAGATCTTTCTTAGGTTATTCTAGTTTTTACCATAGATTCATTAAAGACTTTAGTAAGATCACACTTCCCCTATCACGATTATTGTAAAAGGATTCTGAATTTGTTTTCGATAAAAAAATGTGAGGATGCTTTAAATTCACTAAAAAGGAGTCTCACATCACCTCCCATCATCCAAACACCAAGGTAGGATCACCCCTTAAAAATTATGTGTGATTCCTCTAACATTGAAGTTGGGGAAGTTTTATCACAAATGGTTGAGAAGGCTCCACATTTCATTGCTTATGCTACACGTAACCTTGACTCAGCCCAGGATGACTACACAACCATGAAAAAATAACTTCTTTCTATTCTGTTTTCCTTGGAATTTTTTTTTTCAAATCTTATTGGGTCAAAAATCACTGTCTTTTCTAATCATGTTTCCCTTAATTTCCTCTTAAAGAAGCCTGAAAGAAAAGCCCCACCTCATTCGGTGGATGATCCTCCACCAGGAGTTTAACATTACGATTCATGATAAGAGAAGAGTGGAAAATGTTGTAGCAGAACACATTAGTAGGTTTTCCCTAACATTGGGCATTCATATTGACTCACCCCTCCCCATTGGATAATTATTCCTTCATTATAACCTTTGTGACGTTGTGAAGCTTACCCCCTACTGTGCAGACATTGTAAAATTTCTAGCAACATCTAGGGTCCCAGCTAATTTTATCAGTCCCCAATCCCGTAGACTTAAGTATGATTCTAGATGGTAAATTTTGAATGACACATACTTGTGGAGAATTTATAATGACTATGTTGTTCGTAGGTGTGTCCCTGACTATGAGTCCACCTATGTTTTGACCTTCTTCCACACTTTGCCTTGTGGGGCCACTTTGTTTCTCAATGTACAGCTTAAAAGGTCCTTGAATCAAGACTTTATTAGAAAACATTATATAGGGATTACCATAAATTTTGAAAGGCATGTAGTTGTTTTCAATTCACATGAAATGTCTCCAAGATGAATGAAATTCTCCAATATCCCATGTGATTATGCGAAATCTTTGATTCATGGGGCATTGAATTAATGGGGCGTTTTCCAAATTCATTTGGATCTGTATATATCTAATTGGATGTGGGATATGTATCTAAATAAGTGGAAGGAAAGGCCACCAGGACCAATGATTCTCGAGTTGTTTTTTATTTTGTTAGGTCCCATATTTTTAGTTGGTTTGATTTGCTGAGATTCATCATTAGTGATCAGGGTTCACATTTTTTCAATCGTAACATGAAAAATTTACATCATAAGTATGGGGTTGTTCATAAATTCTCTAATGCATATCACCCCCAAATTAATGGACAAGTAGAAATCTCAAATCGGGAAGTTGAGAGAATGTTGGAGAAAATGGTACAACCTAATATGAAATATTGGATCTTTCTCTTGGATGATGCAATTTGGGTGTACCATATAGATTTTAAAACCCCAATCGGAATGTCACCATACAGGATTGTGTTTGGAAAGGATTGTCACCTCCCAGTAGAGGTAGAGAACCATGAATATTGGTCTGTTAAAAAATTTAATATGAATCTATCATATGTAGGTGATTATTGGAAGCTACATATTCAAGATTTGGACGAAATTATATATATCATCCCGCCTTTTTATAACATAACTTTTCATTACATTTTACAAAACTGAGGAACTTTAAGGTTTAGTGTCTTGGAAACCAGGAACTTAAAACATGAAAACATAAAACATTATTCATAAACAATTGAAAGGTTTCTCCTTATGTTCATACTAGGTTCATTACTGCATCTCATTACCTGGGGACATACATCAAAAGAAAGGGTGAGAAAAAGTCATAGTAAGGGAAACAAGGGGAAACATTTAACATGTGAACTTGAGATACATCAACAATGTCATGAAAAAGAACTTTAAGGCATGAGAAAGAAATAATGAGGAATATCATAATAAAAATAATGTATTTCATAACTTGAAGATGTTTCTAAAACATTTAATATTGAAAATAATTTCCATTTCACCAAGGTCCATCCTCATGGTGTCATTAAAAATTACCAAGGTTATTCACCAAGGCATCGTTAAAAATGGTCATCTCTAGAGATTAAGTCTTTACCTAATGCATTGGAGCGCTATCAGGGCGCACCCTTAAATTTGTCTTTATTATCAAGTGATTCACATATATCATCATAAAAAATTTCATAAACAACCCATATAGAATAAAAGAAATGGGTTTCCTTTCATAATCATAACGTTTTAAAAACTGCTTTAAAGACATGATCTTTATGTCACTTTAAACCCACGAAAAAGGAAAGCGTGTTTCATGTATGTAAATCCCAGAAATAAAATAGAAAATTTTGATATATATGTGAATACCCCTGTAGAAAAAGATATTTGAGTATTCACTTAATAAATTAAAAGAATTTGAGAAAAAGGGAGAGACATTTTGAGACGAAAATTCTTTAGCATAACGGCTATGTTACAGGGTTTTAGAAAACATTGAAAAGAGAGGGGACATGAGTCAGCCACCCATAAATGATTCATAACACAGTATAGGGACAGAATATAATGTATATAAGAACATGTTAATGAAATTTTAAAGACATACCATATGAATTGAAAAAACATGGAAGGAAGACAAAAATAAGATTTCTCTTATGAAAATTCGGCAGCCTAACGACGTCACTTAAAACATCAAAAAAATGAATTGATGAGGTCAAATAGGGTCTCTCATAATATGAACATAAAAGATCAGTATGATAGATATATATATCATACCCCAACATAATAAAAAGTAACATGAAAAACTTGACATGAAAATAGATCTTGAAAACGAGAAGGGTGAAAGAATCCCTTAAAAATTCGGCAGCCTAACGGCGCCACTTAAAACATAAACATACTGAATTGAAGAGATAAAATAGGGTCTCTCATCATATGAAAATAAAATATCAGAATGATATATATATATATATAGATCATACCCCAACAAAATAAAAAGGAACACGAAAGACTTGACATGAAAATAGATCTTGAAAACGAGAAGGGTGAAAGAATCCCTTAAAAATTCGGCAGCCTAACGGCACCACTTTAACATTCTTAAAAAAAATTGATGAGAGAAATAGGGGGTATCTCATCATATGAACATGAAAAGGTACGTAATAGGAATATAAAATATCATCCTCCAACATAAGAGCATGGAGCACAAAAGAAATGACATAAAAGAGATTACTTGAAAAGAAAGAGAGAGGTAGGATCCATTACCTTAAACGTATCTCTTAAAACTCAATGTTTGGGACCTTGAAGGCTTGGGGGAACTTTGGTAGGACTAATTGGGAGGTAAGGAGACCAGAACATCGTTTATGATGATTTTGGAGTCGAATGGATGAGAGGATGGCTTGGTATTTATAGGGAAAGTTAGTGGACAAGGCATTAATGCCCAAGGGAAACCTCATTGGTTGTTTTGGTAAAACAATGGGCTTGACCATGGTATTTTCCCCTAGTATTGGCCACTTGGGACACCTCATAACTTATATAACTATTCATAAGTCGACCATATTGATTACATACTTAATACATCATTTAATGATGTCATTAAACACCCGTAACTTAAAAACTGTATTTTAACTATTCATCGAAAAATCAACTTTCTCAGAAAAATCCCAAAATTTCACCTTAACCAAATATGGATGCTCTGATTTCAGAAATGAACTCCATTTTATAAGAAATAATTTTCTAAATATTTTTAATTTAATTTTTAAATAAATACACTATTCACCAAAAATTCATTTTTTTCAGAAAAACCCCCAAAAATTACCTTAGCATAATATCGATGTTCTGAATTAAAAAATAATGTCCTTTTTATAAAAATAAATTTCTAAGTATTTTTAATTTAATTTTTAATTAAAAAATACTATTCAATCGAAAAAACTAATACTTGGCTAATAATTTATGAAACTGTTATTTAACCATTTAATTGAATCACATTACTTAATCAAGGTGCCTAGATTATATTAATAGTTTCTTTAAGTGAGATTACTAATCCATTTGGTCACATTACTAATCCTAAGCATAAAATCACTATTCATAATTTACTATTCATGAAAAATTAAGTTGATCTTATTAGACTCTAAATTTCATACTAAAGATAATTGTAGAAGACCATATTTTTGAAAATCATTACACATTTTTAATTATTTAAGGTTTACATAAACATTTTTAAAATATCCTTTCTCTAAAATTCATGAAAAATATGCATACTATATTTATCCGGACATTTGAAAATTCATAAACTTCATCATTAGAAGAAATCAAAATTTTTATTTAAAACAAAGGATTACACAAGGAAATTACAATCTCCTTACATAGCCCCTTATAACCCCAGCATAGGACCTAAGTGTAAGGTGTGCTAAGGTGAGAGAATCTGAGGGCAGCTTAGCCAACATTGCACGAGTAGAAATTTATATCAGTTTGAACTTCTCACGGAGGTGATTCCGTTCTAGCTTCACACGATGAAGTTTGGCTTGGGTTTGGTCCAGAGAAAAGCCCATTGGTGCTACCTCCTTACCAAGTTCCGTTAGATGGGCCTCGATTGGCCCGAGACTATTGGATGAGGCCATCAAATCTTCTTTCTCTATTAATTAACCAATATCACTTGTATTTAGAGACAATAATCTAAATGTTTAGTTTCTAGTGGTCATATTGACCAATGGTCATATAACAGTCAAAACCCAATGGTCACATTTTAATTATACTCATCTTATCAAATGAAACAGTTTTATTGAGTATAAAAATAAAATAACCCACAAAATTAGGAAACAAGATTTATTCAAAATTTCGGGTCGTTACAATCTTCCCCCCTTAATAAATTGCGTCCTCGCATTTTTTAAAATTGGGTTTTCAAATTTCATATAAAGTCCCACATCAGAAAAGGAGTCAGTAAAACTATTACTTTAAAAGAATGAAAGGGAAGTACAAAGGTCACCCGAGTTAACCCACACTAGGATTCCATGTAGGAAAACATGGACATGGAAGAGAAATCAAAGGGTCAAGTTCTGAGTGAGAGTGATATAAAACATGATTAGGATAAAGTTAACCACAAGAAAATCACAAAATTATGATGTGTGTAAATGGTCTTTGATTACCCAGTAGGAAACGTAAACCAACAATGTTTTTGTTTTACGTTCCTTTTCATAATTTTGAGGAATTCATTTACTACATAGAACGAAAACATATGGAAATATACCTACCTTCAAGCAGAGTTTCATCCTCTAATAAGTTTCTACCAAAACTAATCTTTTCTCCAAACGATGAGCATTCAAAAACACTTGGTCTCATCAAAACACAAGAATCATCTTCTTGAGAGTCACGTAATCTACAAAAGATTAAATATCAATTTCTTCTATCTTTAAAAATTTTCCCAAAAACATAAAGGGTAAGATAAAACAACTCTTCAGAAAGAAAGAATCCCATAGGATGGGAAAATAATTTTAAATATTCAAAGTTCCATGGTACTACCCAAAGTTCATCATAGACCATTCCATAAATAACTGTCCTTAAAATTCCTCAAAAATAAACCAAACTAAAATTGAAACCCAATTATGAGAACGATCTCATAACATAGTCTTCCAAGATATACTTTATCATTCATCTCCAAACAACATCAACCACTCTTATCATCTTATAACAAAATTAACTAACCTAATCACATTTTCCCCAAGATAGGTTAATCATTTCCATATGTAACCTAAATTACTATAAGTTCTCCTTAAATTCATCGATTCTTCAAAATATAAGTCTACCTTTACTCCTCAAAGAAAATATCATAGTAATCTATTTACCTCAATCAAATAGGGTTCCCAAAAAAGTGAACGTCTTCCAAAATAATAATAATATTTTAATCCACTAATCACCTTTTTTTAAGAAGAACAGGTTCTCTACATCAACATGTGGTACATAACAATAGATGTTTTCCTTAATGATATAAAATCATATTTGGTAGTGACTCGATGATCTTAGAAAACATAAAAGATATGCTCATAGAGCACGAACTAAAATACAACATGATGTAGACAATTATTGTGATGAAGTTACATGTACTTCAGTCATCATGATCCATCTCAGCATAGGACTTGCATTGTTCCCTTGTCCTCGAAGATTTTTGATGCTCATCATGCTTCTCACCCATTCCAAGAGATCATTTCCTTGGATAATGTATAACTTTTCCACATTTACGACATCAAAATGTATAAGGTACATTAGATCAAACCTTATCCCCATTCATCACATTATCCATTTTTTAAAGCAATTGGATACTTTATGCCCTATCTTACCACACTTAAAACATCTCCCGGTTCCTTTGTGACATTCTCCTTGGTGCCTCTTCCCACACTTTTTGCAAAAAATAAATTGGGTCTTACTTCCATTATCAACTTTATCAGATGAACATCCTTGAGACATTGTCTTCTTCTTCCTTGATGAATTTGGGTATTCAACTGGGTACCAATTATTAATTGTGATTTTTGATAGCTGGTTTGGCATAATCACAATATGTTCAACTTAATCTTTCATCATCTCTGTCACATTAATAGGGAAATCATCACATTTCCTATCACATTTCTTGTTGGGACATTCTCTTCCATTTCCCGCCATTAACTAAGAAAAGAACGTATAATTAGGGGGATTAAATACTTATCCAATAATCATTAAAAGGAAACTTTAAGAATATAAGGATAAACTTGTAGAAGGAATGTATACCCTAACTTGTGATCCCCTAGGTTCCAATCTAGGTTATCCGTGATCATATATTCTTATGTGAATCTTTATTTTATTTTATCTTTGTTCCTTTAATAATGGTTCATACTAAGCTTATGAATTTACCAAAGCATATCCCCCAAGAGTGTCATAACCAAGAGTGAATCAAAGTCTGTTTTCGTGTACTAGTTCTCATTTGAGTCTCACTAAAAGCGGTGTTTTCTGGTTTTACCCCTATGTACATCTATGATAGAGCCACCTCTACCTGCTCGTATCCAGACAGGGATGTATTTGCTTGGAAATCCCTTACTCAATACTCACCAAAATAGCAGGAAGATTTCCTCTATTTATAATTTTCTACAGGGTTCTTCCTAGAGTTTTCATATCCAAATTTCCACAAATAAATAAACCATCTTTTGATACCAACTATATAATCTCACCTTTTTATAACATAACTTTTCATTACATTTTACAGAACCGAGGATCTTTAAGGTTTAGTGACTTGGAAACCAGGAACCTAAAACATGAAAACATAAAACATTATTCATAAACACTTGAAATTATTCTCCTTATGTTCATCCTAGGTTCATTATTTCATCTCATAACCTGGGGAGATACATCAAAAGAAATGGTGAGCAGAAGGCCTAGTAAGGGAAACAAGGGGAAACATTTAACATGTGAACTTGAGATACATAAATAATGTCATGAAAAAGAACTTTAAGGCATGAGAATGAAATAATGAGGCATATTATAATAAAAATAACGTATTTCATAACTTGAAGATGTGGCTACAACATTTAATATTGACAATCATTTTCATTTAACCAAAGTCCATCCCCAAGGTGTCATTAAAAATTACCAAGGTTATTCACCAAGGCGTCGTTAAAAATGGTCATCTCTAGAGATTAAGTCTTTACCCAATGCATTGGAGTGCTATCAAGGAGCACCCATAAATTTGTCTTTATTATCATGTGAGCCACATATATTATCATCAAACATTTCATAAAAACCCATATAGCATAAAATAAATGGGTTTCCTTTCATAATCATAATGTTTTAAAAACTGTTTTAAAGACATGATCTTTATGTCACTTTAAACCCACAAAAAAGGAAAGCGGGTTTCGTGTATGTAAATACCAGAATTAAAATAGAACATTTTGATATATATGTGAATAACCCTGTAGAAAAAGATCTTTTAGTATTCACTTAATAAATTAAAAGAATTTGAGAAAAAGAGAGAGACAATTTGAGACGAAAATTCTACAGCATAACGGCTATGTTACAGGGTTTTAGAAAACATTGAAAAGAGAGGGGACATGAGTCACCCACTCATAAATGATTCATAAAACAGTAGAGGGACATAATATAATGGATACAAGAACATGGTAATGGAATTTAAAATACATACCATATTAATTGAAAAAACATGGAAGGAAGACAAAAATAAGATTTCTCTTATGAAAATTCGGCAGCCTAACGACGTCACATAAAACATCAAAAAAATGAATTGATGAGGTCAAATATGGTATCTCATAATATGAACATAAAATATCAGTATGATAGATATATATATCATACCCCAACATAATAAAAAGGAACATGAAAGACTTGACATGAAATTAGATCTTGAAAATGAGAAGGGTGAAAGAATCCCTTAAAAATTCGGTAGCCTAACGGCGCCACATAAAACATCAAAATACTGAATTGAAGAGATAAAATTGGGTCTCTCATCATATGAACATAAAAGATAAGTATGATAGATATAGAGATAATACCCCAACAAAATAAAAAGGAACATGAAATACTTGACCTGAAAATAGATCTTGAAAACAAGAAGGGTGAAAGAAGCCCTTAAAAATTCGGCATCCTAACGGCGCCACTTAAACATTCTTAAAATGATTTGATGAGATAAATAGGGGGTCTCTCATCATATGAACATGAAGATGGCAGTAAAGGAAATATAAAAGAACATCCTCCAACATAATATCATGGAGCATAAAATATATGACATAAAAGAGATTACTTGAAAAGAAAGAGAGAGGTGGGATCCCTTACCTTAAATGTATCTCTTAAAACACAAAGGTTGGGACCATGAGGGCTTGGGGGAACCTTGGGAGGACTCCTTGGGACTTAAGGAGACCATAACTTCTTTGAGGATGATTTTGGAGTCGAATGGATGAGGGGATGGCTTGGTATTTATGGGGAATGTGAGGGGACAAGGCATTAATGGCCAAGGGACACCTCATTGGTGGTTTTGGAAAAACCATGGGCTTTCCCATGGTATTGGCCAGTTGGGACACCTAATACCTTATCTTACTATTCATTAGTCGGCCATATTGATTAAATACTTAATACATCATTTAATGATGTCATTAAACACCCGTAACATAAAAACTGTATTTTAACTATTCATCGAAAAATCAACTTTCTCCGAAAAATACCAAAATTTCACCTTAACCAAATATTGATGCTCTGATTTCAAAAATGAACTCCATTTTATAAAAAATAATTTTTTATATATTTTTAATTTAATTTTTAAATAAACACACTATTCACCGAAAATTCATTTTTTTTCAGAAAAATCCCCAAAAATTACCTTAGCATAATATCGATGTTCTGAATTCAAAAATAAAGTCCATTTTATAAAAATAATTTTCTAAATATTTTTAATTTAATTTTTAATTAAAAAAACCTATTAACTTGAAAAAACTAATACTTGACTAATAATTTATGAAACCGTTATTTAACCATTTTATTGAATCACATTACTTAATCAAGGTGCCTAGATTATATTAATAATTTATTTATGTGAGATTACTAATCCATTTGGTCACATTACTAATCCTAAGCATAGAATCACTATTCATAATTTACTATTCATCAAAAATTAAGTTGATCTTATTAGACTCTAAATTTCATACTGAAGATAATTGTAGAAGACCATTTTTTTAAAATAATTACACATTTTTAATTATTTAAGGTTTACATAAAGATTTTTAAAATATACTTTCTCTAAAATTCATCAAAAATATGCATACTATATTTATCCAGACATTTGAAAATTCATAAACTTCATCATTAGAAGAAATCAAAATTTTTATTTAAAAAAAAGGATTACAGAAGGCAGTTATGGTCTCCTTACATAGCCCCTTATAACCCCAGCATAGGACTTAAGTGTAATGTGTGCTAAGGTGAGAGAATCTGAGGTCGGCTCAGCTAACATTGCACGAGTAGTAATTTCTATCAGTTTGAACTTCTCGCGAAGGCGATTTTGTTCTAGCTTCACACGATGATGTTCAGCTTGGGTTTGGTCCAGAGCAAAGCCCAGTGGTGCTACCTCCTTCCCAAGTTCCATTAGATGAGCTTCGATTGGCCCGAGACTACTGGATGAGGCCATCAAATCTTCTTTCGATATTAATTAACCAAGATCACTTGTATTTAGAGACAATAATCAAAATGTTTAGTTTCCAGCAGTCATATTGACCAATGGTCATATAACAGTCAAAACCCAATGGTCTCATTTTAATTATACTCATGTTATCAAATGAAACAGTTTTTTGAGTATAAAAATAAAATAACACACAAAATTAGGAAACAAGATTTATTCAAAATTTTGGATTGTTACATTAGACGTGATGCATATAAGAACTCACAGATCTATAATGAGAAAACAAAGGATATCCATGATGGAATGATTCATCAGTGGAAGTTCCATATTGGTGAGAAGGTCCTCATGTACAATTCTAGGATAAATTTCCAACCAGGTAAGCTTCGTTCCCAATGGATCGGTCCTTATAATCTTACTAATGTTTACCATTTTGGTGAAATACTGGTTTTGTATGAGTAGAGTGGGAGAAGTATTGTTGTTAATTGGTAGTGACTTAAACACTTATAGGAGGAGTTTCCAAAGAATCTTGTGGAGGAAATCCACCATCTAGAAGCATCATACTAGTGAAACACACTAGGTTTTATCATTCCTTCTCACATTCTCATTTATTAGAGTGAGGACACTGCACATTCTAGGAGTGAAGGGTGGATACATTCCTGAGTTCATTAGGATTTTAGTTGTTTTTTTCATTCTTCATTTTTTTCTGAATAATATTTTCACTTTCTCCCCCTTGTTTTTACACACTCACTTTTATGAAAACATGTTAATTTTTGATGCCCACCACTTTATCATGGAAAATGATGCCCGATTAATCATGGAAATTATTTAACCTTCATGAGGAATTTCCCTTTTTCATATTGTTTTTGCATATTCAAAAAACATTGTTTCAATGATGGAATGTGTGTTTTTGAATTAATTTTACATCAAGGAGTGACTTTTTATTGTAAACTGGTTATTTTTTTATGATATAAATGGTTGTATCACTTTGAAACCTTTGAGAAGAATGGTACCCTTTTGTGTGAGTAGTTTAAGGGAGAATTGTGTCACTTAATTTCTCTACACATCTTTGCACAGAACCATGATGTGTGAATTTTTCATACTCAATATAAGGTGAATATAAGTTAGGTTAATATTTATTATCTTTCTAAATTATTTTCTATACGTTTGTTCCTTATTCGATTAGTTTCATTACCGTACCAGATTGACCTATGCATGTGTACCCGTTATTCGACTGTTGTATTCCCTCAAAAAAATATAAACTATAAAAACACAAAAGAGGGTGTTGTATCTTAGGAATGTCAAAAACCAAACTTCCTCAACTTTTGATATTGTTATAACTATTACAATTAGTTTCATAAGGAGATCAAACAAGTTTTGAGAGAAGTGTGTGAGATTTATTCCAAGTGAGACTTAAAAAAACAACAACAACAATAATAATAACAATAAATTAAGGGAGTGATGAAATAAGAAAAATGTAGGGATATATAGGTCTGGATCTTATGTTTTCACTTCTGGGAATGCTTGATTGAGTGTGTTTTGAAATTTGATCACAGATGATAGAGGGAAAGTTCGGTGGAAAAAATCATTTAAGCAGAGAAACATTAAAATAAATTATATTTACAAGATATAAAGTGGAAAGAATAACATGAAATGGTTTTCACACACACACATGGAGAATTATTGACATGGTTATCTTTTGAATTATTTTCTCAAATTGGTATCATTTATCTCCTTGAATTTCATGTTGATACAATTTATGAGACATCTTTTTGTAGGATAACTGATAATAACTCTTTGCTATGATTTTTTATTGGTTCACATTTCTATCACATTTTAAACTTTAGTTAAATGTTAAATATTCATGAAATTAGGAATATATTAATGCATAATTTTTGGAAATGTGACTTTTCCCAGGAGTGCAAATGTTTAGGTGTGGGGTTGTGATCACACCGTGATTCACTGTTTCATTTTCACCCTCTTACCACTATGTTAAACTGATTTTGTATCATAAATTCTAAATTTAATAAAAAAATGTATATTATATTTTATGAATATATATTTTTATCAATATTAAATGTTAAATATTTCTTTTTTTGATATTTACATTATAGGAGGAGATTATTTGGAGGGCCCATGATGAAGTCCAAGAAAAATGGGCCAGTCTGCATAGGATCCAAGAACACTGGTGGACTAAACTGCATACTTATAATAAACCATGCATCCAAATGGACTGAAATTTTGTGGACTGGTCCATAATTTAATGGGATGCATTTCCTATTAAGTAACCCAATCCCCATTAATCTTCTACAATTCCCATCCGAATTGATCTCTCCAGGGAATCAAATCAGCAAAAGTCAAAAGCAGTGTTCTGTATTTTATCAATATCTCCGGATGTGATTGTCCAAATGGATCCAAACGTTTTGTGTAGATAGTCCTAAGGTGGGTATAAAAAATTATAGTTTTTTACAGATGTATATTCTACATTATAGTGAGAAAAACAACAATCTAAGTGGTATTACACGATCTATGTGCTCAAAACCACCTTCTAATTTTCCTATAAAAGAACACCATGAGCATCTCATTTAGGAGTTCAACCAGGAGGAAAGTTGCTTCCATTTTGGAGTCTCAAAGGATTTCTCTAATAATCCCTATATGTTATGGAGTCCATGGTAATTTCTACTTCAACATCTTCTTCTTCCTCCCCTCCCATGGATTTCTAAACTCTCTATGATAACTCGGGGGGGACATGATGTAATCTCGAGCTTCATGTGTGTAATATTTGAATGATAATTTTAATCTAGGTTTTTATGTTGTTTTTCATCATCCTATATTCTTATTTTATTGAGTTATGTACTGGTATGACATACTCAAATCATATGATCCTGTTTGAGGGTACCCATTCATGTGATGTTTCACACACCGTTCACCACTTTTTCTTCCCCCTTTCAATTGCGGCATTTGTGTGGATCATATTGGTCTACTGAACTCTCATAAATACTATTAAAACATGTAAAATTATGTCATGTTATCAAAAATAAATTACATATAAACTTGGAAAGAACATCATTTTTTTGTGAGATTCCTTGGTGAGTTTTAATTTTGAAGTCGAACACAAATCACTCAATCATCGTTGGTATCCAATGAATCATTGTGTGTTCCTGATTGAACCCTAGAAGGTATCCTAGTATATAATTAGTAATATTATGGTTCTAGGTGTTAAAAAAAATATATTAAAAGATCATAACCCTATCTCATGAAGCGATGAAGGATGAACAACATAAGAGTACCCAGGGTTGATCACTCTTAATTAATTTTGTTAATTTCTACTTGGTTTTATCGATTTCCATTTTATTTGGATTATTAAATCATCAAACCCCCATGTTTTCCAAAACCCTATTACACTTATATTTTCATAATCAAAATACTATTTTTTAATTAATGATCTATGGATCTATCGAGAGATGACCTAGGGTTGATTCTATACTGTAGAAATTCTAGTAAAAAATAAACAACTAATTTGACATGCTCGACAACAGGATCATATGGCCCTTTGAAGGTTGAGGTATGTTTTTGGGGATTATACCTTATAGGAGTCCCATTTGGATTGAAGTTGGGGCTTACATATATATATATGGTTCGTTTGATACTTTAGGATCATGCATATGTCAGGATTGCGACCAACATATAATCCCACAAGAGTCATGCTCAGTTTCAAAAAAAAGATGATGTAGGGGATATAAAGATCACACATCCTTTTCTATCCATTGATATATGGTGCTGGAGCCTAAAGGGAGAGATAAATATGGCACTGAATGTTCCCATATTATCTTCGATTTTGGTAACTATGATATTCATATATAGTGATCTATCTAGCTACATCTTGGGGAGTGGAAAAGAGGAGAGAAAGTGCCACCTCCTATAAGAAAGGATAAGGGATTAACTCAAGAGATGTTCCCTAAAATCAGTTCTAGAGAAAAGGGAATAATTTTTCTCACTGTCCCTCATCGAAGGGAAAGGCCAGTGGTTCCCCTTTATCCCTAAAATAGGGAGGTTCATGTGAGAACCTTGAGGTAGGAACCCTCATTACCATGGTAATGTAGACTAAATGTCATTTTGAGGGTCTTCCTTTTTGATGTGATAACCCATGAGACTCTGCTTACCATGGGTATGTAAACTCTTAAAGGACACACTGATGTGTCTGATGATCCTTTCATACATGTCTAGTAGCTTTGGAAGAGGCCTTGGCTTGATTCCATTGGAATGGTTCATGGAGGGATCAAAATCGGGGCCGATGATGTAATGGAAGAGGATGATTGGAGCTGAAGGGAAGAATTCACTGGGATGCCTTAGTACACAAATCATTTTCTCACAAGGGGTGGGGTTCCCTATTCATAGAATATTGATATGTGGGTAAGGGGGTAGTCCACATAGTATCATGGTATGATTTCCTGGGTTCAGTCCACATAGCGTTTTTCTATATGGGTCCAAGTTCCATCGTCGAAGAATTTTACTTCATAGGGCTACGTTCCTTCCACATAGAATTTTTCAATACAAGGAAGGGTTCCACCCACATAGTGTTTTTCTATGTGGGATGCCTATAAAAAAGGTTCTATTTGTTTTCTCCCTACAAGGATTATATACGCATAGGTTTTATTAGGATCAAATACCACTAAAAGAGTTTTTATTTCTTCTTTAATGCTATGTGGTGGGATTTACCTATGGGGAATTTTCAAAGGAGTTCATCTTTTGTGGTGCCTCACTTTATCTATCTTCAGTTTCCTTCATCTGAGTGTGGCCCTCTATCCATGTCCTAGTCTCCATTTTTGTTCCCCTAGGGTTCTATTAATATAGGAGTGGAGGAATTAGACATTTTCATAGGCGGTCATCCATTGGGGTCAATGGAATGTCTTTTTTAGGAGCCCACTAAGAACTTATTCAATAGGGGTTCCTTTTGGAGGCATCGAAATCCTCACCTGGCCCCATAGACAAATTTGTGTTTTTTGCGGGAGATGATGACACCGCCTCTCTCCATGAATGATTTAGTACATGGGGCATGATCGTTTGTAGAAGTTAAAATCACTACTTATTTCTAAAAATTACATAGTTCATTTGAGGGCACCATCGGTTCTATTTTCAGGTGCTTCAAGGAGGGGAATAATTCTATGTGGAGCAGTAGTCCACGAATGGATTTTCCCATTGTAGTTTTCTTCCTCATTTGTGATTTATTCCCTTGAACATTTGTTCTGGAATAACAAATTTAATTTGTTTTTCTTCCTTTTCCTAATTTATGGAAGTACCTTATTCTTTTATGATGAATTTATAGGACCCAAAAAATTTCCCCATCAGGATGGGTTCCGATTAGGATGAGGAAGATGTTATCCTGATGTAGAATGTGGTCCTATTTTCACCTGTTTTGTGGTATGAGGGTGGATCCATTAGATAAGACCACACCTATATATAGGTGCCCCATCTCATTTGTAATTTATTGATTCTATCATTGAATTAAAAACTCCCACGAATCCTCAACCCTATAAATCATTCATGAATTGCCTCCATTGCAGATAACTTCTTCCCTGAACATGGAATTTTCACCCGTGAACCGAAATACTTTAACCACAAATGATGAGTTCTAATTTCCACATAGAATGAGTTTCTTTATGGATTGATCGTTCTGTGAACTGTTTCTTCATTGGCTAATGCTTTTTGGGTCTGTTTCTTCATGGATCATTGGTTCATGGGCTGATTGTTTTCTTCAAATTGATAGTTCATGAACTTATACTTCCGCAAACTAATGGTCTATAGGAATCTTCATACTTTTTAATATTAATTTTCATAATGAATCTAAAATGAATTTAATAAATTTATCTTAGGGATAAAATGGATGTAACACTAAAAAATAGGACCATAATATGCAATTCCATGGTTGAGAACATTGAGGAGGGTCTTCGATGCCATATCATTCCTCAAGAGGGTATTCTAAGGAATATCCTTCCCCCATAGCTTCTTGTATACCTATTGAACACTATATTTACACATTATAATTTTGGTCTTCATGATGATGTTACCCTTCTTACAATTGATAAAAATCTTCCAAAAACCTGGTCAGAGTCGTCTAGGGACTGTGTGAAGGAAAACATTTCTTCCACAAGGATAATTATTCCTAGTTTAGTTCTAGAGAATGTATTCATTCTCAATGGATCTCTATGAATCCAAATATATTGGAATAACAATGATACATATTCGCAGTATGCCATTCAATATCATACATCAATTCCTGATCTCTTATGAGACAATACCAATGGAGTTTGGAGCTCTATATGGGATTTACAGTCCAGAGAGATCTTCTCCGATGAATGGGAATGTGTATTCTGCGTGCACCCAAAACTGTATGTAATTTCCTTAACCATTATAGGTTTTTGGATTATACTAGATGATGTGGGTCTCTCAATTTATTATTTATTTTTCAACCTGAGTGTTTTTATAACTTTATGAATCTACTGAGCGAATTTTGTGATTTCCATGTCCTACTCATATAGAAAGAATCAAGGTTTTGGATACTCCTCCATTATTCATCTAATAGATTGAAATCCTATTTTACCCCAATTCTTCTCCTTTATCTTTTCCTAAAATTATAATCAGTTATATTTTATTTTATTTTGAAAGATAATCTCCATCAGACATTGGTTTAAGTTATAATATGGGATAATAAAATTAAAATGATCATTTCATGTCTAATTTTTTTTGGGGTTGAGGAAATCAGCGAGCATATTTTTGGATGTTTCTAGGGTTATATGGAAAACTGTAGATACTTTGTTTCTTTTCTATTAATACCATAATTGTTTTTTTCATAATTCCACTATGGTTTAGAAAAAGTAGATATAACTTGACCATTTTTAGGCCACCCTTTGTGGGTTTTCTACCTAACAAGCTTTTTGTCTCTTTATGTCACGATTTGTCAATATATTTCCGAATTCATACAATGTGTAGGTATAAAAAGCTGATACTTGACTTTTTTATAGGGTTCCTGTTGCGGGCTTTCATCCTAGAATGTTTCATGTCTCCTTTTTTCAGTATTTTAATGTCTTTTGAACCAGACTAACATTATTTCCATTTTAGGTAAAACAGATTTGGCCATGAATTCAAAGGTCTGGTATCCATAGATTTTATAGGTTGATAATGTCCTAGTATTTTGAAAACATGATTAAGGATTTTTTACCCTATTTTTATGATTTATGAATCCAAAAAATGATATGGGGAATGTAGGTGAGGAGAAACCATAAAAATGGTTTCCAACACGATGTTGATAGTGCATACATCGGTAGGATGATCCTATGTTGGGGAAGAATTTTCATTTTGTAGGTAGGCATTTTTTTGTATTGTGGAAAACTTATATAGAGCCAACTGGGGAATATTATACATTTTCAAAAAAAGGTTACCTTAGTTGATTAGACACTAAATGGGGAAAATATTCATTGTTAATATATATAATATTCATGTTCTTTATTATTCATAAACACTATTTTACTGTATTTTACACATTGAACATCATTTAACATTATGATCGTAATACCTTCTTAAAATGCACTATTATGTGGTGCATTTTTTAACATCATTTGAAGTACCCAATGATTCATCTAATTTTAAGGAATGTAATTATCCATATTTTAATTTGATATTTTGGGAACTATATCTACACTTAAATATGAACATTTTTCATTCAGGGAACAATGGACGATTCATAAACGATGATGGAGATATTTGGAGATGAATGGAAGCAATTCTAGAGAAGGAAGATAGGACACTAGCCCATTTATGAGAATGTGGGACCCACATTACAAACCCAATGAAGCCCAAATTTCGTGGGATTCTATAAGAAATATATAGAAACAAATAATTCTTCAGGTTCCAGTGTTAATTAGGGCTCCATTGTGGTCATTAAGGCATCCAAATTTGAAGATAAAATTCTCGTCCAGATTATGCATCCTAGAACAAAAAACCTACCAATGTGATCTTATCTCGGAATCCACAACTGAAAATGGACCCATATTTTACATAAGGTTAGGAGACATCTTGGATTCCGTTTTCTTCTTCTATGGAGCACTCTGATTCGGCCATCTAGAAGGTCTTCCAAGCGCGTCTGTTCAGTGGATGAAATTTGGCTGCCACCTCAGGTCAAGTGTGGAAATGTCCAAGTTCCACAAGCTTTCCACCACCCTAGGCCTACCATAATCAAGTGATGCTTTGTACAGTTGGAGGCTCGACCCAAGGCTTCCAAAATGCCCATTTAAGGAAGTGGTTGTGGAGGATTTTTTCATCTTTGTTTCATTATTCCATTGATATGTTATGTTATGATTTTGTTGTCTCAAGTTTTCCTTTCACATGTAAGTTGTTCAATTCACTTTAGTTTCTTAATAAAAGCTCTTATTTTCCTCTTATTATGTTGTTCTAAATATCACTTTGAAAATTTTGGTTCAGGGTGTGAATTTATTCACACTAAACCTTGTGAAATTATTCACAAAACGATGGAGTGATCATTTTCTTTTTATTGTTTTATTTACTTCTTAAATTCCTCCCTCATGAGTCTACTTCCCGCTTCCATTGAAACCATAACATCAATGGAGGGCTAACCCCCTTATGGGTTGATCCAAGGTAGTATCAAGGGGATGTATTGGATGTTATTTATCACCCCATTAATGTATAATCACTTCTCTAATAGAGATTTTTATTTTATGGTTTTTAAACTCCATCATCCTTGTTGAATTTAAGGCCCCACACTTGAAGTGCTAATACGAACCTTTACCTTGAAGTGCTCAAAACATAGATACTTCAAGTGTATAGGGGATTAGTATTAAAGGGTGTAGGAATTAAACCAATAAGTGATGATGTTGTTTTATCTTCTTAAATGAACCCATCTCAAATATAAGAAATTGAAATCATTGAAAATGAAATACGTTCAATCCACCCCAAGTGATAACCTAGGATCAACTCACTCTTTTAAATTGAATTCACTTAAATATATTAGAGTTCATTTAAAACCATCTCAAATCAACCCATGTTTTCCACTTCATATCCAAAAACAATCCATAGAATGTACGTGTATGTAGGTTACCTCTTAGGTCTTTGAGGATTCGATAACCCAAGCTAAACTACAAGGACCGTTCTACCTTCATCTCTTGGGTAAATTTGAGTGTGAATAAGATTTTGGAACTGTTTATGGGGACCCAATTAAGTCATCTAAACACCCATTATATTCTCCCCCATTTCTTCTTTTCTCATCAAAATTCTCTTATCTTGTCCCTTTCTCTTTCTTTTTTCTTTTGGCGCATGTCTTCCTACACCCGCGATCAATCAAACCGTCTAGTTATGGTGGATATTCCTGGAGTTGGGGAGTCAAGTACACCAAGGGAACTCTATCCATTAGATCCTAATCTTCCTAATACTCTAAAGTAAAAAATTTAGCCTATTTCAATGGAAGGTCTTCAAAGAAACCAACTCATAAACCCGGGTGGGAACCAAAATGGAAACCCAAATGAGGCAGACCCAAACTTGGGGAATGCAATTGATCAAACCATGAATGACTACCTCACACCTTCCTGGACCAATTCACACTCATTCATTAGAAACAACTCCCTAGGATATTACAACTACATCTTTAAACCCCATGTTCTAAACCATCTTCCTACATTACATGGAATGGAGTCCGAGATGCCCTACCTTCACATTAAGGAGTTCAATGACATTATAGAAACCATGTGTCCCTCACATCAACTAGAATCAGCTAAGATGAGGCTATATACTTTTCCTTTAAAGGATCGAGCTAAGAATTAGCTAAAAAATTTGAGACCATCATCCATAAACTCTTGGGACCAACTACAATGATAATTATACAAAAAATACTTTCCCCACCACAAAACAATTGCACTTAAAAAGAGTATCAAAAACTTTTTTGAAAAAGAGGGAGAGTCGTTATATGAAACATGGGAGAGGTTTAAAGACACAATAAACATGGTTCCACACCATGGTTTTTCTATTCCTGAAAAAGTGATAATTTTCTATAAAGGGTTGGGTCCGGGGAACAAACAATTCATGGACATGATGTGTAATGGAACCTTTAAAAACAAAGCCCCAAATGATGCTTACGAGTATCTAGAAAGCCTTTCTGAACAAAACCAAACATGGGGAACTTCACCTTATTCTGAAAAGCCACAAATAACTACTATAATTCCTACACTTAGAGAAGAGGAAATCCTTAGGGCTAAACTCATAGTACTCTATAGGAAGGTTGAAGAGATAGACTTTAGGAAAGTCCATGAAATTCAAATTGTTGACCCTGTTTGCACAATTTGTGACAAACATGACCATAAGATAGATAACTGCCCAACCATTCCATCCATCAAGCATGTTTTTTAGGAGGACCCCCAGTGGAAGTAAATGCGTTGAACTTCAAAAAGCCTCAATACCAAAACAACTTCAACACAATGTATAATGACCACCCAGGCTTCCTATAGAAAGATAACCAACAACCTAGACAACCACAGGGACAAAATCCTTACCCCCATTAGAACTACCAAACCCATAACCAGTTACAAACCCAACCTATCCAATACCAACAGCCACCAGTCCATTTTCAAGAAACCATCCCACCTCTAAAATATCCCCTAGGATAAACCATTCTTCTCAAGAACCAACCCAAAATGTTCCACAAAGCGTACTAGAACAACCTTGCAAACAAATGGAAAGGATGAACTCATAAGTCTCTTACCTTAAACAAGAACTTCAAACCATCAAAACTGGAAAGGCACCCATGCCTACTCAGGCGGTTCCATCCTCAAATTCATTGGGAGATTCATGTTGTACTCAAACAAATCATGAACAACTAAAGGCTGTGACTATTTTAAGAATTGGGAAATCAATTGAGAAACCTGAACAACTAATTCAGAACCCAACTGAAGATTCAAACGTGGATGAAAATTCAAATGAACCCAATGATCAAACTGAAAAAAATGATGAAATTGTCAAAGAAACAACTCTTCAAAAAACAACCCCACAACCGACACCATTTCCTCAACACATGAGGGGAAAAACCAAGCCTGAACTGAGTGAAATATTGAGGGAAATTTTCTCACAAGTCAAGTTGAACATTCCCCTTCTCAATGAAATCCAAACCATACCTTCCTACTCAAATTTCCTTAAGGACTTATGCCCTTTTAAAATAAAATTTTCACATAAAAACCAAGCCCTTTTGGCTGCTAATGTGAGTACCACCATTCAAGGGACCATTTATCCTAAGTTAGAAGACCCGAGTTGCACTTACATCAATGTTGAACTAGGAGAGAGAAAAGTTGTCAAGGCCTTATGTGACCTAGGCGCTAGTGTCAATCTCATTCCATTTGTTGTGTACTGCCAGTTAGGCCTAGAAGAGCTCCAAACCACATCTATCACACTTCAACTTGCTGATCATAGCATTAGGGTTCCAAAGGGGATTTTAAAGGATGTTCTATTAAAGGTTGAAAACATCATCTACCCTGCTGACTTCATTGTCGTTGAAAACCATCCAAACTTAGGAAATAAGGAACAAACCCCAATTATCCTTGGTCATCCCTTCCTTGCAACAACCAACTCTATTATCCGAGTCTGAAATGGGAACATGACCATCACCATTAGAAACATGAGTCTAGACTTGAACATATATAATGCAAGCTCACAAATAGAGGATGGCGAGGACATTCATGATGTAAACTTGATAGGAATCATTGATAATGAATCCATAGAACATCAAGTAATATTTGATGAATTTTTTAAGTCAGGATGAGATTGATTTCCTTTGTTCACATGAAGGACATTTATCTCCATAGCTTGAATAATTTTCAAATTGATCTTATGATTATGTCTAAGGTCCAATAATCAGTCAAACCTTTCAGGAAACGACTTTCATGGAGACCACTCCAACTTCCTTCCCTAAATCTGATCGAGTCAATATACTAGATGAAACTTATACATATGGGGAATCAATACTATCTAAAACTCTAGGAAATACAATTGATCTTGATCCAATGTCCCAATATTCTGTTGAAATTTTAAACCAACCTGATATTGAATTGAATGAGCTTCCTGTTGCACTCAAGTATGCCTTCCTAGGGGATGATAAAACACATCCTATTGTCATTTTTTCTTCTCTTGAAGATAATCATGAGAGAATGCTTCTAGATGTCCTTAGGAAACATAATAAATCCATTGGTTGGACCCTTTCTGATATTCCTAGGATTATCCCACTTATCGGGACTCATAGGATTGTTCTGGAATGTGATTCAAAGCCATGTCGTCAACCTCAATGGTGAATCAATCCTAATCTTATGGAAGTAGTGAGAAAAGAACTTCTGAAATTGTTAAAAGTTAGTATCATATATCGCATAGCTGAGAGTGAGTGGGTCAGCCAAATCCAAGTGGTTCCCAAGAAGTCAGGAATCAGAGTGATAACCAATAAGGATGGAGAGATTCTTCCAACATGGGGGAGTAGTGGATGGAGGGTCTACATTGACTATAGGAAGCTAAACTCATTCACCAAGAAGGACCATTTCCCCTTAACATTCATTGAACAAGTACTTGAGAGAGTGGCAGGTCATGACTTCTACTATTTCTTAGATGGGTACTCGGGGTAGAATCAGATTGAGGTATCCATAGAGGATCAAGGGAATACTACACTCACATGTCCATTCGGCTCATTTTCATTCAAACGCATGCCCTTCGGGTTATGAAATTCCCCTGGAACCTTCCAGCGGTTCATGATGGGAATCTTCTCAGACATGGTAGGGGATTTTCAAGAGATCTTCATGGATGGCTTCTCTATGTTTGGGGATACATTTGAGGGATGTCTGCGGAATGTGGAGAGAGTCTTATCAATACATGAAGAAAAGAATCTGTTCCTAAACTGGTAAAAATTTCATTTCATGTTTTAATAGAGAATAGTTCTAGGCCATCTGGTCTCAGGTAGTGGGGTTGAAGTTGATAAAGCCAAGGTTGACATCATTCGTCACCTTTCATCAACCAAAACTGTCAAGGAATTGAGGTCTTTATTAGGACATGCCGATTTCTATAGAATATTCAGTATGGAAAAAAGAGTGCACCATTTTAACGTCATGTTGGACGCATTGGGGATTTTTTCCACAGTTTAACGTCATGTTGGACGAAAGTGCGAATAGTTTAAGGTCATATGCATGGACCATGGATGGTGCAGTTTAATGTCATGCTGGACGGTGGTGTAGTTTAAGGGCATATAGGACCTTTGATGATTATGTAGTTTAACGTCTTTCCGGACGTAAGGGACTTTTATTCAGTTTAGCGTCATATAGTTAAGACGTCACAGTTTAATGTCTTACTGGACGTAAGGGACTTGAAAATAGTTTATGGTCATATGCATGGACCAGGGATGATGCAGTTTAAGGTCATGTTGGACGGTTTAGGGAACTTTTTCACAGTTTAACATCGTGTGGGACAAAGTTGCAGTTTAAGGTCATACTGGACCGTTGCTGTATAGTTTAACGTCATATAGAAAGGACGAACTGGTGCCGCACAGTTTAGTGTCATGTTGCAGAGACAAAATGGTGCTACACAGTTTAGTGTCATGTTGCGGGGACATACTGGTGCTGCACAGTTTAGTGTCATGTTGCGGGGACATACTGGTGCTGCACAGTTTAGTGTCATGTTGCGGGGACATAATGGTGCTGGACAGTTTAGTGTCATGTTGTAGGGACATACTGTGATACAGTTTAATGTCATGTTGGACGTATGTGAAAATATTTTAGGGTCATATGCTTAGACCATTGCTGTATAGTTTAACGTCATATAGCAAGGACGAACTGGTGCCGCACAGTTTAGTGTCATGTTGCGGGGACATAAGGTGACACTGTTTAACGTCATGTTGGACGTATGTGAAAATATTTTAGGGTCATATGATTAGACCGTTGCTGTATAGTTTAACGTCATATAGCAAGGGCGAACTGGTGTCGCACAGTTTAGTGTCATGTTGCGGGGACATAAGGTGGATACTTTGTATTTTATACAAACTATTTCTTCAAAAATCTGGCATATGGATCTGTTAATTAAATCATATTAACAGAACCAAAGATTAACTCTTCGTCTGATGAAGACTCTGCCTGACTAGCCTGTTTAGGTTGTGCCATTTGATGGGGCGGTGCCCGTGGTTTTGAAGTAGATGGCATAAAGTCTGCCAAAGTCAAAGACAATTGAGTCTTTGACACATACTCATCTTCATCTGATTCTTTTTTCTTCTTTGAATCAAACCGTTTCATTGAGGACTTTCCCTCTAACGAAGAGGGTTTTACCGCAATATTCATGGCAGAAGACACAATTGGATTCTTTAATTGTGTTTGCAAAATGGAATGAGTCCGATTGATTGTCTTTATGACCATCCAATCATCATACTTCTGTGCATTTCTGCTTTTGACTTCTTTCCATTCACCTTCCTCCTCTGGAACTATAGCAGTAACACATGCTACCTGAGTCGAAGAACCTTTCAACTTGACATGTCCCAAGTCGAACATCTTTTGAAGGAGGTCTTTGAAGACAAAACACTCCTGGATGGGATGCCTTAACATTCGATGAAAGGGACAATAATTGGGACGGTCTTCATCTCCTTCCTTGTTTGGCCTCTTGGGTACTGGTAATTGAACAAAATTATTTTCCAGAGCTGAACTGAAGTAACCACGAACTTGCTCATTTCGGAAGGAGTATGTTTTACTATTCATATCCTCAAATTTTTTTCGTCGTTGATCTCTTTGATAATTTGGACAAAACGGCATTTGTTTTTGGCATTCAGGAGGTGGAGCCCTTCGAGAAGATGAAGGTTTTGAAGTAGAAATAGGTGCAGGTTCTTGTTTAAGAATAACTGTAGCAGTTTCTGCTTTACCCATTCTCCTTCCTGAAGCTGATGGAATTACACGAGATTTAACCTTAGACTATATAAGGGAATCATAAATCTGCTGAGCGATTGAAGTAAGGTCTCGAAACCCTCCCGTGTATTTCACAGGGATCAATGGCGTGCGTAATTCTTCACGCAAATTTGCCACACAGATTGGTAATAGCTCTTCCTGATGGAGTGCTAAACTATGGGAATAGGTTAATCCCTTCCAGCGAGCAATGAAATCAGAGACTCTTTCATTCTCCCTTTGCTTGCAGTTTGTAAGATCGAAAACTGTCGTTTTTGGCAAAGTTGAGCTGAACTGAAGAAGGAATTTTTGGCGAAGATCCTCCCATCCGATGATTGACTGGGATTGCAAGCTTGTATACCAGACAAAAGCTGGTCCTTGAAAGGTTCACATGAAGCATCTGAGTTTCACTGCTTCTTGCTACTCTGGAGTTCCCATCATAGGATCACAACAAGACACGTAATGCGTCAAATGTTGTTCAGGGTATCCTGATCCATTGAAAGTAGGGAAAACAAGGTTTCCAAAACTGGATGGAGGAGAAATTGAATCTACCCATTCAGGGTATACTTTCTTTTCTGGTTGAACTTGCACCCGTTTCCCTTCCATAGTTTCTAACCGAGCTGTTAATGACTCAATAGTAGTTATTAAATTTGGAGAAACATCCGGTTGAATCTGGTCTTCAGTAGGTGTAATGAATGGAGCTTGGACAGATGTGGTGGTTGGTGCTGCAACTGATGGTAGCACTGCCAAACGTTGTTGAGTTTGACCTGTAGGATTAGACCTCTGAGGGTGTACTGATAAAGGAGGATATTCTTGATCCATCTCAGTAACAGCAACAAATTCCTTCGGCTGTCGGACTTTAGAATTCTTAAGAAGAAGACTACTCTGAAGTAGTTCTGCATTCAACCTTCTTAATTCTTTCATTTCTTCTTCCTGTTGTGCAAACCTTTTCTCTAATGAGAGCGATTGACCTTCTCCAGAGGAAGGATATGTAACCTGATTCTTTCCCCTCTGTTTGTTGGATTCTTTTTGGAGAGAGGGAAGTGGATTACATAGGTTATGAGTAATCCTTTGACTTCATGTACGCACACCTTCTTTATTTGTATCAGTGCATACATTTTCTTGAGCAGGACGATCTTCATCTGAGTCCCCTGAGTGAGTCTCCTCTGGTGGATTAGCAACAACGACATTGATGACATTGATTGATGCATAATGCATTGCATCCCTTCTATCAACATTTCTGTGATATTGTCTTCTTTCATATCTTTGATGAGACATTGCCTTTTGTTGATTCAATCCTTTAGGAACTTCTTGACAAGCTATAATTTGGAGGGAATCTCCTGATAATTTGGCTCTTTGTTCCTCTTGGGGCTTCTTCCCTAATCGAGAAAAGACCGATATTCTCTTTGAAGGGGAATGATGATTTGAAAGAGTCCCCAGTCTCGTGAACTGGGGATGTTCCTACTACTTCCGCTCAACACCTCGAATCCCATTTGTTGACTCTGAAGGTTGGGTTAAAGGAGTCCCCAGTCTGAAAAGCTGGGGTGGTTCTTGACATGCTATGTCTGAGTCCTTCTGAAAAGATCTCTTGATTTTGAGAATCTTAGTTCCGAAATTAGCTGGATGCATTAATCTGTATCCACTTTTATCACCTGGTTCAACACACCATTGGATGATTTCCGAGACTTCTGTCATTTGATGATTTGTTTGCTCCAGACGAGAGGCTTGTGCAATATTCTCGCCTGCTTGATGTAGGACAAATTCAACAACTTTTTCTCTATATGTCTAATTTTGAGAGGAACTATTTGAAGCCTGTTCTTGAGCAAGATTTTGATTATGAACAAAGCCCATGGACTGTGGCCGGCCATGGGCAATAACATTGCATGAGACCATTTTCGGTAGGGTTTGCTGACTGGAAATCACTGTGAAATGTAGTGCTCCATGAACACCCCATCCTCTGATATGAATACCAGATGGACCATTGGAAATTAATTGACGCAATTTTCTTAGTGCGCCAAGGCATGAACGTTGAAGTGTTCTCTGTTCCTTTTCAGCCTTCGGATACCGAGAGACTGATAGAGATGCCAAATCAATCTGACGTTGTAGCCCTTATATTATCTTAAGATGATTTTCATATTCATCAAAAGATACTACCTTCTTCTTCAATTGAAAAAGAGTTTTCCATATGTTGAGATGAATATCATGGACTCCATCTTCCATCAACATCTTTGGAATATCATACTGGGAGTCAGCTAAAGGCCAAAACATGACCGGTACTTCACTTTTCGCCAGTTTTTTCCTCATCTTCAGCATTTCCTCTTTATCATTAAATGAATATTATTCTACCTATTTTGATCAGAGTTGGTGTTTCCTTGTTGCTTCTTCGGATTCAACAAAATTGGTAGAGAGATCATTGATCAAACTAGAAGATGCATGACTTAGGGGTGGTTCAGAGAATAACCTACACCCTGGGCTATCTTCTGATTGAGAAAGTATTTCACTTTCTAGCGATAAAGAATTAGACATTACTGGTTTCGCATTTGCAAGTGCCTCAAGATAAGAGGGCTTTCTTAGCACTACATTGTCCACTAGAGTATTTTCCAGGCAATGTGAATCACTACTGCGGAGAGGACTTTCGCAGCAAAATTCATCATCATGGGGAGGACCACCATAATGGGTTACAGCAAAAGATGAGATCTTTTTCTCCTTGGTCTTCTGACCACACAGAGGGTTCCTGTGGCTCTCATCTGAAGAAGAAACATCAAGATTGACCGAATTTTCATAAAGCAAGCCTTCATGAGGAAGTTTCTGTTGAAGACCTTCAGAATTAATGTTCCCGTTATTGGGAACTAAGGGAGTATAATCTTGAATTCTGACAGATAAATGTCTGAGGGCTTCAAGAACTCCAGCATCGAGCAAGGCTTGGTTACAGATTGGCCTTTGATCTCCTGACTGTGCTGGGCGGATCTTTTTCTTATATGCATTCTTACTCACTTTAGAAACCACTTGATGACGAAAGTGATTGCTCTGAGCAGGTGTATGTTCCTGATCAGGAAATATGGTCAGGTTAGGCTGACGATCTCCACTCAAATCAGGTGTATGTGCCTGACTTGGTTGTCCGTATGATATGAGGGAGTATGCCCCATAACCCTCTTGGACTGGAACAGATGTGTGTGTCTGTTCCGGAGTGAATTGTTGATGTGTCACTCCACTTCTAGGGATAGATTTATGTGTCTTTCCCTGAGATGATGCTGAAGCTGTTATGATATCCTGGCAAGCATCCAGAATATGAGCAGGAATTTGCTTCTGCTCTTTCACCATTGACAAAATATGCTTGGTGGATTCAGCCGCCGGAACGGGAATATACGTCCATTACGGGTTTGGAGTAGGTGTATGTGCCTGCTCCTGTCATCCTTTTCTTGTCAGTGAATCCTAACAGTACTCAAGTGTGGAGGCAGAGAGTTGAGTCTGCCTCCTGTTTGTCGTCGGAGCTTTCCGACTGACTTCTCCGTGCGCTACCAAGCGAGACTGTTGGTAGGCTTTATTAGTACTAGCAGGTGTATGTGCCTGCTGATTACACTTCGCCAAAGGTGGTTGACGAGATCCATCATATGTAGTCAGGTGAGCCTTCTGACTAACTGATGATGTATAAGCAGGTGTATGTTCCTGCCTATAGTACTCCACCGGAATTGCCTGGAGGGATTGGCGTGATGCTGCCAGACGAGTCTGGTGGACAACGGAATTAAAACGGACATGTGTGTGTGCATGCTCACTGTTTTCCACCAAGTTAGGGTGGTGGACTTCTCTGGAGATGGCAGGGATGAAAACCTGCCCATTGTTAACCGGATTCCGTCTCTGGCGATTCGTCTTTCCTGCTCGGGTTCGAGGAACTTGATTTGAATGCCTGGAGTCGGTACCCTGAGCATGTTGAGGGCGCACTGCCGCACGAGTCTGGTGGCGATTGTTGATGGGATCCCTCGGGAAGGACTCCTGTCTTTTTGAATTAAGGCCCTAAGGGACCTGCTCATTCACTTCCTCAAAGTAAGGGAGTGAATGGAAATTGCGTTCCGGGGATAACGACCCGAAACGGTTGGAGACGGTAGTCAGCACCGCCTGCCTCTTGATCACTGGTCGTCGTTGTCCGGATGACCTGTGTGAGTTGTTCACTTGGAGGTCCTGTTGGGCAGCCTCCAAAGTTGGGATGGTACCGTGTTGACGGTACTCCTTAACCAGCGCATTTGATACCCGGCGTTGAAGATGATGAGTAGGTGATGTCATCCTCAGAGCGGATGACGATCCAGTAGGAATAGTAGCAGTGGTATTTGCAGCAGCAATATTCACAGATGTGAATTTGAGAGAATCCATTATGGAAATACAGAAGATCTTGGAAAAGAGTGCCTGTTTGATATAACAGACGTAATCAAGATAAAATTCAGCCACTTCATCCTTTGGATGAGCACATATGTCAATGATTGTTTTTGTTAGCCCTCCTATTGTGTTTTAAATAGGGGCTTAACAAATAGGTAAAACATCATTTTAACTTGGTTAAGGATTCACGTCGGGTTCACCATTTTTTGTTTCCCTCGTAATTCGGGGATGACCTCCTGGATGGGAGATTCAAACGTTCCGATCGGTTTCTAGCGGATTTGTTCGTAGAACCGGAAACATCCAATGATTCCACATACATTTGGACCTACTTTCCAAAGGTAGGTGCTCATTAGCTTGTGGAATGATGAGGCTTAGGAATTTTCATTGGTCGAGAGGATGGGAGGTCGGAATCGTCACACCTTTTTGAGGGGAATTATTGTCTATTCCGGGACTCTCTTTATAGATTTAAGTTATGTTCGTGAATCCTTATTACATTACCAAGTATAAAATGAGATTTTCCTTTAGTTTTGACAATCAATGATTAAATATGTAAGAAATTTAGAGAATCTTTTATATGTATTCGAGGTTCTTCATCAATAGAGAATCATCTATATCTATTTAGAGATTCTTGATCAATGGTAACATTAAAAACATTTATATAAAAGTATCTTGGTCATTATGATGACCAGGCTAGTTTTAAAGAAACTCAGTGGGGCACTTGAAGTTTATTGTCATTCAGAAGGACAATGAATTATTTCAGAGTTGGGATCGAACCCATAGATGGGCTACCTACGTATCCTTTGTTTTGAAAAAGGAATCAGAACCCATGTAGTTCGAATAAGGGTATGATGTTTATGATTGATGGATCAAAGCAGGATGTCACAATTACTTTTACACTCTAAGCTCACATGAGTCATGCTCGGTGTGAGAAACACAAGGTATTTGTAAAATTTAGACAATTGTGCCATGAAAGATGCAATCATAAGAAATGGTTTGGGGCTTATGTATGTATGACTTCCCAAAGGATTTACTTTAGGGAGAAAATCCAGGAACATGGTCTATAAAGGTATATGTGCTTCATGGAGATTTGAATACTCTAACTTTGGACTTATTCCTGAAGAGGAAATCCAAATTAGGAGAGGATTGATAACTGGGTTTTACTCCTGAGAAGGAATCCCAGATCAAACGTAAATTAGGATTGGTTAATGATAATTTAAGGGACTTCGGTCTTATTCCTTAAAAGGAAGCCCAAGATTATGACTGGGACTTATTCCTAAAAAGGAAGCCCAAGATTGTGACTGGGACTTATTCCTGAAAAGGAAGCCCAGGTTAAGGATTAAGGTTTGGGGCTTACTCCTGAGGAGGATGCCCATATTTGAGATTGGGGCTTACTCCTAAGAAGGAATCCCAAATTAAGGGAGTTGGGGCTTACTGCTGAAAAAGATGCCCAAATTATAGGACTTATGACTGCGGATTATTCCTAAAAAGGAGACCCATGTTAAGGATTCTCTCATCTTAAAGGATTAGGTTGAATTAATGAACTCTCCATATTTAGTGACATAAGGATATTTAAATCACTAGGTTTTGAGAGATATTCCACCGAATTCCTTTCAGATAAGGAAGTCAAATCAAGAAATCATGCCATAAATGGCTTTGAAGAGTGTCTTGAAGACTGAATCTTGAAAAGGAAAGGTGTAATGGATTAAGAGGGGTGAAATGGGAAAGAAAGGCACCCAAAAAGGAAGGGGCGCACAAGTCTTGGAAGGCGCACAGGTATTGCGGCGGCGCACAAGTATTGGTCGCGCAGGTGTACTTGCGCGATGGTCAACCAGTATTGAAATACTTGAGCGACTCTTTTTTAAAGCCTTTATAAATCTCTTGAGGTTCTTCCAAAAAAGGGACGCGCAAGTTCTATCGAAGGAATAAGGCAGCGCGCAAGTGGGACCACTTCCCTTAAGGGCTGGCCACTCAGGTGCGCAACTGTTGATGAGTTTCAACACTTAGGCCTTCCTCCCTCTCTTTAGATCTTCCGTTCTAGGTAAGAAATTACCTTAGAAGTGTTCCAGAAGCTTTGACAAGAGACTTGGGTGTCGGGAGCTTCAATCCGAGTTTCTGGAAAAAGATCCTCTCGAATGGGGGGCCCACAGGGTCTATTTATAGGCAGGAGAAGACCCCGGGCGGTTACTGGGTGGTTACCACTTAGGTCGTGCAAGTCACTTGCGCGACCAAGGGCGTCACACAAGTGGACTTGAACGACAGTGATATAACTTGCACGGTGAAGTTTCTTTTTATCCTTTGTTCATTCCTTTGTCGATTTTTGATATTTTCTTCAAAGGTTGAATCACTTTGAGCTCAGATATTCCCCTTTTCCGATTTTTAGATTCTGTGACGAAAGGAGTGTCAACAATAATATAGAGATGTAATATAAGTATTCTCATAAGTTTCCATCATGTTTCCATGTAAGGATTATTTAGTATCGATTAGGGTAATGGTATTTTCCTAGTTGTCTAATTTTCACCCTTGGTAGTCCTCTTGAGGGAACCATGTCTGTTGGACTTCAGAAGGAGACCATAGGGTAATTTCCTCCTTAGAGTGAGGATACCATTCCATATGGAATAAGCAGAGATTATTTAAGAAAAGGTCCCTTGGGTTGGACACTTATGATATAGGGGTGAAATCATTGATGATGACTTCGTCAGCCTCCCTAAGGTAAGGGAGGCACTCATTGTTGCATTCGGGGGATAGGGTCCCAACATAAGTGGAGATGGCCAATGGATCCTCCTTGTTCTGGGCCGCTGACCATCGTTGGTTGGACGACTGATAGGGATTCATGGACTGGAGGGTTTTCCTTTCTACCTCCATGGTTGGGAGAGTTCAATTTTTAAGGTACTCCATGACTAGTTCATTTGAAACCCTGTGTTGACGATGTTGGGGGGAGATGGAGTCCTCTCCTTTGATGACTACCCAGTTGCATTTGCATTCGTTAACACATGTGTCTAAGAAATTTGGTGATATTCCATTGGATTTAAGGATGTTTTGAAGAGTTCCAACAATATATGTTATAGATACAGATAAAATAACATCATTAAAGTATAATCCCATGACCTCAAGTGTAATTGATGATATTGATTATCCCTATTCCATTTTAGATGTGAAAGGGGCCTAAAGTGGGGTAACACTGCCACCTTAGTTCAGGATTAACATCGAGTTCACCATTATTATTCTTATCGAAAATGTGTATATACCAAAAACAAAATGGTCTGAAGGGTATTGGGAAGTATATCCTTTAACACATGAAGGAGGTTCTGTAGTTAATTCATTCACATCAGGTTCACTATTTTTGTTTCGCTCGAAGATGTATATGTACCTGGAACAAAATTTTCTCATGGGTACTAGGAAGTATATCCTTTTTAACTCATGAATGATGTGCTACAGTTAGTATTTCATTTCAGGTTCACTTTTTTATTTCACTCATAAATGGGTTCATTCCTTATTGGGTTGATTTTAGAGGGTTAACTGGTGTGTAATCATTGATGCCAGGTATAACATCTTCAAATATCCTCCAACGAGTTTTTTCGTGGAGCCAAAAACACCCAACATATCTCACATCCATGATCCACATACCTACATTCCAAAGGTAGGAATTCATTGGATGATTTAAAAAATGATAATTAAGAACTCACATTGGTCAAGAGGATAGGAAGTCGGGCTCATCATACCCTTTTTTGGGGACCTATTATATGTTCAGGGACACTCTTATAGATTGAATTCATGTTCATGAATCCTTGGTTCCTTACCATGTATGTGTCCATGGGTTACCACTGTAATGGTTGATCATGACCATGCATGGGTTTAGAATCATCTGTATGTATTCAAGGATGTCCATTGATGGATGATACTGTATGTATTTGAGGTTGTCCATCAATTTTACCCTCTTTTGGACACGTCATATATTTCATTTATTAGGATGTAACTAGTTTTATGATGTGTGATGGGGCACTCTGGGGTTTACCTTCATCTAGGGGGAATGAGAGTTGTTTTGAGGTTGAGATCGAACCCATAATATGGGCTTCCTACATATCATTTTGAGAGGAATTAGAATTCATGTAGTTCAGTGTCGCTTAACTGGACACGTCACCTTTTAAGGTTGTGTGATGATGACATGAACATGTGGTTTAACATCATATGACAAGGATGTCCAGGCAAAGGGTGCTTAGTCAAGGATGGTGTGGGGATTAGGTTGAGGTGGACTGAAATACCTGAAAGAGATATGGTCTTCTGGGTGGATATGACCCTACTGAGAATGTGGCCAGGAGAACATCAGGGTGATTTGGGTATTGGGTTTGGACCTCAAAGAGGCTTTCTATGTACCCCATTTAGCTGGGAATCAAATCCCACATAGTCTGGTGTCGCTTAACTAGACACATAACCTTTTAAGGTCATGTGACGGGGACCCAACCATGTGTTTTAATGTCATGCTACAAGGACATAGAGGTGAAGGGTTCCTGGTCAAGGATGTTATGGGGATTATGTTGAGGTAGCCCAAAATACCCAAAATATATATGGTCTCTCGGGTGGATATGAACCAAATAGGAATGAGGCCTAGAGGACATTAGGGTGATTTGGGTGTTGGGTTTGGACCAAAAAGGGGTTTCCTACGTATCCTAGTTATATGGGAATCAAATTCCATGTTGTTCTATAAGGATGGGGCTTATACCTTAAAGGAGATCCAATTGGATTGAAGTTGGGGTTTACATCTATGGAGAAGGCCCATTAGATACCACTTCATTAGGAATATGTCCCTTTGAAGGTTGAGGAATGGTTATGGGGATTATACTTTATAGAAGGTAAATTTTGATTGAATATGGGGATTACATCTATGAAGAAGGCCCTTTTGATACTTTTGGGTCATGCATATGTTAGTATCACTACCAACATCTAAGCCCACATGATTCATGCTCGGTGTGAGAAATAAGAGGAGACAGTTGATCTGAAGATCACACATCCCACTCTATCAGATGATAGATGGTGATAGATCCCAAAGGGATAGAGAAGTAGGCAGTAGAATGTGACCATCTATATTCTATTTTGGTAACTAGGATAATCATATATAGTTATCTATCCAGGTACATATCAGGTGGAGGTAAATAGAAGAAAAAGTGACACCTCCTCCAAGAAAGTCTAAGGGATTGTCTTAGGAGGAGTTCCCTAATATCGATTCTATAGAAAATGGAAGAATGTTCTACACTTTCCCTCATCAAAGGGAAAGGATAGTGGTTACCCTTTATCTTTAGAATGGGGAGGTTCATGTGAGCACCTTGAGTTCAGAACCCTCGTTACCATGGAAACGTAGACTCAAGGTAATTCGAGTGGTCTTACTTATTACTTGGATAACCCACATGAGTCCAATTACCATGGGTATGTAAAATCAAAAGGACACGCTGATGTGCCTGATGATCTTATCATACATGTCTAGTGGCATTGGAAGATGCCTTGGCCTGATTCCGTTGTAATGGTTTGCGGAGAGGAATACATAGGGGATGATGATGTGGTGGAATCAGACTGTTGGAGCCGAAGGGTTGAACACTCTAGGATGCCCCATTACATGTAGCATTTCCTAACGTAGGGTGGGGTTCCATCCATAATGATTATTTAGATGTAGGAAAGGGGGGCATCCTTATACCTTCCTGGTATGTGGTCCTGGGTTTGGTTAGAATAATGTTTTTTCATGCGGGTTCAGGTTTCATCTGCGTAGAATTTATCTTCATAGGGATGAGTTCCTTTCACATAATGTTTGGTTATGTGGGGTAGGGTTGTACCCGCATAGCATTTTTCTATGCGGGATTCCTATTCACCAAGGGGCCATTGGTTTTCTCCCTCCAGGAATTACGTCGGCATTGGGTTTTTGGGTTCTTAGACCACTGAATGGGTTTTTATTTCCTCCTTAATTCCATGCGGCAGGCTTTACCTACATGGAATCATTGAAGGAGTTTGTCTTTTATTATTCTTAACTTCCTCTCTGTTCAGTTTCATTCATCTAAGTGTGGACATCCTTCTATGTGTCGATCTCTATTTTAGTTCCCCTTGGGTTCTATTTATAGAGAAGTGTAGGAACTAGATTCTAGTGTAGTCATTCATCCACGGTGGGTTGTGTAACGTCTCTTTTGGGAGCCTATGAAGGACTTAGTCTGTAGGGGTTAACTTTTAAGGGCACAAAAACCCCATCTGGCCCCAAAAATGTCTTCCTGTTACTTTTGGGAGTTGATGACACCGCCTCTATCCGCAAATGATTTAGTATACAAGGGGAGATCATTTTCAAAAGTTGAAATCACTGCCTCTTTCCACAAACAACTTATATTTTTTGTGGGTGACATTGGTTCAATTGTTGGGTGCTTCGTGGAGGGGAAGAACACCATGCAGAGAGGCGATCCACAAAGGGATTTTCCCTTCATGGGTTACTTCATCTTTCATGATTTCTTCCCTTTGTAAATTTGTTCTTGAATTCTTTCATTGATTTTTTTTCTTCCTTTTCAAAATAGATGGCAGTATCTTCTTCTCCTATGTGTAATTTTGAATACCAACACCCTATAAAACTACTAAAAACTCTAAAAATCATTTAAACCATTAAAAATGTTAAAAACTCTAAAAAACCTTTAAACACCTAAATACTTTAACCCCCCTAAAAACCCCAAAAACCCAAAAACTCCACAAAATCCCTAAAAAAGACTATTAAACCATATAAATTATAAAAAACCCCTAAAAACCTCTAAAAACATAAAACCCCTAAAAATTCAAAGAGAAACATAAAAACTAAAAAACACTTAAAACTATTAAAGAACCTAAAAAAGCTAAAAACCAAAAAACACTAAAAATTCCTAAAACCCCTCAAAATCCATAAAAACAATAAAAATCACAAAAAATCCAATAAATGTAAAACCCCCTAAAAACACTATAAATCCCTAAAAACATTGAAAAACTAAAAATAACTAAAACACCTAAAAACCTAAAAATTGTTAAAAAAACCTAAAATTGATAAAAACCCTAAAAAATCCTTAAAAACCCTAAAAAATCCCAAACAACATTAAAAATCCCGAAAAACACATATAGACCCTAATACCACAAAAACTCTAAAAACAATTTATTCCCTTGAAAAAAATAAAAAATCTAAAAAACCATAAAAACCCTAAAATTAAAAAAACCCTATAGCCCCAAAAAAACATAAAAATATTAAAAATCCTAAAAAATCCAAAAAACCCTAAAAATCCTTAACAAATTAAAAAAAACAAAAATCCTAAAAAGTGCTAAAAATCCCGAAAAAACATAAAATACCAAAAAAACCCTAAAAACCCCTAAGAAAACTTTTGAAACCTAACAAAAAATAAAATACCTAAAACCCCTAAAAAAAATGAAAAAACCATAAATAACCCTAAAAACCCTAAAAACCAAAAAACCCCTCAAAATCCCAAAAACCCAAAAAACTTTAAAGATCATAAAAATTCTTTAAAAATCCCTAAAATGAAAAAAAACCTAAAAACCCTAAAAAAACATTAGAAATCCTTACAAACCAAAAAACACTTAAAACCCCTAAAAAACCTAAAAATCATAAAAAATGATAAAAACCCTAAAAACCATAAAAAGCCTTTAAACCCCTAAAGCAATAAAAACCCCTAAAACTACAAAACCCCGAAAACTATAAAACCCTAAAACCCATAAAATCCCAAAAAATCACAAAAAACTATAAAAAAAATTTAATCCACATAACATTAAAAACTCTTAACACCATATAAACCCTAGAAAACCCAAAAAACCACTAAAAATCCAAAAAAACTAAAAAACCCCTTAAAACTATAAATCACCCCAAAACCCTCCAAATCCATAAGACCCCCTAAAAACAATAAAATCCTAAAAAATCCCAAAAAATCCTTAAAAACATAAGACACCCTAAAAACCTTACAAACAGTAAGAAAACCCTAAAAACCTAAAAATACTTTAACACCATAAAAAACATAAAAATTATAAAAAAACTAAAATTTTTAAAAACAATAAAAATGTTCAAAATCTTTAAACCCCTAAAAACCCATAAAAATCCTACAAAATAAGTAAAAATCCCAAAAAGTGTAAAAAACTGAAAACCCCTAATAAATCCTAAGAAAAACCCAAAAACATTAAAACACTTAAAACCCCTAAAACCCATAAAAACCCAAAAGACTCTAAAACCCCGAAAACCCCCTAAAAATCATTAAAACCCTAAAACATTAAAATGGGATAAAAACCAATAAAAACCCGAAAAACACTAAAAACTCAAAAAAACCATTAAAACCGTAAAAACGTTAAAGATTCTAAAAAACATTTAAAACCCTAAAAACTCAAAAAACCCTAAAACACCAAAAATCCCAAAAAACCCAAAAAACCCTTAAAAATATGTAAAAATCCTTAGATCCAAAAAAACCTAATTAATCATTAAAAATCCTTAAAAATGTAAAAACCCCTAAAAACCCCTACGAAAACATTAAAATCCTTAAAATATGTAAATCCCCAAAAACATAAAAATTTCTTAAAACTCAAAAAACCCTAAAAATAGTAAAACCCATAAAAATCCCTAAAAACCCTAAAAACCCATAAAAATAATAAAAATTCCATAAAAAAGCATTTAAACCCTAAGAAAACTAGAAAAACCTATAAAAACTTAAAATTCATATAAAACCTTAAAACGCTAAAAACACTAAAAACTCTAAAACCATAAAAACTATAAAAACCCATAAATACCTTTTAATCCTCTAAAAACTAATAAAAACCTATAAACACTGAAAATTATAAAGACTCTTAAAAATATAAAAACTCTTTAATTCCTTAAAAATAATAAAAAAACTCTAAAAAACGTTAAACCCAATAAAAACCCCCAAAAACCCAAAAAACAATAATAACCCTAAAAACTTTAAAAATAAAACAACCTCCCCAAAATCCCTAAAAACCCTAAAAATCCTTAAAAATACCTAAAAACATAAAATACAATAAAACCCTAAAAACCCTAAGAAATCCTTAAAAACCTAAAATTACATTAAACCTAAAAAAATCCTAAAAACAAATAGAAATACCTGAAAATGTAAAAAAAATTAAAAACTTGAGCACCCTAAGAAAACCATAACAACCTAAAAACAATTTAAAATCATAAAAAATATTAAAAACCATAAAAACTATAAAACCCCTAAAAACCTAAAAATCGTAAAAACCCAAAAAACCATATAACCCCTGAAAATCCCCTAAAAATATAAAAAACCTATAACCACTAATGTTTTTAAATAAATCTAAAAAAACATAAACACCCAAAAAACTCAAAAAACCATAAAATCCTAAAAAACATCAAAATCAAAAAAAAATCTTAAAGACCCTTAAATATACTACAAAATCTATTCAAATACTAAAAAATGAAAAGTCCCAAAATCCCTGAAAACCCCAAAGAAAACCTCAAAAACACAAAAATAATTAAAACACCTAAAAACCTAAAAATCTAAAAACCCTATAAACCTTAAAAACCCCAAAACCATAAAAAACTCTAAAAACGCTAAAAAAATAACAATACTAAAAAATCATTAAAAACCCAAAAAACTGTAAAAAAACCCCTAAAACCTTGAAAATCCCTATGAAAACCTAGATAAATTTAAAACCTCTAAAAGTACCTAAAACCTTAAAAACCTTAAAAACCCATAAAACCCTAAAAATCATAAAAATCCCATAAAAACCCAAAACCCCATAATAAATCTAAAAACCTCTAAAGCCCCCAAAAATATTAAATACTCCAAAAAACATTAGAAACCCTAAAAAACTAAAATAATTCTAAAACCAGAAAAGAAAAATTAAAACCCTAAATAACTTAAAAATCCATAAAAAAGTAAAAAACCTTAAAACCCTACAAAACCCCTTAGAAAATAATAAGAACCTAAAACACATAAAACCCCTAAAAAACCTAAAAACACTAAAACCCATTAAAAATCCTAAAATCCCTAAAAACCATATTCCCTCAAAATACTTAAAAACCCTAAAATTCATAAAAATCCTAAAAAATCCTAAAAAATGTAAAAACCCTAAAAACCCCTAAGAAAACATTAAAACCTAAAAACCTAAAAACCTAAAAACCCCTAAAACCTAATAAAATTAAAAAACCCCAAAAGACCCAAAAACCCATAAAACCCCTAATAACAAAAAAACATAAAAAACCCTAAAAACCCATAAAACCCTAAAAAACACTAAAAAAACTTTAAACCCCTAAAAATGTTTAAAAAACTCTAAAAAAAATTAAAACCCCTAAAAACTTAAAGAAAACCCTAAAAATCCAAAAAACCAAAAAACCATAAAAAACCTTAAACCCCCTCCAATTCCCTAAAGACCCAAAAAACACTAAAAATTATAAAAAATGCCTAAAAATGAAAAAAATCATAAAACCTGTGAACACCCAAAGATAACCTTAAAAACATAAAAACACTTAAAATCCATAAAAAACTAAAAAAATGTAAGTAACTTAAATATCCTAAAAACACCTCAAAATCCCAAAATATATAAAAAACAATAAAAATCCTAAAAAATCTCAAAAAATACCTAAAAACATAAAAAAACCTTAAAACCCTAAAAAACACTAAGATAACCATAGAAAACTAAAGAAACTTAGAACCCCATAAAACCTAAAAAAACTAAAAACCCTAAAAACCCTAAAAACCCTTAAAAACAATAAAATCCCTTAAAACACTTTAAACCTCTAAAACACATAAAACCCCTAAATCCCAATAAAAATCCAAATAAAAACCCTTTAAACCCTTAAAAACGTTAAAAACTCTAAAAAAATAAAAAACCCTAAAAAAACTCAAAAAACCTAAAAACCCTAAAAAAACATTAAAACCATAAAAACCTAGATACCCCTAAAAAACCTCAAAATCCCTAAATATCATAAAAACCCCTTAAAACATAAAAATTACTAAAAAACTGAATACCCCAAAGGAAACAATAAAAACCTAAAAACACTAAAAAACCATAAAAACCAAAAAAATGATAAAAAACAGTATCCCATCAAACCCTAAAAAATAAAACACCTCAAAATCCCTAAAAACCCTAAAAATCAATAAAAATTAAAAAAAGGTCAAAAGATACTTAAAAACATAAAAAATCTTAAAAAACAGAAAATAATTAAGAAAACCTCAAAGATATAAAAACACTGAAAACCCCTAACAACCTTAAAAAGGATAAAGAAGAGGAAGTTGCTTAATGGTGGTGGGATCTGGTGGGTTGTGGTGGGGAAAGGCGAAAGCTGTTTGGTCTGGTTTGGATCAGATCTGGTAGATCTGAACCTTCCTCTTCCTCGGACGCTATCTTTGTTGCTATGTGGTGGCAACATTGATGGTTTCCCAGTGGTTTGGTTGAAGTCTACAAGGTTGAGGACGAAGTCAAACTTGGATCTAGATCTGAAATTCCGGTGTATTTTCTTTGACTTGCAACTTCACTGCTTGGTTTCGTCCCTGATGGTGCTTCGATTCTGGTACATTGTCTCCCTCGAGGATTGGATTATGCTTTTTTCTAGTGTTCCGGTGGCTTGTGTTTTCCAGTGGATATAGCTTGGTGGGATTTTGCTTGTTCTACTGATATATTTTGTTCTACTTGTGTAGTGCCTTGATGGCTGGTCATGTCCATTGGTTAGGGGTCTGCTCGAGTCTCTCATTACGATGGTTCTAGTTTTATCGATGCTTTTGATGCTGCTGGGGAATTTGGTGTGTACTGGTGCGAGAGAGAGGATTCCTGGAGTTGCTGGTCTGCATGGTGTGGAAGGAGAGTTTGTTTTCCAGAACTGGCAATGTTGGTTACTGCTTGCTGCAGGGCTAGGGCATGATAATGCTACTGGTTATGGGTTTGGTGCTGGTTGTTCTAAGTTGCCGGTGATGGCTCTTCTTGGCGAGGAGGTGCTGGAAGATAATGATGATATTGGGTTTGCGCTGCTTTTGGTTGATCTTTTTGGTAGGAAGACGTTTATTGCTGGCAACACTGCTATAGACTTTTTGCTGTTTGGATGCAATGTGAGGAAGCTTGTGGGTTGGAATTTGGTGATGTTGGTTCTATGGTGCATGCGGTGGACCTTCTTGCTTGGGAGGTGGTGGCTACTAGTTTTTGTGAATAAGGAGGAAGTTTACTATTTGGATGAGAATTATGGTTATTGGTGGTTGTGTGCTTTTGGTGTTGGTGGTTATGTGCTGTTGGTGGTAGCTCGTTTTGGTGTGAAGGTGCTGGTTTATGGTTCTTGTGAGATTGGATGGTGGTCGCTTCTTGGTGGTGAGCCGCTGAATGCTGGTGAAGGTGAGGCTTGTGATTTTGATGCTGGTGGTTCTGTGGTGTTGGATGATGGTGGTTCTGTTCTATTGGATGCTGGTGGTTACAGATGCTGGATGCTGCTGGGATGGGAGATGCTAAAGGTGTTGTTCTTGAATTACTGCTGGTTGCTGATTGGCTGGGAGATCCTGTCAGAGATTTTTCTGTTTTTATCCCTCTTGTGTGTTTTTGAGATTTCTTTTTTTGCGATTCTTGAGCGTGTGTTTGTAAAGGGTTTTTGGGTGTGGGTCGTGTCACCCCGACCCTCCCTTGTCTGCAGCGTCTTCATGTCTTTTTTCTAATAAAATTTGGGGGAGTCAGGAATAGCCTGACCCCGAGCCTTCCTTGCCCTAAAACATTTAAAATCATAAAAACATATAGAAATATTTAAACCCCATTAAAAACTATGAAAAACAATCAAATCCCAAAAAACATATAAAAAACTCTAAAACCCCTTAAAAACCATAAAAGAACGAAAAAACCATAAAAACCCCCTTAAAACCCCCCAAAAACCTAAAAATTCCAAGAACCCCATAAAATTACTAAAAATCCCTAAAAAACCCAAAAAATGTTAAAAACCCTAAAAACCTTGAAAACCCCAAAGAAAACCTTAAAACCCAAAAATCACTTGAAACCCCTAAAAACTTAAAAACTGCTAAAAACCCTAAAAAACCATAAAACCTCAAAAACCAATCAAAATTCCTAAAATCCCCCAAAAATCATAAAAATATTAAAAACCCTAAAAATCCCTAAAAACATAAAAGCCCTTAAAAATCCTGAAAACCCTATGAAAATCATAAAAACATTCAAAACCCCTAAAAAACTAAAAATTGTTGAAAACACTAAAAACTATAAAACCCCCTGAAATCCCTTAAATCCTAAAACCCATAAAAACTCTAAAAACCCAAAAAAATTCTAAAAACCCTTTAAACCCCTAAAACATTAAAAAAATATAAAAACACAATAAAACTAAAAAAACCCAACACCCCCCCCCAAATAAAGACACTAAAAACCCTAAAACACCTTAAAAACCCACAAAATCCATAAATACCTTGAATAGAATAAAAATCCATAAAAATTCCTAATAATTTTAAAAAACCCCCCAAAACCCCAAAAAACCTAAAAATCCCCCAAAATCCCAGAAAACCCAAAAATTATAAAAATCCAAACAAATCCTTAAAAATATTTAAAAATGTAAAAAAACCTAAAAATTCTAAAAAACCCTAAAAACCCTAAAACATAAAAAAACATTAAACCCCTAAAATTCCTTAAAAATACCCAAAAACGCTAAAAACCCATAAAACCAATAAAAATCCCAAAAAGCTATAAAAAAAATCATAAAACCTTTAAAAATACACTAAAAATTCTAAAAACACTTTAAACCCCAAATAATGTTAAAATTTTATAAAAACCCTTAAAAACACTAAAAACTCAAAAACCATAAAAAATAAAAAAACCATAAATCCGTAAAAACCTAAAAAACCTAAAAAACCCTCAAAATCCTAAAACCCTTAAAACTATTTTAATAATTCCTCAAAATCACTAAAAACATGATAAACTATAAAACCCCTGAAAACCCCTAAGAAAATAATAGAAACATAAAACACATGAAACCCCTGAAAAACCAAAAAAAAGAAGATAAACCCCCCCCCCCAAAAACTGTAAAAACCATAAAAAACCACAAAACCATTAAAATCCCTAAAAACACTCAAAACCTTTAAAATCCCAAAAAATCTATAAAATTTTAAAAAACCGAAAAATCCTTGAAAAACCTTAAGAAACCCCTAAAAACCTAAAAAACATAAAACCCCTTTAAATTTACAAAACCCCTAAAACATTAAAAAGACCCTAAATCCCCAAAACCCAAAAACCTAAGAAACCCCTAATAACAAACAAACACTAAATACCATAAATATATTGAAAACCAATCAAACCATTAAAAACACTAAAAACTCTAAAACCCATTTAAAAACCTAAAAATATTCAAAAAGACTAAAAATATTTAAAGACCCTAAAACCCCTCAAAATCCCTAAAACTCTTAAAAATCGTAGAAACCCTAAAAATCCCTAAAAACATTAAAAACACAAAAACCCCTAAATAACCTAAAAAGTCTCAAATCCATAAAACCCATTAAAACCTTAAAAACCATAAAACCAATAAAACACTAAAAACCAACTAAAAATTATAAAATTTCTTTAGACCCCTAAAAATGTTAAAAACTATAAAAGATTCAAAACCCAAAAAAACCCAAAATCCCAAAAAAAACATAAAATCAAGAAAACTTCTAAAAGTCATTAAAACCCTAAAAACCTACAAAATATCTAAAAACCCTAAAACCCACAAAAATATTAAAAAGTTTTAAAAATTCCTAAAAACATAAATAACACTAAAAACCCAAAAAACCCTAAAAAATCAATAAAAACATAAAAATAATAAAACACCTAAAAACCTAAAAAAAGAAAAAACCCTACAACCCAAAAAATCCCTAAAATCCCTAAAAACCTTAAAATCCTAAAAAATCCCTAAAAATCACTAAATATGTAAAAAAACCCTAAACCCCAGAAAATCATTAGAAAACCATAAAAACCAAAATACACTTAAAACCCCTAAAACCAAAAAAATTATAAAACCCATAAAAGTACAAAAACAATAATAAAAACCGAAAACCCCTAAAAACCTTTAAAAACCCTAAAAATCCCTAAAAACCAAAAATACTCTAAAAACTATTTAAACTGCTAAAAATGATAAAAACTATAAAAAACCTATAAAACCCTAAAAATCTCAAAAAAATATAAAAACCCCCAAAATCCCCAAAATCCCCTGAAACCCTAAAAACAATAAAAACCTAAAAAAACCTAAAAATTGCTAAAAATGTTAAAATCCCTAAGGAAACCTGAAACACCTAAAAACACCTAAAATCCTTTAAAAACCTAAAAACACTCTAGAAAACATGAAACCCTAAAATCCTTAAAAGAACTAAAAGTCCCTAGAAACCCTAAAAACAATAAAATCCTAAAAAAATCCCTCAAAATATATAAAAACAAAAAAAACCCTAAAACCCCTAAAAACCATAAGAAAAGATGAAAAACCAAAAAATACATAAAACCCCTAAAACCATAAAAAAACTATAAATCATAAAAATGAAAAAAGACCCCACAATCCATAAAATCCATAAGCCCCTAAAAACCATTAAAATCCCCAAATACCCATAAAAACCCATAAAACCCATAAAACCCCTAAAATACACTAAAAACAGTAAAAATCCTTTAAACCCCTAAAAATGTTAAGAAAATATAACAACCTTAAAATCCCTAAAAATATAACAAACTAAAAACCCAAAAAAATGCATAAAACATTAAAAACTCTAAAAACATTAAAACCCCTCAAAATCCCAAAAAACTCTAAAAAATATATTCCTAAAAAATCCTTAAAACTCCTTAAAATTATAAAAAACACTAAAAACCTTAAAAATCACTAAGAAAACCATAAAAACTAAAAACAATTCAAAGCCCTAAAAACCTAAAAATGCTAAAAACCCTAAAACCCATGAAAACACTAAAACCCATAAAAACCCTAAAGCCCTCAAAATCCATAAAATACTAAAAACCCATAAAACCCCAAAAGAATACCAAAAACTACCATAGAAAATAAAAAACCATAAAAACATGAAAACCCCTAAGAAAACCGTAAAACCTAAAAATACTTAAACCCCTAAAACATAAAATGCTAAAACCCCTAAAAAGAACCCCAAAATCCATAACCCCACTAAAAACTATAAAATCCCCTCAAAAACATTAAATCCTCTAAAAAATCATAAAGATCTTAAAAATCACTAAACACCAATAAAAACTCTAAAAAAACTTTAAACACCTAAAAATGATAAAAAAAACTCAAAAACTCTGAGAACCCCTATAAACTCCAAAAAATGCTAAAACCCATAAAACCCCCAAAACCCCAAAACCCTAAAAAATCCTAACAAACATCAATATCCATGAGAACCATAAAAAATCATAAACATCCTAAACATCCCTAATAATCTCTAAAAAGATAAAAAAACCTAAAATCACTAAGAATAAAACCTTAAAAACCTAAAAAAACTTTAAACCCCTAAAAACCAAAAAAATTGTTAAAACCCATAAAACCCTAAAAGCCACTAAAACATATCAAAATCCCTAAGAAAACTATAAACCAAAAAATGATAAAAAATACCTAAAACATAAAACACCCTAAAACCCTTATGAAAACCTCAATAATACGAAAATTCATAAAACCCCTAAAAACCTAAAAATGCTAAAAAGAAAAAAAACCATAACAAGACCATAAAAACCTTAAAAACCCATAAAAAATAAAAAAATCTAAAAACCAATAAAAACCCTAAAACACCACTAAAAAATATAAAAACACTTTAAACCACTAAAAAATTAAAAAACTCTAAAAAAACTCTAAATCCTTAAAAACTCAAAAAACCCCTAAAAACTAAAAAAAACCTTAAAAACCAAAAAAACTTAGAAACCCAAAAATAATCCTTAAAACCCCTAAAAACTATAAAAATCGTAAGACTCCCTAAAAATGCCTAAAAATATGAAAAACCCTAAAAAACTAGAAAATCCCTATGAAATCATAAAAACATGGACAACACTTAAAGCCCCTAAAAACATAAAAATGTTAAAATCCATAAAAACCCAAAAAAAAAAAACTAAAAAACCTCATGATCCTTATAAACCCAAAAAACAATAAAAATTCTAAATATTATATAAAAACACCAAAAACATAAAAGTCCATAAAGACCTTGAAAACCACCAAGAAAACATTAAAAACATAAAAACATTTAAAACCCCTAAAAACCTAAAAAAGGATAAAAACCTTAAAAATGATATAAAATCCCTAAAAACCCTAAAACCCCTAAAAACCTAAAAAACCCCTAAAACCCTATAAACCAAGGAAAACCTTAAAACCCAGTAAAACTCTAAAAATCATTTAAACTCCTAAAAATTTTAGAAACTCTAAAATTCCTAAAACCCCCAAGATACTAAGAAAACCTCAACCCCCCCCCCCCAAAAAAAAACCAGGAAATCCCTAAAAACCATAAAACCTGTCAAAGACCCTAAAAACCTATAAAATAATATTATCGTAAAAACCCTAAAAATGCCTAAAAATGTAAAAATTCATAAAAACCTTGAAAAACCCTTAGAAACCCTTAAAAACCTAAAAACTCTAAAAATATCTAAAAACCTAAAAACACAAAAACCCTAAAAAAATAAAAAAACCAAAAAACCAAAAAACCGTCAAAATCCCTAAAAACCATAACAATCTATAAAAATACTAAAGAATACCTAAAAGATAGTAAGAATGTAAAAATATCTAAAACCCTAGAAAAAACCTAAGAAAACATTAATAATGTAAAAAACTTAGAACCCCTAAAAACCTAAAAACTATAAAAACCATAAAAAATCCTAAAAACCCTAAGAAGTCCCTAAAACCCCTAAACCCCCTAAAAACAATAAAACCCCCAAAACCTTATAAAACCCTATAAACAAAAGGGAAAAAACCAAAAAACACTAAATTCCCTAAAAACCACAAAATCCCAAAAAACCTAAGAGATTAGGAAGGAGATGGTGGCTCCACTCTCTCGCGATGGGGATCCTCCCCTACCTCGGAAGCTTGAAGACGATTATGATTCCCGTGCCTCACCCTCCCCACTCCGAAGGGGAGGGGGGCCCTCTGGTTCTCGATGATGAGCCTCTGTTTTTCCCGTCATCGGTTCCTGATTTTCTCCCCCATTTTCCTCGAGTTGAGATTTTCCCTAAAGTTCCCGACTTACATGAAGGAAGTACATAACTCTAGAAATCGATGGAAGAATTAAACGAAGCCTCTGCTCTGCATAGTCTGACCTTGGTTTCTTACTTCTGGAATTGGTGACCTCCAGTGGATGTTTTTGACAGATCTGTGTTCGAACATTGGGACCTCCATGATCATGCGACGGTAGGACTTGTTGATAGCAGACGCATCCTGATTCGCTTTGCATCAGATGAGGATATGATTCATGCCTGGTTCGTGGCTCCAAAAAGATGTAACGATGCTCGTTTTGATCTTTCTCGGTGGATCGTTGACCTGCATCTGAAACGTGACTCACCTATGGTGGCATCTTGGGTTAGATTTCCAGAAATTCCCCTTCCCTTTCAGAATTTCTCCATTATTTCCATGTTGGGAAATATGGTGGGAAGGTTCTTATGTGATGATAGTTGAACGAGGTACATTTTTCACCCTGTAGCCCCATGTGCCTTTATTGATATTGATGCATCGAATTACCTGGTTGACTTTGTTTGGATTGTTGTTGGTGAGGAGCTTCGGTGGAAGCAACCTGTGATTTTTGAGTCGTGGACTGATTTTTGTTCCTCCTCTTGGAAACTGGGGAATAGTGATCAGGCTTGTAGGTGTGACAGTAGGAATTGTGGTGCTTTGAATCAAGTGAAGGAGGTGGCTGGTGAAGAGAGGCAGGAGCGGGGTGAGGCGCGGGAGGTTATGCACATGGTTCCACATCTCTGAAATATGGTTCAGGCTGAGTCTGGGGAAGAGGGTCAGGCTCGAGTGGGGGTGCATGCTAAAGCGGTTGGAACGACTGTTCCAAGCGGGCATGAAAGGAGTGGTGTTGAGCGGGTGGCATCTGCTTTTGGTCCTGTTTCAAGATCACTGGGCCTGAGGATTGTGTGGACTGATCTTCCAGTTGCGCTGGGGGTCATGGGTCTGCAATAAGTGATCATGGTTTAGGAAGGATGGTTGTTCAGTGCCAGCTAGAGCCAAAGGTGAGTGATGTATTCAGGATTTTCAATTATTTTCAAGGGATGGATACTTAGAAGGATGTACAAGGGTCTCCGCATGCTAGATCTGGGATTGTCAGGCCTTTTGTACAGGGCGATGAGACGGAGGCGTCTGTTTCTGCACCAGGAGACGTTGCTGAGAAAAGGGTACTGGAAGAACATGAAGAGGTTTTACCTGGGGCGGTGCTTAGGGGGATTGTTGGATGTGGCTGTCAAGTGTCTGAGAAGTAGAAGGTGGAGGAGCAGGGGACAATGGACAAGTTGGAGGAGGCGGTTGAACAAGGAGGACTGTTGGCGAAAGGGATGTCATGCGGGCAGAGGGAGAGAGCTGAGAAGGGGGGTGATCCCAAGAAGGGGGATGCTGCCGCACAAGAGAAGGTGATGGGTCCAGTCCTAGAGGCCCATGAGGAGACTCTTGTTGACAGGCCTGGCTGTATAGGCTTGCTTGAGTTGCAGTGGGATGAAAGCAAGCAGACTATGGAGGAGGGGAAATTGCATCCAGCCTTGGTTGGTGTGGTGTCCCCTCCTTGTCTCACTATGGAAGAACCCGCCCCAGTGGTTCCTAGCGTGCCCCAGTGTGGGATCCTTTGTTCCCTTAATCGTAAATCCACCTTCATACCTGACCAATATTTCATCCAGGAGGATTCTAGAAGGATGAATCAGAATATGACTATGATCATTAAAGAGAAGGCCTTCCTTGAGGTGGCCATGCCAGATGGGAAGGAAAACAAACCTATAGGGGTCTCTTCAGATCCCCTAAAGGGGAAGCCAAGGAAGGACTATTTGACTTTTCCTAAGACAATGTCCATGAGAGCCTCTTGCAATGCTAAGGCAGTTTCCTCTGGTAGGGGAGGTCGTTCTGTCAAGGCACAGCTGAATTTAGAGTAGTAACTTCTCAGAGAGTATTACACTACCTTTCTAAAGAAATATGATTCATCTGAATGGGAGTCAGTGGAGTCGGATGCTTCCTTTGGTTATGGTGTTGATGGGGACCCTTATGGGGATGGAGACGTTGACTTGTAGTTTCTGATTTTTTCTCTTCTTCTTTTGGGTCTTTTGGGGTTTGGTGTCTTGGGGGTCTAGGGCCTTTTGCGTGTGGGTTGTTTGGCCCCGCCCCACCCTTGTCTGCATTGATTTTCCTTTAATAAATTTTGCGAGGCTAGGAATAGCCTGGCCTCACACCTTCCTTGCCCCCTAAAAACCTAAAAAATGATAAAACCCCTAAAAATGATATAAAAACCCTAAAAACACTAAAACCCCTAAAAACCTAAAAAACCCCTAATACCCTATAAACCAATGAAAACCCTAAAACCCAATAAAAATCTAAAAATCATTTAAACCCCTAAAAACATTAGAAAACTCTAAAATTTCTAAAACGCCTAGGAAACTAAGAAAACCGCAAAACCCCAAAAAAACCACGAAAACCCTAAAAACCATAAAACCCGTTAAAGACCATAAAAACCTAAAAAATAGTAATAATCCTAAAAACCATAAAAATGCCTGAAAATGTAAAAATTTCTAAAAACCATGAAAAAACCTACAAACCCATAAAAACCTAAAAACTCTAAAAACAACTAAAAACCTAAAAAAACAAAAAAAAACCCTAAAAAAATAAAAAAAACCCAAAAAAACCAAAAAACCCTTAAAATACCTAAAAACCCTAACAAACTATAAAATTACTAAAAAATCCCTAAAAGTTCGTAAGAATGTAAAAATATCTAAAACCCTAGAAAAAACCATAGAAAAATTTAATAATGTAAACAAACATAAAACCCCTAAAAACCTAAAAACTATAAAAACCATAAAAACCCTAAAAACCCTAAGAAGTCCCTAAAACCCCTAAACCCCCTAAAAATAATAAATACCCCAAAACCTTATAAAACCCTAGAAACCCATAAATAACCTATAACCTCTAAAAATTTAAAAAAATACATTTAAACCCCAAAATGTTAAAAAAAACTTTGAAAAACCTCAATCCCTATATAAATCTCAAAAAAGGGAAAAACCCAAAAAACCCAAAAAACCCTAAAAACCACAAAATCCCTAAAAACCCTAAAATCATAAAAAATTGAAAATTACCTAAAAATAAAAAAAATATGAAAACCCCTATTTCCTTTTAATAACTCTAAGAAAACCTTAAAACCTAAAAAACTTAAATCCCCTAAAAACCTAAAAAACGCTAAAAAGTCTAAAAAACCCTAAAAACCTAAAAAACTTAAAAAACCCATAAAAACCTTAAAAATCATTAAAACCCCTAAAAAACCAAAAAAATACGAAAACAAAATCCCTAAAAATCCATAAAAATATATAAAAACCTCTAAACCCTAAAAAATAATACAAAAAACTTAAAATCATAAAACACCCAAAACCCCTAAAAACCTTAAAAATGCTAAAAACCTAAAAAATGCTAAAACCCTACAAGACCCCAAAACCTAAACACCCCAATACCCATAAAAACACCAAAAGACCTTTAAAACCCCTAAAAACCAAAACAACTAAAAACCAGTAAAAAATCAAAAAAACCATTTAATCCCCTAAAAATAATAAAACTCTAAAAAACCATAAAAACCCCAAAAAAGTTTCAAAACCCCTCAAAACCCAAAAAACCCTTAAACCCCTTAAAACCCTAAAAACACTAAAAATATATAAAACCCCTAAAAATCCATAAAAATTTTAAAATCCCAAAAAATATCTAAAAATAAATAAATCTTAAAAACCTTGAGAACCCCTTAGAAAACCCTAAAACCCCAAAAAACCCTAAAACCCTGAAAACCCCACAAAATCCCATGAAAATCATAAAATACCATAAAATTCCTAAAAAAAATTATAAAATCCCTAATAATATAATAACCCATAAATCTCTAGAAACCCAATAGAAAACTTTAAAAATTTAAATACACATAACCCCCCAAAAAGCTAAAAATGATAAAAACTCTAAAAAATTCTAAAAGACACTAAATATAGAAAGACACCAAAAAATAAAAACCCTAAAACCCATAATACCCAAAAAAACTCCAAAAAACACTAAAACCCCTTTATACTCCTAAAAACATTAGAAAACTCTAAAACCCCTAAAAGCACAAAAAATTTAAAAAAAAAGAACTAAAAACCAAAAAAACAAAAAACCATCAAAACCATAAGAACCCCTAAAACCCCTCAAAATCACTAAAAACACTTAAAAATCGTAAAAATAATAAAAATATCCCTAAAAATACCTAAAAATGTAAAATATCATAACCACCCTAAAATCCCTAAAAGAACCTTTAAACCCTTAAAACACTTTAAACCCATAAAAAACCTAAAAACAATGGGAAAAAAAACCCTAAAAAGACCAAAAAACCAAAAAACCCAAAAAAACCCTAAAAAACACTAAAAACTCTAAAAATTATTCAAACCCCTAAAAATATTAAAAAACTCTAAAAAACATATAATACCGCAAAAAAAAATCCATAAAAACCCAAAAAATCCCTAAAACCTTTAAAAATTTATAAAAATACAAAAAATCCCTAAAAATATAAGAACCTGTTAAAACCATAAAAACCCCTAAGAAAGCCTTAAAAACATTAAAACACATAAAATACCTAAAGAACCTAAATAATGCTAAAAACTCTCAAAACCCCCTAAAACAACCTTAAAAACCATAATAACCCCTAAATCCTTAAAAATCCCTAATAACAAGATAAAATACACAAAACTCCACTAAAAACTAAAAAAATATTTTAACCCCCTAAAAAAATTAAAAAACTCTAAAAAAATTTAAATATACTAAAAACTCAAAAATACCTAAACCCCCCAAAAAACCATAATTCCAAAAAACTCTTAAAACCCCTCGAAATATCTAAAACTCCTAAAAACTATAAAATTCATAAAAATCCCTTAAAAAAGAAAAAACCCTAAAAACCTTGAAAACCCCTAAGAAAACATTGAATAACTAAAAACACTAAAACTTTTAAAAACCTAAAAACACTAAAAACCCAAAAAGTCCCCTAAAGCCCTCAAAATCCTTAAAACCCTAAAAACTATAAAAATCATAATCATGAAAAGTCTCTAAAAATGTAAAGAATACTAAAAACATTGAAAACCACTAATAAAACCGTAAAATCATAAAACACTTAAAACCCAAAAAACCTAAAAATAAATAAAACCCCTAAAAGAATCTAAAAACCCATAAATCACCGAAAAATCATAAAAAACCCCCAAAACCTTAAGAAACCCTAAAACCCCATAAAAACAGTAAAACCCACTAAAAAATATAAATACTATTTAAACCCCTAAAGATGTAAAAAAACTCTAAAAAATATTAAAACCCCTAAAAGGACAAAAAAACAGCTTAAAACCCAAAAACCAATAAAAATACAAAAACCCCCAAACCCCTAAAAACCCTTAAAATCCCTAAAAATGCTAAAAATCATAAAATCAAAAAAATCCCTAAAAATACATAAAAATGTAAAACCCCTGAAAAACCCAAAAAACCATTAAAACCTAATAATAATTAAAAACCCTAAAAACGTAAAAAGGATAAAATCTGAAAGAAAGACCCCAAACCCCCAAAAAACCTTAAAATCCCTCAAAATCCATAAAACCATAAAAATTAAAAAAGGCCCTAAAATCCCTAAAAATATTAAAACACTAAAAAACTCTAAAAACCTTTAAGAAAACAATAAAAACCTAAAACACTTAAACCCCCTGAAACCCTAAAAATTCTAAAAACCCTATAATACCCTAAAACCCTAAAAGTACCTAAAAACAATAAAAATCACTAAACACCTTAAAATTCCCTAAAACCCCATAAAACCTTAAACAACCACTAAAAACACTAAAAACCCTTTAAACACTTAAAACATTAAAAAACACTAAAAATCCTTAAAAACCCTAAAACCCCAAAAAACCAAAAAAACCCAAAAACCATAAAAATCCATGAAAGCCCTCAAAATCTATAATAACTGTAAAAAAGTAAAAAAACCCTTATAAACCCAAAAAATCTCTAAAAATGAGAAAAATCTTAAATGCCTAAAATCCCTAAGAAACCCTAAAACCTAAAACACTTAAAACCCCTAAATCCTAAAAAATGATAAAACCACTAAAAACTCCTAAAATAATTAAAACACCTAAAACCCATAAAAATCCTAGAAACATTAAAAAACTCTAAAAAAAACTTAAAAACACTAAAAAATCAAAAAAACCCAAAAAACCATGAAAAACCTAAAAAACCTTTAAAACCCTTAAAATAACTAAAAACCCTAAAAACGTGAAATTTCTAAAAAATCCCTAAAAATATCTATAAACATAAAAAATTAAAGCCCTTGAAAACCCCTAAGGAAACATTAAAAACCTTAAAACATATAAAACTGCTAAAAACCCATAAAAACACTAAATACCCTAAAACACCGTTAAAAACATAAAAACCCCTAAAATCATTAAAAACCCCCAAAACCAATAAAATCATTTCAAATACCAAAAATCATTAAAAAAATCTAAAACCCATTAAACCCTAACAAACTCAAAAAAGCCTAAAACCCCAAAAAAATCACAAAACCCCTAAAAACCCCAAACCCCCTCAAAATCCCTAAAAACACTAAAAAAATAAAAATCCTAAAAAATGCTAAAAATACCTGAAAATTTTAAAAACCCTTAAAAATCTAGAAAACCCCTAATAAATCCTTAAGAACCTAAAAAAACATAAAACCCATAAAAAACCTAAATGTGTTAAAATCCCTAAAACTCTAAAAACACTCAAAATATCTAAAAACCCTAAAAAACAATAAAAAACATAAAAAACCCAACCAATCCCTAAAAACATAACATAAACTAAAAAATATTTGAAAAAACTAAAACCTAAAAAAATTTAATGCCCCTATAAAACCTAAAAATACTAAAAACCCTAAAATACCTAGAAAACCATAACCCGTAAAACCCATAAAACTCCAAAAAACCCTAAAACCCCTAAAATCCTATAAAAACCCTAAAGACCACTAAAAACTCTAAAATACCTTTAAACCCCTAAAATTGTTTAAAAACTCTAAAAACACTTAAAAACTTTAAAAACTCTAAAAAATCCCCAAGAACCCAAAAAAAAAAACCATAATGGCCCTAATAATACCTAAAACCAATCAAAATCCCTAAAAACCCATAAAACCCTAAAAAATCCAAAAAAAATCCATAAGAAAGTAAAAACCCAAAAAACCCTGATAATCCCTATGAAAACATGAAAAACTAAATATGATTAAAACCCCAAATAACCTAAAAAATTCTAAAAATCATAAAAACACCTTAAACCCTAAACCCCCAAGAAACCCTCAATATCCCTAAAATCACCAAAAAAATAAAAATCAGAAAAAAATCCCTGAAAATCAATAAAAACATAAAAAATCTCTAAAAACATGAAAACCCATAAGAAAACATAAAAAACAAAAAAAAACAATTAAAATCCCTAAAAACATAAAAATAGTGAAAATAGCAAAAAACAAAAAAACCCTAAAAACCCTCAAAATTCCAAAAAACCCTCAAAAACATAAAAATCCTAAAAACCCTAAAAATACCAAAAAGGTAAAAAAATCATAAAAACCCTAAAAACAAATAAAAAATCCTTAAAAAGAAAAAACACTTAAAACTAATAAAAACATAAAAACCTAAAAAAAATATAAAAGGCCCTAAAACCATAGAAACCCTAAAAACCATAAAAACCATAAAATCCATAAAACCCAGAAAACCCATACAAACCCCAAAAAAATTATAAACCTCTAAAAACCATGACAAACTCCAACCCCCCCCCCCCCCTAAAAATTTAGAAAATCAAAAAACCCCAAAAAATCCATAAAGACCATCAAAATCCCCAAAAACCCAAAAAACCCATTGAAATCATAAAAAATACCGAAGATCCCAAAAAATGTAAAAAACCTTGAAAACAGAAAGCAAACCCAAAAAACCAAAAAACACTTAAAACCCCTTAAAAACCTAAACACGCTAAAATCCCTAAAAAACCTAAAAATTCTAAATACCCTAAAATCATCAAAATCACTGAAACCCTAAAACACCATAAAAATTATAAAAATTTGCTAAAACCCATAAACACGTAAACCCATAAAAACCAAGAAAACCCAATAAAAAACCACAAAACCTAAATACACATAAAACCCATAAAATGGTGAAAAACAAAAAATCCCAAAAAAGCAATAAAACCTTTAAAAACTTTAAACCCCCAAAACCTATAAAATCCCTAAAACCACTAGAAACACTAAAAACCCTTTAAACTCCCCAAAATTATAAAATCTCTAAAAAACCTTAAAAAAAATAAAATAAAAAATATCTCTAAAAACATAAAACCCCGTAAAAACCCTAAAAACAAATAAAATCCCTAAAAAGACTCAAAATCACAAAAAACCCATAAAAACCTTCAAAATTCCCTAAAAATACTTGAAAACATAAAAAACACTAAAACCAAAAAAACTATAATGAAAACATTAAAAACCTAAAATCACTTAAAAGAGATAAAAAACATAAAAAACTCTAAAACCCATAACAAACCCAAAAAACCCACAAAATCCCTAAAAACAATAAAAATAATAAATGCCCTAAAAATGCCTAAAAATTTCTAAAAACATTAAACACTATAAAACACCTAAAAAAACCTTAAAAACCTAAAAAAACTTAAAACCATTTAAAGCAAAAAAATGATAAAAATTTAAAAAGGCCATAAAAACATAAAAAACCCTAAAAAAGAATAAAAACACTAAAACCCTAAAAACCCACAAAACAATAAAAATATTTAAGCCCCTAAAATATTAAAAACTCTAAAAAATGGTAAAACCTCTAAAAAACTAGAAGAAACACTAAAAACCACAAAAAACTAAAAACCTAAAAACCATATATATACGAAAGAGTCTCGAAAAAATAAAAAATGTAAAAACCCCTAAAAACCTGAAAAACCAATGAGAAAACCTTAAAAACCTAAAAACATTTAAAACCAATAAAAATTATAAAAATCCTAAAAATCCTAAAAACCCTAAGAAACACTGAAAACACTCAAAAACGCAAAAAAATACATAAAAATCCCAAGAAAACTAAAAAACCCTAAAAAACTAGAAAACTCCTCAGAAAACCTATAAAACTTAAAAAAAAACTTAAACCCCCTAAAAACCTAAAAATACCTCAAAAACCCAAAACACCCCTAAAAATCATCAAACCCCCAAAAATTATTAAAACCCTAAAAATCTATAAAAACCATAAAAAATTAATAAAAACTCCAAAAATCTGTTAAAACCGGAAAAAATGATAAATTACTCTTAAAAACATTTTAGACCCTAAAAAACTCAAAAAAACTCCTTAACCCCCCAAAACCCATCCCTAAAACTCTACAAACCAATAAAAAACAAAAAAACCATAAAATACTAAAGAAAACACTAAAAATCACTAAAAATCATGAACACCACTAAAAAACCTTTTAAAACCAAAAAAATATTAAAACACCTAAAAAACATAAAATCCACTAAAATAGTAAAAAACCCTAAAATGACCTTAAAACCCTAAAACTACCTAATAACCTTTAAAACCCCATAAAAACCCTGAAACCAACTAAAAAAATGTTAAAACCATTTAAACCCTTAAAAACGTTAAAAACTCTAAAAAACCATAAAAACCATAAAATCTATAGAAACCCTAAAAACCCAAAAAACAATAAAAATCATGAACCCCTAAAACCCCTAAACACCCCTAAAATACATAAAAACCAAAAAAATCTTAAAAAATCCTAAAAAATCTCTGAAAATAAAGAAAGCCTTAAGAAGCATGAAAAGCCCAAGAAAACCTAAAAAAACTAAAAATACTGTAAACCCCTAAAAACCTAAAAATGATAAAAACTCAAACCCCACCAAAAATCCCAAAAATCATGAAAACCCATAAAATATAAAAAAACACCTAAAATCCCTAAAATCCCTAAAAATATAAAAAACCATAAAAACCCTGAAAAAACCCTAAAATCCAGAAGAAAACCTTAAAAACCTTAAAACACTTAAAATCCCTAAAAGCCTAAAAACACTAAGATCCCTAAAAATCCTCAAAATACCTAAAAACCATAAAAAACCATAAAACCTTAAAAGGCCATAAAAGTCCATAAAAACATAAAAACCCATAAAAATCCTATATACCCTAAGAAAAAATTAATAACCTAAAAACACTTCAAACCCCTAAAAACCGAAAAATGCTAAAACCCTAAAAAATGTAAAAACCCTCAAAATCCCTAAAAACCCAACAAATTGATAGCAATCCTTAAAAACACTAAAAATCTTTTAAATTGTAAAAAGCCCTAAAAACTATGAAAACCCCATTAACCCTTAAAAATATAAAAAAACTACAAACCCCTATAAAATTAAGAATTATAAAAAACATAAAACCCGAAAAATATCTTAAGACCCTGAAAATCCCTAAAAACCACAAAAACGCTTAAAACCTTAAAAATCCTAAAAATGAAGAAAAACCACAAAACTAATAAAAACTAAAAAACACCTTCAAACCAATAAAAAACATTAAAAATTTATACAACCATTACAAACCCTAAAAACTCCAAAAGAGAGACTTAAAAACCCAAAAATCATAAATACCCAAAAAACCCTTAAAAACCTCAAAACCCTCAAAATCCCTAAAAACCCCAAAAAACCAAAAATATCCTCAAAATCATCAAAACAATCCCCACGAAAAATGTAAAAATAAAAACTATAAAAATCCTCAATAATATAAAAACTCTTAAAACCAGTAAAAATGATAAAATTCCTAAAAACCCGAAAACCCTAAAAGACCCTAAACTCCCTTAAAATCCATAAAGACCATAAAAACATCTAAAAAAGTCTAAAAACCCTTTAAACCCCTAAAACATTAAAAAACTATAAAAACCTTAAAAAACTCAAAAAATCCATAAAACCCCGAAAAAATCATAAAAACCCTAAAACCCCCAAAAAACATAAAACCCACTAAGATCCTAAAATGACGTAAAACCCCTAATAACATAAAACCACAAAAAACGCTAAACACCCCTATGAAAACCTTAAATATAGAAAAACACAGAAAACCCCTAAAACCCTAAAAATGATAAAAACCCTAAAAACCTAAAAACCCATAAACCCCATAAACCCCACAAACCCCTAAAAACCTAAAAAACCTAAAACCCCATAAAAATCCTAAAAAATCACTAAAAACTATAAAAAACCCTCTAAACCCATAAAAACATTAAAAAACTCTAAATTTTTTTAAAGACACTAATAATAATAATAAAACCTCTAAAAATCCTTAAAACCCTAAACCCATCAAAATCCTTAAAATCCCTATAAAACCAGCAGAATCCTAAAGAATCCCTAAAATCCTAAAAACCTAAAAACCCTCCAAAAATCCAAGAAAAAAACACTAATTAATCCTTAAAACCTTAAAAAAACTTAAAACCCATAAAAGGCTAAAAATCCTAAAAAAACATAAAAACCATAAAACACTTAATAATTATCAAATTCCCTAAACACCCTTAAAACCAAAAAATCCAAAAAACCCCCTAAAGATCCCTAAAACCATAAAAAATCCAAAAAACCATGAAAATCCTTAAGAAAACCATAAAAACCAAAAAACACTTAAAACCCATAAAAACATAAAAAACACTAAAAACCATAAAAATACCTAAAAATAAAATAAATATCCTAAAAACCATCAAAAAGATAAAAACTCCTTAAAAACCCTAAAAAACTAAAACCCCTAAAAACACAAAAAACACAAAAAACTCTAAAAACCTGCTAAAACAATAATGTCCCAAAAATTATATATATATTTTTTTAAAATTATATAGAATTATTTTGAGACTAGAAGCATTGACAACACCTGATTCTGAGGCCCAGTGAGCTCAAAATAGAATTTTGAACCTTTTTTATGTTCATTTAAGTAAACATGCGAGCGGGTTATTATAAATTTTAAACCGTTGCTCAGATCAAAAATTTGAGGGCATCGTTGAACTCAGAACACTGAGATTCACCTAGGAAGAACTTAACATCGACCGACAAGGGTCCATAAAAAAGATAATTTTTAGAATTTTTAGAAAAAAGTAAAATAACTAAAAAACTTATTTTATTTGTTTTTCCCAACCATTGGGGGTTGGCACGACAACACTACAGTGTGGCGACAAAGTGACGATTATTCACATTAAATAAAGATTATTAATGGCTCATAAAGATGAAGAAAAATGACACATTATATGCATCCTAACAAATACATTATTACATAATGAAACAATGTAATGATGCGATGATGCAGTGTAACAGAAACACAATGACATGTTTTCTTTTAATGGGTTAACGCATTTTAGAAATTAGGATCAAAGGGTGGAATTTTTTTTGACGAACCTATAGTGATAATTATATCAAACGTTGAATGAAGAATGCCAAAGAATCACCCATGACATTGATTCACCGTGAAGAATGGTACCAGAGGTGTTGAACACCAACATAACATGAATACCCATGGACGAATAGCTTCAACGATGAACTCCAATGAGGTAGCGTTTTGTTTTGTTTTATGTTCCCCTTTATTTATTCTAAAATGACTAATGTGGATCAACCGACGAATAGGTTGATCCTCAGACTGCTCATTCCTGCAGGAGGGTACCTTTCCTGGATTTATTAATTATTTTCTTGATAGAACTTCAAAACATTATTCCATTCTTATAAACCTCTAACACGGAGGGCGCGGCCCAACACGATAAAATCTCGAGCCCCTCCTCCCTGTGCGTTCTTCGTGGCCGTATTTTTGAAATAGTGGAAAGGTGGATTCGAGGCCATCACATTGAAGACGGTATCCCCCTGAGTCTGTAGGTGGAAGAAGGGTAAAGAAAAGACCAACAGAACGAACCCAGTGGTCCGCAGAAGAACCTGTCTATGCACCACAACAGCGCGCTAGAGGCGGTAGCTACGGCCAGATCAGGCTACGATGAAGTGACAGGAGGTGCTGATGCTCAGGTCAGCAGCTGGTGGTAGGGACTCGGCCTCTAGTTTGTGTCGGTAGAGTGTACCACAGTTGCGGTCTGCGGCTCATCATGGCACGCGGTCTCTTGACTATGTGTGGGAAAACCTGGGCACCTGATTTTTTACCGGCTACGTTACGGCACCACGGACATGCTATGCAATCAGACTAGAGGAGGAAACTGGTCCGCCCCAGTGGTCTGGACCTGTAGCACAACTGGACAACGTCCATTAGTCCAAGATGGATTTGGGCCCATCCCGATCCGAGTTGGGCTGGGGGACCCAGACTCGACCGACCTGTTTTTGAAAAAAACCAATATATTTCAAAATGTGTCCGATTGATGAGTCATTTTAGGCATTTGAACCGATGAGACGAGGCGGTTCTTTTGGATTTCTCTAATTAGGATTTTATAGAAGTTGAAATATTTATAATGGCTTGATGATCGGTTCTCCCAGAATCAAGTGCACTAGGTGTGGTGATCCTATGGCTGACTGAGACATGAAGACTACTAACAAGTGACCCTGTGTTGATAATCTACTTTGGCCTAGTGGGAAGTGACTCTTTGTGACCTGGAAGGCCAACAGTGGGGAGAGACTCTTTGTGACCTGACATACCCACAATACTTTATGGGGAGGAGTACCTTAGTATGATGGAAAAGGTGGGAAGTGGATCTATGAGACCCATCATGCCCATGGTGGGGAGTGACTCTGTGTGACCCATCATACCCGCGATAGTCATCAGGGATGAGTAACACAACTGTCCATTGTTAAGGGGAAGTGAATCTGTGTGACCCGATAGACCCATAGTAGAGAGAGGCTTGGTCTGACCCAAAATATCCACGGTATTCATTAGGGAGGATTACTACAGTAGTACAAGGTGTTCAGTGATGTGACTGCTAGTATCACTTTCCTTACTCAAGATTATACATAGTGTGATCTATCTTGCATCATGATCATGATTCGTGATCATGCTTCATGATCATTATTTATGTTTTTATTATGGATTTCATTGTGATCTATCCTTATTAGGAAGGGGTCTCTACTTTGTATTCGGTTACTCACTCCTACACGGGCTTCATTCGCACGTGTTGTGTCTGGTGCAGAGGACTCAAAACATGATATAGGAATTGGTGGCCCTGGACTAGGTGTTTCCCAGTGAGATCAAGTAGGTCGGACACAATTCTACGGCTTCCAGCAGCTACTATAAACATACCCATCAGGAAGGGTTTTCAGTTGACGAATTTTCATCAATATTGTACTTGATTTTGTTGTAGTTGACTTTTTTTGGGTTTGTATTCTGGACCATTCATTTTAAGTTGTACATTTACACTCAGTGGTTGTTTAATAGCATGCATGTTATCTTTTCCAGTTTTCTTTGGATGAGGTTTTATGTGCATGTGTACAAGTACTCATGAAAATGCCTCCCACTTTCTAGTTGATGCCTTTGGTGCTAGTAGCCAACTCCTGGCCTTCAGGAGGAGGGCTTGGGGGAGTCAAGGAATGGGCCCCGTGGAACAGGTAATGACAAAGTGCTATCAGAGGTGTTCAGTTCTACCTCAAAGACTGAGAGTTTGTTGATTTGTTTTTTTTGCAATAGTGTAAAATGTTTTGAGTTCGACTTTTAGATTCGGGGAGTCTAGTGTTGGTGCGGCAGACGATATATCCATACACAAGGACATTGAAATTTGTTTTTTGGATCTATACATAAAATCACTTGTTGTATGCATTATATAGGAATTGTGTGTTTTCTTATATTCTTCAGGAATAAGAGTCATCTCATTAGGTATAATCTATTGACTGTGGTCCATCTTGATCCATTTTAGGATTCCTCCACGTGGAAGACCATCCAGGATTATGATATGTGTTTTTGAGGATAGCCTACCCTGTGATGAGGTATCAGTTTAGAGACTAGTGCAAGAGATATCCCCAATGGGTGGTGCACTAGCGTTACCACAACCCGTTGATCAGTAGTTACTACTGGTGTTATAGGTAGAGGATGCATACAGGATCAATGCCTTGCGCGAGTTCCAGGGATATAGCCCTCCTAGGTTCAAGGTAGTGAGAGATCTTTAGGTTTCTAAGGACTGGATGGAGGCAGTGACGTGGGTCTTCTGCTTAGTGAGGACACCACATGACCACATGGTGATCTTAGCTGCAAGCCTTCTTCAGGGTTAGGCATGGAGATGGTGGATCCTGACATTTCAGACTCATGATGAGGTGACCCTCTCCTTGGATAACATAGAGAGGATTTTCTGGGATGAGTTCTTCTCTGTGACCTTTCACTCAGTGCGCATACAGAAGCTGCTTCACCTACAGCAGGGTAACATGTCTGTGGATGAGTTCTCTGTGAGGCTTACAGACTTATCCTGCTACTATACAGACATGGTGAAAGACCATTTCTTCAGGGATCGTACCACTGATTAGAGACTCTGACGGGAGATTAGGGCATTGATGATTTCTCTTAGCATCCCCACTTGGGCTAGAGTGCTAGAGAGAGTTGTACTAGTAGAAATATTCCTCACAGAGCAGACACCGACAGTAGGAGCTACCATAGGGAGACAGGAGGAAAAGTCTTTAGTGGTGAGAGTAAGGCATCAGACGTGGGGACCCAAGCAGATCAAATCTTTCAACAGACAACTCTAGGAATCAGGGTGGGCAGTGTGGGGCTCCCATATTATAGGGAGTCAGCAGGGAGACAATATGTAATTCACGTGCTGCAGGTAGGGACACATGGCTCATGACTATGTTAACCGCCGCAAAGACGATCAATAGACTGTCAAGTGACCCCCAAGGCAGAGGCAGAGGTAGAGGTTTGAGAGAGGAGGTATGCAAGGCGGACGATGTGGAAGGGTAGTAGGTAGAGTAGTAGGCGGTGGGAGACGGTTCAAGGTACTACCTCCCCCACCCCCAGTTGGTCCACCACATCCTTAGGGACCAAGTGGATAGGTGAGAGATCAGCTTTAGAAAGTGGATTCCTTTGAACATGGAAATCTGGAGAAGATTGGAGGTACGACCTGTGTCTTCTCCACCTTAAGTTCTGTTCTTATAGACATAGGTTCCAGTCACTATTTTATTTCCATGGACCTCGTTCGAGGCTTGGAGATTCTGGTGCCGCCTTTGTCTTGATCCTTACGATTAAAGAATCCTACGGAAGGGCATTCTATGATTACTCACTAGTTCCAGAAGTGTGATATTACTTTTCGAGGTGAGATATTTGGTTGGGATCTCTTAGTAGAAGCATCAAGGCCTTATGACATCATCTTGTTTTTGGACTAGTTATCCATAGTTCATGCTCAGATCGACTATATTAGGTGTACAGTGCAGTGTGTCTGTTAAGATGGGACTAGGATTTCCTTCACTGGTGAGAAGGGAACTCTTGTAGTGAATGGAAGATGTTCTCAAATGAGAGTACAACTGATCACTCACCAGTTGGCTAGACTTACCCTCAGTGTGGTGGATGATAGGAGTCCAATATTTCATATAGTGCTGGATGAGTATGAAGATGTCCTTCCTGAGGATTTTCTGGGACTACCTCCTCATCAGGAGGTAGACTTCTACATCAACATGTACCTCGGGATTAAACTAATATCCACAATGACATATCGGATGACCCTTACAGAGCTTCGTGAGTTGAGGGTAAAACTGGAGGACGTGTAGGATATGGGATTTGTGAGGAACAACATTTCACCAGGGGAAACCCCAATGTTGTTTACCAAGAAGGATGATGAGAGTTTAAGGTTGTGCATGGACTTCTAGTGCCTGAACCAGGTGACCATGAAGAATAAGTATCCACTATCGAGGATTGATAACCTCTTAGATCAGCTGAAGGGAGAGAGGTGGTTCTCGAAGATTGACCTCAGATCAGGCTATCATCAGCTTCGGGTATGGGATGAGGACGTACAGTAGACAACCTTCAGATGCCGGTATGGACACTATGAGTTCTTGGTAATGCCCTTCTGCATAACCAATTCCCTAGTAGTCTTTGGTATAACCAATGCCCCAGTAGTGTTCATGGGACTCATGAACAAGATCTTCCATCCCTACCTTGATCATTTTGTGGTGGTTTTCATTACTGATATCTTGGTGTACTCAGTGTTGGAGGAGGAGAAAACTACACATATGCGAATATTCCTAGTTATAATATGAGAGCACCAACTTTATGGTAAAATCTAGATGGGCTAGTTATGGATTTAAAATGTCCACTTTGTAGGACTCATCATCTTAGCGGCTGGAGTTGCAATGGATCCAGTGAAGATAGTGGTAGTGCTTTCTTGGGAGCCACCCAGGAGTGTGACTGAGGTGTGAAGTATTATGGGGTTAGCTGGATACTACTGGAGGTTCATGCCTGACTTTTATAGAGTAGCAGCACCCTTATCATCTTTGACAAAGAAGGGAAAACCCTTTATGTAGATAGAGAAGTTCCATAAGAGTTTCTAGGAGCTAAGGTGGATACTGAAAAGTTCCCCCATTTTGTGACTACTAGAAGACCAGGTTGGGTATGTAGTCATTTGCAACACATCATGGATTAGAATGGGTTGTGTCCTAATCTAAAAGTGTGCAGTGATCGCGTACGAGTCACGACAGTTGAGGAAACATGAGTATAACTACACGACCCATGACCTGGAGTTAGAAGCAATGGTATTTGCCTTGATGATGTGGCGGCACAACTTTAGGGTGAACAGTTTACAGTCTACTCTAACCACAAGAGTCTCAGGTACATATTCTCACAAAGGGCCTGAACTTGAAACAATAGTTATGTATAGAGTTACTCTAGGACTATGACTTTCAGATAGTCTATAATTCTAGAAAGGGTAATGTGGTCGTAGACGCACTCACCAGGAGGTATGGTTTACAACAACTGAGTTCGGTGATGGAGCAGTTAGCCACAATGTAGATATCCTTCATATATGATGATGAAGCAGCTTACCTTCTGTTGATGACTATTACTGCCCCACTCATAAAATGAGTTAGGGGGGATCAACTAGTGGATGTTGACTGTGAGGCCCAACATTCTCGGTTATACTCAAGATAGGCTCCTGATGGATTTTCAATTGGTGGAGATCCCATTATCCTTTTTAGAGGGAACACTATAGTACAAGTGACATTGCAGGAGGAGGTGTTTAGGGTGTTTCATACATCCCCTTTGGTGGTGAATCCTAGTGTAGAGAAGATGTACCAGGACCTCCGACATTAGTAATGGTGTCCAGGGATGAAGAATATACTGGCAGAGTTCATTTCATGATGCCTTACTTTTCAGCAAGTGAAGGCTGAGAATCAGGTTCCAGCAGGCTTGGCATAACCATTTGAGGTACTAGAGTAGAAGTGTTATGGTATCATGATGGATTTTGTGACAGGATTACCACACACATACAATGGCCATGATTATATCTGGGTCATCATTGACCAACTCACCAAGTTGGCTCACTTCCTACTCATCCAAGATTACGGATCGATAGAGGGATTGGGACTTTACATCCAGGAGATAGTGCGGCTAGACAGGGTTCCTTTGACGATTGTTTCAGACTATGATGGTCACATTAAATCCCGGCTATGGAGGGATTGCAGGAGGTGTTTAGGACTCAGTTGTGCTGGACCATAGCCTTTCACCCAAAAATTGATGGTCAGACAGAGCATACAATATAGACCATGGAGAACATGATTCTTTCTTGCGTCCTTGATTTTGGTCTCATTTGGGAGAACCAACTTCCACTGGTGGAGTTTTCATACAATAATAGAAATCACTCCCCCATTGGCATGGAACTGTTTGAGGCCTTGTACAGGATACCTTGCATCTCACCTCTATACTTGAAAAACCCAGGGGAGTCAGCACTCATGGATCTGGAGTTGGTATGAGCTACCATTGAGAAGGTGAAGATCATCTAGGAGATGATGATGACTACATAGAGAAGGTATAAATCTTATGCGGACAGGAGATGAATTCCCTTGAAGTTCGAGGTGGGAGACCATGTGTTCCTTAGGGTCTCACCCCGATGGGGATTGCAGATATTTTTCTGGGGCTTCCACTTCTCTCTGAGGTTCATCAGACCATTCCATATTCTGAGTAGATTTGTCAAGGTGGCATACCTCTTAGATCTTTCCCCATAGATGAACCGGTTGCATGATGTTTTCCACATGTTATAGATGAGTAGGTACGTGCATGATCCATCACACATCATTGACTGGGGCGAGTTGGACATTGACGACAGGATGACATATGCAGAGTTCCTAGTGGAGATAGAGGATTGATAGGAGTGGTTCCTTAGTGGTTGGTTGGTTCCTATGATGTGTGTTTGGTGGTAGCACGAGAATCCCTTGGATAGTACATGGGAGTAGGATGCTCAAATTCATGCTCAGTACCCCCATTTGTTTTTTAGCCTTGTTTTAGATTACTAGGGCATGAAACGCAAAAATGGGGGAGTAATGTAATGTCTTGGAAATTCCATATAGAATTTTTAAAATTATATGGAATTATTTCGAGACCATACTCTTTGAAGAAACCTAATTTCGATGCCCTGTGAGGCCATAAGGTAATTTTTTAACTTTTTTTTTATGTTTGTTCAAGTAAACATGTGAGCAGGTTTTTCTATCATTTAAATAGTTGCTCGGATAAAAAATATGAGGGAACCATTGAACTCATAATTTCAAGATTTTCCTAGGAAAGACATAACTTTTAAAGGAGAGGGTCAACCAAAAACGTAAATTTTCATACATTTAGGAAAATAATAAAATAACCTAAAAAGTTATTTTATTTGTTTTTCCCAGCCATTGGGCGGTGGAACAATGAGGCTACGGTGAGAGGAAAAATTGATAAAGAATCTCATTAAATGAATCTAATTAATGGATTGTAAACATGCAGTATAATGATGCATTAAATGTAGCATAATAGACACACTGTTTCAGAAATGAAAAAATGTAATGACGCAATGATGCAGTGTAACAGAAATGCAGAAAAATGTTTTCTTTCAATGAGTTATCTTGTGGGAGAAATCAGGAAAAAATGGTGGAATTTTCCATAATGAACCTATGGTGAGGATTATCTCCAAGAAGAATGATGAAAGTTGGCAAATCACCTCCGCCATCGACACACCTCGAAGAAGAGGACCAGAGAGCGTTGAATGCCAAAAGAACTTGAATCCCCACAGATGGATCACTTCAATGAAGACCTCTAATGAGGTAGGGGTTTGTTTTATTTTATGTTCCTCGTTATTTATTCTAAAATGACGAATATAGATCGACTAATCAACAGGTTGATCTATGGATCACTTGTTCTTTAGAAAGTGAACTTTTCATAGAGTTTTTCTTCGGGGTTATTAATTATTTTTCTGATAAAACTTCAATCTTTTATCCCATGTTTCTAAACCTCTAATTTAGAGGGAGAAAACCGACAAGAACAAGTCACGAGCCCCTCCGCCTTGTGTGTTTTTGTGCGTTTTTCAGGGCTGCAACATTGAAATGGTAGCTAGGAGGATTCAAGGCCATCGTAGGGAAGATGGAATCCCCTAGAGGCTGTAGGTGAAAGTGACATGAGGAACGGACGCAGTGGTCCGTAGAAGAACACAGTGGCACACCGGCGCACCGAAGGCAGTAGTCATGGCCGGTTCGTGCCGCGGTGAAGCAGCAGGAGCTACTGGTGCTCGGGCTAGTGCATGACGGCAGGGACGCGACCCATACCCACATGCCGCAGCTCCTCATGTCATGTGGTCCACTAACCACATACGGGAAAACCCAGGCTGTCAGATTTGAACAACCACATGATGGAACCCTGTACTCACTACGCGTCTGTGCGGGACAGGTCTGCACTAGCGAGTCGGGTTGGGTCGGGTCACCAGACCAAGACCCAACCGGCCCTTTTTCAGAAAAATGCCAATATCTTTCATATCGGGCATCCGATTGACAATCCATTTGTGGCGTTAGAACCCCCAAAAAGAGACGGTTCGTTTGAATTGATATAAGGAGGATTTTATGGAAGTTGAAATATGAAGAATGTCTTGAGGGGTAGTTCTCCTAAAATCAAGTGCACTACCTGCATAGATCCTATGGCTGGCTGAGACCTGAGACTATTGACAAGTGACCCTATGTGGATCAGCAACGATGGTCCAATGGGAATCAGCTCTATGTTAGCTGGAATGCCCACAATGGGGAGAGGATCTCTATAAAACAACAGACCCATGGTACTCGACGGGGAGGAGAAACTTAGTGTGTTGACCAAGGAGGGAAGCTACTCTATGTGGCCCTACTTGACAATGATGGGGAGTCGCTCTGTGTGACCTAACAAACCCACGACACTCATCAGAGATGAGTACTAAAACAATCCATGGTTAAGGGAAGTGGCTCTATGTGACCAAGAAGACCCACAATGGGGAGCGACTCTGTGTGACTTGGCATACCCATAATAATCATTATGGAGGAGTACTCTAGTAGCCCAAGGTGTTCAGTGATGTGACTGATTGTCTTACTATACTTACTCTAGATTATACCTAGTGTGATATGTCTTTCTACCTCATCATGCTTTGTGATCATACTTCATAGTTTTCTTATGGATTGATTTGTGATCTTTTCTTGTTGGGTTGGGGTCCCTACTGAGTATTATTTTACACTCCCCTATACGGGATTTGCCCGCACGTGTTGTGTCCGGTGAAGATGACCGATGACTTGGTGGAGGACTTGGTGGCCCAGGACCTGGCGGTGCCCAATGAGATCAGGTAGGAAGGAAGTGCTTCTACGTCTTCCGACAGTTACTCTATACATACCCATCAGGTGGGGCTTTCAGTGGATGAATTTCCACTGATCTTGTACTTACTTTTGTTGTAGTTTTCTTTTTTTGGGTTTGTAGTATTGCCTGTTTAATTTTAGTTGTACCTTTACACTCAGTGGTTGTTTAGTAGCATGCATTTTATCTTTTCCAGTTTTCTTCGGACATGGTTGTATGTGCGTGTGTACAGGTACTCAGGCAAATGCCTCCCACCTGCAGGTTGACGCCTTCACTGCCAGTTGCCAACTCCTGGCCTTCAGGAGGCGGTCTTGGGGGAGTCATGACACGGGCCCCGAGGGACGGGTCGTGACAAAAACACCTAAAAACATTAAAAAACGCTAAAAACATTAAAAATCATAAAAAACTAAAAATACCCCGAAAACCGCAAAAAAATAGAAAAACACTAAAAAAACTAAAAACCCTCAAAATCCCTAAAAACCCTAAAATTCCATAAACTCTTAAAAAAGGTATAAAATCCTAAAATGTAAAAAACCTAACAACCATGAAAAAACCATAGAAAACCATTAAAACTGAAGAAAACTTAAAACCCCTAAAAACCTAAAAACAATAAAAACACTAAAAAACTAAAACCCATAAAAACCCTAAAACCTATTAAAATCCATAAAAACCCAAAAAACAAATAAAATTCCTAAAAATCCATAAAAATACCTAAAAATGTAAAAAATGTAAAACCCTGAAAAACGCTAAGGAAAACATAAAAACATAAAAACACTTAAAACCCCTGAAAACCCTAAAAATGCTCAAAATTCTAAAAAATACCTAAAAATACCCTGAAACCCCTAAAAACCATAAAACCCGTAAAACATTAAAAATCCATGAAACACCATAAAAACCACAAAAAACACTAAAAACCCTTTATCACTAAAAATGATAAAAAAATCTAAAAAACCTTAAAGACCCAAAAAACCCAAAAAACCCAAAAATCCTCAAATACCTAAAACCCTAGAATTACTAAAAAAAGTGAAATCCATAAAAACATAAAAAACACTAAAAAAACCTTGGAAACCAAAAAAGTGTTAAAATCCCTAAAAAACCTAAAATGCTAAAAAACCTCTAAAACCCTAAAAAACCTAAAAATCCATAAAAACCCACAAAACCATAAATATACTAAAAATAACTAAAACCCAAAAATGTAAAAAATAATGAAAAACCCGAAAACCATTAAGAAATCCTTAAAACCCATAAAACACTTAAAACCAGAAAAACCGAAAAAACACTAAAAATCCTAAAAAACTCAAAAAACATATAAACCTATAAAAACCCTAAGACCCCTCAAAATCCCTAAAACACTAAAAACCCTAAAAACCATTAAATATTCTAAAAAATCCCTACAAATCCATAAAAATTTCAAAAAACCCCTAAAACCATGTAATACATTAAAATAACCTTAAAACTCTAAAAAAATAATTAAACCTCAAAACGCCTAAAAAATGTTAGAAAACTCTAAAAGACTATAAATCCTTAAAAACCAATAAAATCCTAAAATATATCAAATCCATTACAAGCACTAAATAATTTCAAACCCATTTAAACTCCTAAAAATGTTAAAAACTATAAATAACCTTAAAACCCTTAAAAACACAAAAAACCCTAAAACAAAAATCTACAAAAACTCTAAAACCATAAAAAACCTAAAACCCCTCAAAATTGCTAAAAACCCTAATAACCATAAAATCAAAAAAAAATCCCTAGAAATCCCTAAAAATATAAAAAACCTGAAAAAACCTGAAAACCCATTAGAAACCCTTAAAAATAAAAAAACACTTAAAACCACTAAAAACCCAAAAATGCTAAAAACCCAAAAAATCCTTAAAAATCTTAAAAATCCGTAAAAACACTAAAAATCAGAAAATTCCCTAAAAATCCCTAAAAACATAAAAGGCCATAAAAATACCTTCAAACCTAAAAAACATAACACCCCTAAAACATAAATATATTAAAGAACCTAATAAACCATAAAAACATTAAAAAACCCTAAAAGCCCTCAAAATCCCTAAAAACCCTAAAAACCGTAAAAAATACTAAAAAATTAAAAAAATATAAAACCCCTAAAAACCAAAAAAGTCCCTAAGAAATACTGAAAACCCTAAAAACAATTAAAACCACTAAAAACCTAAAAAAGGTAAAAAACCCTATAATCCCCTTAAACCCCTAAAAACATGCATAATCCCTAAAAACCTAAAAACCATAAAATTCATAAAAATACCTAAATATCCATAAAAATGTTAAGAACTCATAAAAAACTCTAAAAATCCCTAAAACCCCCAAAACCCCTCAAAATACCTAAATCACTAAAAAACCATAAAAATACCTAAAAATATCTAAAAACATAAAACCCCTAAAAAACCATATGAAAATAATAAAAGCCAAAAAATTGATAAAACTGCTAAAAACCTAAAAAATTCTAAAAACCCTAAAACCCCTAAAAATCCATAAAACCATAAAAACCATAATAGTCTTAAAAATCCCTAAAAACATAAAAAACTCCCTAAAACCCATGAAAAATACCAAGTAAACCTTACAAAATAAAAATATTTAAAACCCCTAAAAACATAAAAAATTCTAAAACACCTAAAATCCCAAAAAACCCCTAAAAACTCTAAAAATCCCTAAAACCCCTTAAAATCTCTAAAAACCCAAAAACCCAAAAAAATCTAAAAATGATCTGAAAATTGCTAAAAATATAAAAAACCCTAAAAACAATGGAAATCCATAATAAAACCTTAAATTCAAAAAACACATAAAAACCATAAAACACTAAAATATTAAAACCCTAAAACACCCTAAAAACCCTATAAACCACTATAACCCATAAAACCCCTTAAAAACAATAAAAACTCCTAAAAACCACAAAAAACAATAAAATCCCATAAAAATAAAAAACTGTAAAAACTGTAAAAACCATTTAAACACCTAAAAACATTAAAAAACTCAAAAAAACCATAAACCCTAAAAAATTATAAAAACCCTAAAAACCCAAAAAATAATTTAAAACCCAAAAAGCCTAATAAACTCTAAAACCTCTCAAAATCATTAAAAACCCTAAAAACCCCTAAAAATTTTAAAATGAAACTAAAAATAGCTAAAATTTTTAGAACTCCTACAAACCCTGAAAACCCCTAAGAAAACATAAAAACATAAAAAAACGTAAAACAAAAAACCTGAAAATGCTAAAAACCATCAAAAACCGTAAAAAAATGAAAAACTCTCAAAATCCCTAAAATCCTTTAAAACCCATAAAAATACTACAAGGCTCTAAAAATCCCTAAAAATATTAGAAAACTTAAAAACCCTAAAAACCCAAAGAAACCTTTAGAACATAAAAACACTTAAAACCCCTAAAAACATAAAAATGCTAAAAGTCATAAAAGTACTCTAATAACCCGAAAACCCTCTAAACCACATAAAAACCCAATAAACCATAAAAATACCATAACACCCTAAAAATCAATAAATACTCCAAAACCCCTTTAAACCCATAAAAAAGTTAAATAACTCTAAAAAATCTTAAAAACCCTAAAAACTCAAAGAAAACCCATAAAAACCCAAAAAACCCCCCAAAATTTAAAACCCCAAAAAAACCCGCAAAGTCCCTAAAAACCATAAAAAATATAAAAATCCAAAAATGCCATAAAATCCAAAAAACATTAAAAATTCTAAAAACCTAAGAAAACCATAAAATCCTAAGAACACTTAAAACACATAAAAACCCTAAAATTGCTAAAAACCCAAAAACTCTAAAAACCCTATAAAACCTTAAAAACCTAAAAATACCCCAAACCCCTAAAAACAATAAAAATACTAAAAAGGCCCTAAAAATAATTGAAACATAAAAAACCATAAAAACCACAGACAACCCTAGAAAAACTTTAAATGCCTATAAGCACTTAATGACCCTAAGACCCTACAAAATTCTAAAACCCCTAAAAAACCTAAAAAACCGAAAACCCTGAAAGCCACAAAATTATGTAAAAACCATAATAACCCCTAAAACCCTAAACACAACTAAAAAATATAAAAACCCCTTATACAAATAAAAACCTTAGAAACTCTAAAAACCTTAAAAACAATTAAAAAGTAAAAAAACATAAAAACCCAAAAAAACATAAAAACCAACACCCCCTAAAAACCCTCATAATCCCTAAATACCCTAAAACCCCACAAAAATCCTAAAAAACATAAAAACATGTAAAACAAACATACACTCAAAACCTTCAAAAAACCTTAGAAAACATTAAAAACCTAAAAACCCTAAACCCCTAAAAACCCTAAACATCCATTAAAATCTTAAAAAACCGCTAAAAACCTGAAAAACCCAAACAATACCTTAAAAAAATAAAAAAATTTAAAACCCATAAAACCTAAAAAAAATTCTAAAAACCCTAGAAAGAACAGAAAACCTAAAAAAACCCCTAAAACCTCTAAAACCCCTAAAACCCTAAAACCCCCTAAAAACCATAAAAACCCATAAAACTATAAAAACTATAAAAACTACTAAAAACTATAAAATATCATAAAACCCTTAAAAATATTCAAAAAATCTAATAAACCACAACAACCCTAAAAACTCAAAAAACCCTAAAATCCAAATAACCATAAAAACTCTAAAAACCCTTAGAAACCCTAAACCCCCTAAAAATCTCTAAAAACTCATAAAAACCATAAAATACTAAAATGCCCAAAAAATCCCTAAAAACATAAAAACCCCTAAAATCCATGAAAATCACTAAGAAATAAAAAAAACCAAAAAAAAATTAAAACCCCTAAAAATATAAAATCATTAAAAAACCTAACAAACCCTACAACACTAAAAAAACCTTTAAACCCCTCAAAATCTATAAAAAATTTAAAATCAATAAAAATAGTAAAAAGTCCCTAAAAACCCATAAAAAGGTAAGAAATATAAAAACCCTAAGAAACCCTATGAAACCTTACATCCCAAAAAATAATTAAAAACCCCAAAAAACTAAAAATTCTAAGAACATTAGTAAACCCTAAAGCCCTAAAAAATCATAAAAACCATAAAACCCATCAAAATCCCTAAAACCCTAAAAAACGAGAAAAATCCTTAAAATACATAAAAATTTAAAAAACCCTAAAAACCCCAATGAAAACCATAAAAACATTAAAACAATAAAAATCCAGAAAAATCCTAAAATCACTAAAAACCCTAAAAAGATCTTAATATCCTAAAACCCCCTAAAACATTAATATCCCTAAAACCCCATAAAACCCCAAAAAAACACAAAAAACTCTAAAAATCCTTTAAACCCATAATTTTTTTTTTGAAAACTATAAAAACCCTTAAAAACTAGAAAAACTCAAAAACACCGTAAAACACCTAAAAACCATAAAAAACCCTAAAAACCTTAAAAACACAAATAACCCTAAAACCATAAAAAACCTTAAACCCCTAAAAGTCCGTAAACCCCAAAAACCCCATAAAATTCCCAAAAACTACCTAAAAATCCATAAGAACATAAAAACCCAAAAAACCCTGAAAAACTCTAAGAAAACCTTAACAACAAAAAAAACACTAAAACCCCTAAAAAACCTAAATAATATCAGAATCCTAAAAATTTATGAAATTCATAAAAAACCCACAAAACCCATAAAACAATAAAAACCCCTAAAAACCTTTAAAAAATACCCACAAAAAACATGAAAAGCCACTAAAAATATAAAAACCCATTAAACCCCTAAAAAAGATATTAAACTCTAAATTACATTAAAAAATTAAAATAATCAAAAAACTGAAAACCCCCAAAATCCATAAAACCCTAGAAAATCTTAAAAACCATCAAAATCCCTAAAACCTGTAAAAACCATAAAAATCATAAAAATATTTAAAAATTAACAGAAATCTGAAAAACCCTAAAACCCATGAAAATCCTATAGAAAACCATAAAAACATGAAAAAACGTAAAACCCCTAGGAAACATAAAAAAACGAAAAAATAATAAAATCCCTAAGAACTATAAAAACCACTATGACCATCAAATCCCTAAAAACCCTAAATAACCATTAAAATCCTAAAAAATCCCTCTAAATCCCCTAAAATGTAAAAAAACTTAAAATCCCAGAAAAAACCCAATGAAAACCTCAAAAAAGAAAAAAAACTAAAAACCCCTAAAAACCAATAAAAATTCTAAAAACCTGAAAACCCTAAAAAGAACACTAAAAATAAAAAAAACCCAAAAAACCCATAATTACCCATAAAACCTTTAAAACCCTAAAAACATAAAAACCCTAAAAACCCAATAAACCACTAAGGTCCATTTAAAACCATAAAATGTTAAAAACTGTAAAAAAAAATTTTAAACCTTATAAAAATATAAAAAACACCAATATCCCAAGAAACCAAAAAGCCTAAAAACCCTAAAAACCCTAAAAAAGAACAAAAAATCACTAAAAATGTTAAAAACCATAAAAAACTTAAGAAAAATTAAAAATATAAAATAATTTAAAACCCCTAAAAACCTAAAGACGGTAAAAACCTGAAAATCCATAAACCATTAAAATACCAACAAACCCAAAAAACCATAAAAATCCTAAAAATCCCTAAAAATGTAAAAAATCCCAAAAACCATGAAAACCCCTAAGAAAACCTTAAAAATCTAAAATCACTTCAAACCTCTAAAAAAATAAAAAATTATGAAAACAATAAAAACCCTAAAATCTATAAAATGCCCCGAAAAAACCATAAAAACCCTAAAACACCACTAAAAACTCAAAAAAACATTTGAAACCCAAAAAAATTTTAAAAATAAAAAAAACCATAAAAACCATAAAAACACAAAAACCCAAAAAAACCAAAAAATAATAAAAACCATAAATCATTAAAAATACTTAAAACTCTAAAAAATACTACAAAATAATAAAAATATTTAAAAATACTAGAAAATCCCTAAAAAAGTTAAAACAAAAAAACATAAAAAACCCTCTAAAACCCCTATAAAACACTAATAAAACATTAAAAACCTAAAAACACTTCAGAATATTGAAATCCTAAAAATTATAAATACAATATAAAACCTAAAAATCCATAAAACCCATAAAAGTCCTAAGAACCCTAAATAACCATTCAAATCTTTAAAATGCCCTAAAAATCCTTAAAACATAAAAAATGTTGAAAAACCCTAAGAAAACCTTAAAAAACTAAATACACCTAAAACCCCTAAAAACCTAAAAGACTCTAAAAATAGTAAAAAACACTAAAACCCATAAAAAGTCCCTAGAAACCCTAAAACCCCTTAAAAATTCAAAAAACCCTAAAAACCATAAAAATTCCTAAAATCCTGTAAAACCCCTAAAAATACTCTAAAAATATAAAAACACTTCTAACACCAAAATAAATTAAAAAACAATAAAACCATAGATCCATAAAAAGTCAGAAAAACCTAAAAACTAAAAAAAAACCCCATCATAATATAAAAAACCTTAAAAAACCTCAAAATCCCTAAAACCCTAAAAACCCTAAAAATCTTTTAAAATCCCTAAAAATCCATAAAAACATAAAAACCCCTACAAAACCCAAAAAATTCTTTGAAAACATTAGAATCCTAAAAAAACCAATAAAAACACTAAAACACCTAAAAACCATAGAAACTATAAAAAAACATAAAAATCTTAAAAATCACAAAATTCCTAAAAAAATCCCTAAAAATCCATAAAAACATAAAAACCATAATAACCCTGAAGACCCCTATGAGGATATTAAAATCCTAAAAACTAATAAAATCCAAAAAAACCAAAATTATGATAAAAACCATAAAACCCTAAAAAAGTCCATAAAAACACTTGAAATCCTTAAAAACCATAACAACCCCTAAAAACATAAAATACAAGAAAAACATAAAAAAATCCCTGAAAACCACTAAAACTATAAAAACTATTTAAATATCGGAATACATTAAAAAAACTCTAAAAACCTTAAAACCCACAAAAAAACTCAAAAAACCATAAAACCCCCAAAAATCCATAAAAAGCTAAATCCCTAAAAATCCCCAAAACCCATAAAAACCATAAAAATCCTAACAATCCCTAAAAATCACTAAAAACTGAAACAAAACAAAAAACTCTAAAAAATCATAATAAAACCATAAAAACCTTAAAACAATTAAAACCCATTAAAAAAAATTACAACAACTTAAATAACCATAAAACCATAAAACCCTAAAAATCTATAAAAAACTAAAAAATCATAAAAATCCCTAAAAACCCCTAAAAATCCCCGAAACATAAAAACCCTAAAAATCCTGAAAATCCTAAGAAAACCTTAAAAATATAAATACACTTAAAATTCCAAAAAAAATAAAAAATAAACTAAAAACCATAAAATCCCTATAAACCCTAAAAACCCTAAAGACAACAAAAACCCTAAATGCCTTAAGAACCTTAAAACCCCATAAAACCCCTAAAACCACCAAAGACTCTCAAAACCCTTTAAACCACATAATTTATGAAAAAACTTTAAAAAATATTAAAAACCCTAAAAAATAAAAAAACCGAAAACCCCCCAAAAAACATAAAACCCTAAAACCCCTTAAAACCCACAGAATCAAAAAACCCCCAAAAAATCATAAAAATCTCTAAAAATCCCTAAAAATACCAAAAAAATAAAAGATCACAAAACCCTTGAAAAACCCTAAGACAACCTCAAAAACCTGAAAACCCTAAAATTTCTAAAAACTAAAAAAAAACTAAAACCATAAAACCCCAAAAAACCCTAAAACCCTCAAAATCAATAAAAACCATAAAACCATAAAAATACTAAAAAATACATAACAATACTTAAAAATGTAAAAAATCACTAAAGCCCCTGAAAAACACAAAGAAGACCTTAAAAACCTAAAAACACCTAAAACCCCTAAAAAACTAAAAACATAAAAAAAACCAAAAAAACCATAAAAAGACTCAAAAAACCCAAAAAAAACATAAAACCATTAATTAACCTGAAAACCTTAAAATCTCTAAAAACTAATCAAAAATATAAAACCCCGTTAAATCCAAAAAAATAAAAAACATTAAGACATCTTAAACACCCCTAAAAATTCAAAAAAACCCCATAAAACCCCTCAAAATCCCTAAGACCCTAAAAACAATAAAAATCCTAAAAAATCCCTAAAAACCATAAAAACATAAAAAACTCTAAAAACTATGATTCTCATAAAGAAAACCTTTAAAACCTAAAAGTAATTAAAACAACATAAAACATAAAAAACACTAAAAACCCTAAAATCCCTCAAACCCAAAAAACCCAAAAAACCCCTAAAAACCTTAAAAACCTTAAAAACCATAAAAACCATAAAAACCCTTAAAACCACTAAAAACTATAAAAACCCATTAAACACATAAAAATGTTTAAAAACTATAAAGATTTAAAATTACTAAGAAACTCAAAATAACCTTAAAACCCCCAAACAACCATAAAAATCATAAAAAATTAAATACCCTAAAACCCTTAAAATCACTAAAAACCATAAAAACCATGAAATCATAAAAAATTACAAAAAAAATATCTTAAAATGTAAAAAATCCTAAAAATCCTCAAAAGCACTAAGAAAACCATAAAACCATAAAAACACATAAAACCCTTAAAAACCCTAAAAGACTCTAAAACCCCTAAAACACCCAAAAAATTAAATATATTAAAATCCCTAAAACCTAAAATCCCATAAAAATCCTAAAAATACAAAAAAATCCTTAATATCATAAAAACCATAAAAAATCTAAAAAATCCTAAGAAAACCTTAAAACCCATTAAAAACATAAAACTCCAAAAAACCCTAAAAACAACTAAAAATTAAAAAAACCCTTAATACCCCTAAAAATGTTAAAAACTCTAAAAATCTTTTAAATACAAAAAAAACTCTAAAAAACCCTAAAAACCTCAAAAAATCTATAAAACCCTAAAAACCCTAATAATCCCTTAAAACTCCTAAAACCCATAAAAGCCCATAAAAATCCAAAAAAAACCATAAAAATGCCTAAACACATTAAAAACCCCAAAAATGATTAAAATCCCTAATAAAACCCTAAAACCCTAAAAACACTTTAAACACCTAAAAACCTAAAAAAAATCAAAACCCCAAAAAATTATAGAAACCTTAAAAACCCTTAAACCCTAAAAACCATGAAGAACATAAAATTTTATAAAAATAATAAAAATCCCTAAAAATCCCTAAAAACGTAAAAAACCTTGAAAATCCCAAAGAAAACATTAAAAACCTAATAATACATAAAACCAAAAAAAACCTAGAAAATGCTAAAAACACTAAAAGACCCTAAAACTCTAAAAACCCTAAAGACCATAAAAACCCCTATAAATATATAGAACACCTAAAATCCCACTAAAAATACTAGAATACCTTTAAACTACAAAAACCGCTAAAAAACTCAATAAACAATTTAGAACCCTTAAAACTCTAAAAAATCCCCTAAACCCCAAAAAACCAAAAAAAACTCCTAAAGAGGCGACTTCCTGGCTTGGGTCGTGTGGCATTTCTGTTTGTCAGATCTTTTCGATCTAGTTTGCGGTGATGCTATCGATCCCCTAGAAGCCAATATCCCCTCTGGATTTTAGCCTTTAGGGGCTGTTTTTTTAGATCTGGTGTGTCTACGGATGGGTCAGCGGGGTCTAGGGATTCTTCGGCAGTGTTGGAACACTAGGTCCGAGGATCTCTTCCAGTCTGAGGATGTGGTTAGTGTTATGCCTGAGAGGTCTCCTCCCCTGGTGATGTTGTGGGAGATGCGACAGGCACTTGATGGAGTCGGGATTCGACGATCCAGTTTGGGGAAGGCTATCTTCGAGCTGGCCGAGATCTTGTGGAGTTTTGGCTCTTCTTTGGAAGATCTGGATTTTTCTCTTCATCGTGGCATCCATGGTCAATGCTCTAGGAGACGGTTCTGGTGGAGTCAAGACGAGTCTAGCTTTTTCCATTGTGTCTTGGTTTTTCAGGTTTGTTTTCAACTCGCTTCTTTTCATGCTGCTGTCGAACTTCTGGATTTCTGCTGGTTGCTGGATGCTATGTTGGACTTTGGAGGTGCCTTATGTGCTCTTGTTGGCCACTGTGGTGATGATACTTGGTTTGGTTGTGAGTTACTGCTGATGCTGGATCATGAGCATGCTGCAAGAATGGACCCTCCTGGGGAGAACATGATGGTTGCTGGAAAGGGTGAGAATGGAGGATGGTTGAGGAAATGTTGCACTATTTACTGGTGTTTGAATGCTATTTGGGGGCTGCTTCTTGTGTGTGTTTGGTTATTTGTTTGGTTATTTGTTGCTTCTGTGGATGAGTTTGCTGTTGTGCTGCTTGTTGCTGGTTTCTGCTTACTGGGAGGTGGTGATGGCTGCTTTTGGTGCTGCTGCTTGTGCTGTGGTCTGATGCTGCTGGGTGTGATTGGCTGTGATGTCGGATTTGGTGTTGTTGGTAGCTAGAGCTGGTTGGTTTGGACGTGTTGCTGCTGGTGTGTTGCTGTGATGGCTGTATGTGGTGACGCTGGATGTTGTTACTGGCTGGATGGGACGTGATGATGCTACTGTTGTGTCTGGTCCTTGAGTCCTTTTTTTCTTTGGGTTTTTATGGCATGGGTTGTAAGGGGTTTTTGGGAGTGGGTCGTTTGACCCCTCCCCACCCTTGTCTATTGTGTCTTATTTTTTTTATTTCTAATAAATTTGGGGGGGGGGGGGTTGGAATAGCCTGGCCCTCACATCTTCCTTGCCCCTCAAATATCTAAAAACCATAAAACCCCTAAAAAATAAAAAAATCCCAAAAAACATAAAAACCCCTAAAACCCAAAAAACCCATAAGAAAAATTTATAAACCTTAACACCAATATAAACACTAAAAACATTAAAAATCCTAAAAACCCAAAAGCCTAAAAATCCCAAAACACATAAAACCCATAAAAATCCTAAACAATCCCTAAAAAATGCTAAAAATGTAAAATTACCTAAGAATACTGAAAACCCCTAAAAAACCTTAATAACCTCAAAACACTTTAAAACCCTAAAAACATAACAAATTATAAAAACCCTAAAAAAATTAACAGGATACCTAAAAACCCATAAAAACCCTAGAAACCCAAAAAACCACTAGAACTCTAAAGAGCTTTAAACCCCTAAAATTTCTAAAGAAACTAAAAACCTTAAGAACCCTAAAAAACCACAAAAAACCCTAACAACCCCCAAAACCATAAATACCGTAAAAAACCTAAAGACCAAAAAACCCTTAAACTCGGTAAACACCATAATACCATAAAAATCCAAAAAAATTGAAAAAATTCCATAAAAAGGTAAGAAAACCATTAGAACCCCTATGAAAACATTAAAAACGTAAAAACACTTAAACCCCTAAAAAATTAAAAAAACCCTAAAAACCTTAAAATGACCCTAAAAATACTAGAGACCTCTAAATACCATAAAACCCAATAAAAAACTTAAAACCCAAAACAACCAATTTAAAACACTAAAAACACTTTAAACCCCTAAAGATTTTAAAAACACTAAAAAACCATAAATCCCTAAAAAAATCTAAAAAATATGAAAATCTCTAAAAACCTAAAAACACATACAAATACTAAAAATCCATACAAATCCATAAAAATTTAAAGAACTCTAAAACCCCCCAAAAATAATAACAGAATCATAAAACCCTAAAAAACATAACCCTCACCCATAAAAAACCTATAGAATTATAAAAACTCTGAAAAACCCTAAAAACCCTAAAACCCGTTAAAATCTCAAAAAACCCAAAAAAACCCATAAAAATACTAAAAATCACTAAAAATAATTAAAATATAAAAACCATGAAAACCCCTAAGAAAAACATAAAAACCTAAAGACCTCTAAAAACCTAAAAACCATTAAAAACCCTAAAGACTCTAATACCACTAAACCTCTATAAAAGCCACCAAAACCACTAAATCCCCTAAAAAAATACAAACACTAAAAACCCATTAAAAACTCTAAAAATCATTTAAACCCCTAAAAATGTTAAAAACACTTAAAAACCATAGAATCTTTAAAAAATATAAAAAAACCTAAAAACCCCAAAAACCATAAATTCCATAAAACCCCTAAAAACCCTCAACATCCATAAAATCCCTATAAAAAATAAAAAACATAAAAAATATCAAAGAATTCATAAAGACATAGAAAACCATAAAACACCTAAAAATACCTAATAAAACCATAAAAACCTAAAAACACTTAAAACCCCTAAAAAACTAAAAAATGATAGAAAACAAAAAAAAATTAAAAGTATGAAAATCCCTAGAAACCCTAAAAACTCTAAAATTCCTAAAAAATACCTAAAAATACTTAAAAACAGAAAAAACCCTAGAAACCCAAAAAAACCGTAAGAAAACTAAAAAACATAAAAACACATTGTAGGGTCCTTAAAATTCCGCAAAGGGGAAATCTAATTACCAAAAAACATGGAAAATGACCAAACTGGTCCGCGTACCAGCTCCCAGCAACAGTACGCGGCCGGTTCAGCGAACTGCCCTCCAGCAGACACCATCGTTCACGAAATGGGGGAGGAGCACCTATGCGGACGTGAACAAGGGAGACCACCGATGAAGCTAGCCCGTTCCACCATCGCGGACCTCATCGTTCGTGGAACAGAAGAGTAGAGTTATGCGACCACTGAGAAATCCCGCGAATCTGGGTTCCAAAACTCCCAATTGACCGAGTCATCCGCAGGTGGGGATTCGTTTATGGGCTTTCACAGAAAGTGTTGTGTGCCCCATAGATACAGCCTATTTTCTACTCTATAAATAGATCCTGAGGGGCACCAAAAATGATGGAGGAAGGACAGGTGAAAACCTGGGGGGAGACGTTGGAGAAATTGCTCCCAGCGGTAAAGTTCTGTGACCATCTGCAGACCCCATATCATCCGCTGATGCACTATTCTGCGTAGAGGCGAAACCAAATCCGTGGACACCCTTCACGGACAGCCTCTCCGTAGCTGCTTCCTCATAGGCATCATTCCTTGGGAATCCTTTCGCAGCCAGCTCCTCCGCGGGCACCCCTTCGCGACCTTCTCCTACGCGGCCTGCTCCTACGCGGCCCACCTCCTCTGTGGCCATCCCTTCCACAGACACCTTTTGCAGACAACCTCTCTACGGCTGCTTCCTCGCGGGAATCCTTTCGCGACCAGCTCCTCCGCGTGTATCCCTTCACGACCTGCTCCAACGCGGCATGCTCCCTCGCAGCCAGCTTCTACGCAACCCACCTCCTCGGCGGTCATCCCATCTACAGACACCCTACATGGACATCCTCTCTACGGATACTCCTATGCGGCCATCTCCTCCGTGGATACCCTCCATGGCCATCTCCTATGCGGCCAGCTCCTACACATCCTACCCCATGCAGAAGACCGCATGCACTTTCTGGTCCATATTGCGGGGGTTGCGCCCCCACGCCCTCATTCCGGGCTGGTCCATTTGCTACCATCACTGACCCTCGTGAAAAATGGACAGTCGCGCCACGAACTTTTTGTGCCAGGATGTTTGGATTTTCCATTGCGCAACCATCTTTCACCTATGGAATACCATGATTTGAGATACTCCTCCACACACCATGAAACACCTTGATTCGACATATTCCTCTGGGTTTCATTCCCGTGTCATGAGTTGAGATTCTCATCATCAATTCCATGAGTACCTTGAGTCGAACCATTCCTCAGGAAACTCCTCCAAACCCAATCACTTGGCTTTTATGCCATGTTGAACCATAAAGAGCCACCCTTGCATAAGACCCAACACCATCCATTCCTAGGAACCTTATGCCTAATAGTCCTATCTACATGACTTTAAACTATAGTAATCCCAATATGATCAATATAGGATGCCTCTTGCTCCAAACAAGATATGCCTTATGCTCCAAGCATGAGATGCCAATAGTTCTTTCTACATGACTATAAACTGTAGTAAACCCTATGTTCCAAACATAGATGCCTATTTTTCCAAGTAAGAGATGCCTTATTTCACAGTCATAAGATGCCTAATTCCATAATTACATTAGCGTAATTTCAAGAGTGTTGGAATCCGTTCAGACCTTCCATCACTCCACCCCACGCTTTTTATGTCCTTAATTTGGATCTCCATCCTCTTTCATGTCTGAAGGGACTCTCTAACGGCCTGGCCCCATGCCGCATCGGCTCACCTACCGTCTTGGGCCAACGCCCCCAAAGACTTTGGACAACACTTAGAGTCAGGTCCTGTGTTTCGAACACGGTCAGCAGTCGACCCTCATTTGTTTGTCCCCATTTCAGGATAACATGATATGGATGTTGTGTTTCGAACACGATCAATAGTTATCCTCCATCACCACACCATCCTCGCCGGAAGCCAATGGCCCTTCCCCTTTCACCACGTAAGGTTCATTGCTCCGCTGCACGACTTCTACCTTCCTAGAACATCAGGGGGAAGGAGAGTCCAGTGGTCCCGAACTTTTCCTTCTCTCATCATATTTCTCCACTACTATTGGTAGCGAGAATGTGCGAGGCTTTACAAGTCCATTTTAGTCTCTTATTTCTCACACTAAGAATGACTCACGTGGGATAAGATATTTTTAATGGCCACGACACCCGCACAATGACGATCTCAAAACAAACTATGTGGGTTTTGATACCTGTCTCCTAAGAATGGTACGTAAGACGCCTCCTCGAGGTTCAATCCCAATAACAGGGAAGCCTCTTTGGTGTAAGCCTCTAACCATTCTTGCAGGAGGTAGCACCCATGCACCTCCGTACTTCCTCGGTGCCAAGGACCAAGACGGTATATGGACATAGGGGTTTTCGTTACCCTTTCCCTCTCCCGCTAGGCTTTTTCACCATCGGGCCTCCGTCCTGGAGTAAGTCCCAATCTCCATTTCTCTAGGATGCTCCATGCGTAAGCCCCACTCTAATTCCCACGGACGCAACTTTTTCGACATGATAGTCAGGTCTTTTCTGCCTCTTGTTTCTCACACCGAGCACGACTCATGTGGTCTTAGAGTAAGTATCGACCATGGCACCATCTCCATCCCACATGAAGTTAAACTGTATACCAATACAGTGGTAAGCCATTGTGATCCTTACCGAACTATGAATACTTTGATCCATGTCAAGGCATGGTACGTAGGAAGCCTGCATGAGGTTCAAGCCCACTACCCATCGGACCCCTGGTCCATCTTCATGTCGGTTCTCCAACACCACCTCCTATGAACTACGAGGACTTTGATCCATGTAGATGCATGGTAGATAGGAAGCCTCCACGAGTTTCAATCTCACTACATGGTCGTTCTGACCCCTTCACGTTGGTTCACCAACTCTATGGGCTGCCTCAGAGTGTAATCCCCATCCACCATCTCATTGGGCCACCTCAAAGTGTAAGCCCTGATTCCTCATCTCGCATGATGTTAAACTGCGCTACCACACTACGTGGATTCTAATTCCTCTCAAGAGGATATGTAGGAATCATGTATCACGAGTTCGATCCAAATGCTCAAGTCATTATCTTCCCCCCTAGAAGACAATAAACTCCAGAGTGCCCAGTTATGAGGCTTCAAATTCGTGCCACCTCAATGAGTCCAAACTCCTCTGAGTAATTAATCCCAATGAGGGATGGTAAACCTCGGGCCTAAATGATTCTGAATCCCTACGTTCAGCTGACCATTGACAACCAGGAGTAATCCATGTATATTATTCTTGGGTATAAACCAAAGAGTCGCGAACATATGAACACATCTTAAATCTACAAGAGAATCCTGGAACAAGCAATAATTTCCCCCCAAAAGGGTGCGATCAGCTCAAATTCCCATCCTCTCAACCAATGTGAGTTCTTAAGAATCGTTGGCCAAATCACCCAGCAAACGCCTGCCTTTGGAAAGCAGGTCCACATATCGTTGGATATGGAACCATTGGGCGTTTCGAAACGGAGATCGATATACCCGACCTTAGCGATTGAGCGGAGATCAGCCCTCCCTGAGGTCGACAGTCGGGCGCGTCGGTCCACTCCATCCGATTCGTTGCGAAACACACATAAAACCCCTAAGGAGGATAAAAACACTAAAAATCCATAAAAAGACACTAAGAACCCTAAACCCCCTAAAATCCATAAAAACCCATAAAAACCCTAAAAATACTAAAAAATCCGAACACCCATTAAACCCCTAAAAAAGTTAAAAACTCAAAAAAAAATTAAAACCCATAAAAACTAAGAAAACCCTAAAAATAAAAAAACCATAAAAATCCTAATAAAACTAAAAGAAAGAGTTTATATTTTGAAGATAGTGATTCCTTTCCAGATAATTATGAGCAATCTTGTTAGACTAAGGAGGCCTTTTTGAAATCGAGCTCTGGGAAATGTAAAAAACCAATGATTAAATTAGATGGACTCATCACCCAAATACCAGGAAGACATAGAAACATATAGATTATTCTAATATAGAAAAAAATTCACTAGATCCTTTGAGGTTGTTAGGATAGAAAACACAAACCTCCCCCCACATCCTACTGATGTTGAACATTGTTGCTCACCCACTAGAGTGGTTACTTAGAAAAGTTTCATATTTGATGAAGGTATTGAAACCACTGTGATATATTCATATAGGATAAAGGAGGACGGGTGTGGTGAAACATGTTTTTTAGGGTTTTTATGAACTGAAAACTTAAAGATAATGCCTGTGATGGATTTAGATGAATATTGGTGGCGAATATCCTTCAAGGACTACAAAAGGAACAAAAAACCACAGTAAAAAAATCAGAGTTCAAGCCTTTCTCTCTGTAGAGTGACCATCCACCCAAAAAAACCAAACACAAATGACTAGGATGAGTATAGATTGTTTGAAAAATTGGTGAACTGACCAAAAGTGCTCCAGATGGCCTTAGCCCAGTTGCTGCTGAAAAACAGGTGATCTATGGATTCTGATAGAAACTCTCTGCTTCAAAAACACCTCGACTCAAGGCAGATATCTCTCCTCGGAATATTCTTCTTCCAAAATCAATTAATGATTCCAGATACACTACACCATGAAACGATACTTCAAGGGGAGATCCTTACACTATAGAGTTTCCTCCCAGTGATCCTAGAGGGAAGTAGTAGACTGCAATTTGAAAAAACCCCAAATATTAAACGTACCTATAGTTGAGCTAGTGAAGACACATCGATCTGAATCATATGAAATTTAGAAACTAACAAAGGTGTCCTTATGATCATTATCAAGGGTGTCTTGAATGAAATATGGGTGCCCACATGCCTCCTTGAAGGTGATATTTGGGTAAGGGTAGTTTGGGAATCCAAGAAGATGCCCACAATAGATGTGATGCCACAAACTAATCTCCCCCTTACGAATAATCAATCAGGAGTTCTTCTAAAGAAGAGGTATATGAGGCTGAATCATATTACATATTTTAGTGGGTTTCAATATCGTCAACCCACCATCCAGGACATAAGTGCTTAACATATAATTTCACTACAAAGTTTTTCCCTCCGGGGACTCCCAAGAAAGTTTGGCATGTAACCCATCCATAGATCCCAAGACACTTATGAGGTTAATCCCCCCACCCTGAATCAATAGGTTTTACAATATTACCCCAAGAAGCCCAATGATCCTTCCCTTGGAAGTGATTGTCCCATAAGAAGGAATTCAAAGTACTCTGAATGTTAGAAATAGTCTTCTTGGGGACCTTCAAGGAGGACAAAATGTGCATTGGTATGTAATAAAGAAAAGAGTTGATCGAGATAATTCTCCCTCAAAGTATAATAACCTATTTTTCTAGTTGAGGATACAGACCATGATTTTATCCATGACCAATTCAATGCACTTGATGAGAAGGAGATTAGGGGACACCGGATCACTTAGGTAGATCATAGAGAAGTTCCCTTTTCTCATGTCCAGATTGGTTTCCAAAGACCTTGTCCACCTTTTCGAGCATTTATTAGGAACAAAGAAGTTTCTCTTCTCTGGACTGACCACTTTCCCACTCTAAGAAGAATAAATATCTAAAGAATAATTGACCCCTGAATAGACCTCTACTACCATTCACAAATAAAATAGTTTCATCTGTAAACATAAGATGAGAGATAATTTTAGGATGATGCTTTTTGTGGGATGGATAAACCTTTCCCATCTCTAGGACATGGTGTAAAAACACTTAATACCCCTAAAAACCATAAAAAACATAAAAACAAAAAGTCCTAAAAACCCAAAATCCTTCAAAATCCCTAAAACCCTTGAAAAGAATAAAAAAATAAAATTACCTACAAATATAAAAAAACCATGAAAAACATTAAAAAAAACATAAAAACCTAAAAACACTTAATTATCCTAAAAACCTAAAAAATTCCAAAAACACTAAAAACTATTAAAATCCTAAAAACCCTAAAAACCCTAAAAAGTATTAAAAACCCTAAAACACCATAAAAATCCATAAAAATACCTAAAAACCAAAATAAAATTTAAACCCCTAAAAAACCCTAAGAAAAACATAGAAAACTAAAAACACACAAAACCCCTAAAAATGATAAAACCCCTAAAATCCTTAAAAGACCCAAAACCCCCCAAAAAAACCTATAAAACCCCAAAAAAACCATAAAAAACCATAAAACCCATAGAAACCCTAATAAATAAAAAATTCTAAAAACCCTTTAAACCACTAAAACATTAAAAACACTAAAAAATTTTAAAAACACTACAAACTCAAGAAAACCCGAGAACTCCAAAAACCAATAAAAAAAATAAAAACCAAAAAAACACTAAACAATTCTAAAACCATATAAATCATAAAAATGTTTTAAAAACCCTAAAAAGGTAAAAAAAACCCCAAAACCCTAGAAAACCTTATGAAAACCATAAAAAACTAAATACAATTAGATCCCCTAAAAACCTAAAAATGAAAAAAATATAAAATCCTCTCAAAATACCAAAAAACCTAAAAACAATAAAAATACCCAAATGGTCGAAATATCCCAAAAAAGTAAAAAACCCTAAAAACCCAGAAAAATCCTCAAAAAAATTAGAAATCTAAAAACACTTAAAACCCCTAAAAACACTAAAAAAATGCTAAAAACTCAAAAAACGACTAAAAAGACCCTAAATACCCTAAAACCCCCTAAAACCCATAAAAACCATAAAATCCTTAGAAACCATAATCCCCTAAAACCACCAAAAATCTAAACACCCTTTAAACCACTAAAACATTAAAAAGACTAAAAAACCTTTAATACCCTAAAAACTCAAAAAACAAATCCTAAAACCCCCAAAAAACCATAAACCCCTAAAACCCACAAAATCCCTAAAAAACATGAAAGACCATAAAAAATCATAAAAACACCCTAAAATCCTTAAAAAAATAAAAACACTAAAAACCCTAAAAACCCTTAGAAAAACATAAAACCCAAAAAAAATTAAAAATCCTAGAAAATACTAAAAACCATAAATTCCCTAAAAAAATATAAGACCCTAAAAATCCCATGAAAACCATAACATCCCATTAATATCATAAAATGGTTTAAAAGTCCCTATAAATTTCAAAAACCATGTAAATCCCTTATTAAACATTAAAAAAAATTAAAACCCCTAAAAAACCTAAAAACTCTGAAAACCCTAAAAAACCCAAAATGGCCTTAAAACCCCTTAAACACCAAAAATAACCTTTAAACCCCTAAAACCCCATAAAAGCCTAAAAATACACTAAAAACTCTTAAACCACTTTAAAACACTAGAAACATTGAAAAACTCAAAAAACTTTAAAACCGTTAAAAACTCAAATAATCCCTAAATCCCAAAAAAAAAACCTAGAAACCATAAAAAACCTTAAAATCCCTCAAAATCCATAGAAACCCTAAAAACCAAAAAATGAAAAATAATCCATAATAAACCCAAAAAACATAAAAAGCCCTAAAAACATGAAAAAATCTAAGAAAACATATAAAACCCAAAAAACACATAAAAATACTAAAAAATATAAATGTAATAAAAACCATAAAACCACTAAGAATACCTTAAAACCCCTATAAACCCTTAAAACCATAAAAATCATTATAAACCTTAAAAACCTTGAAAATCCCAAAATACATTTAAAAACATTTTAAGTTCCTAAAAATGTAAAAAATATATAAAAAAACCTTAAAACCTCTAAAAACGAAAAAACCCTAAACAATCAAAAAACCATAAAAACCATAAAAACCCACAAAATACCAAAATAATAAAAAACCATAAAAATCCTAATAAATCCATAAAAATCATCAAAAAATTAAAAAATTATAAAAACCTTTGAAACCCCTAAGAAATCCTTAAAAACCAAAAAACAATTAAAACCCCTAAAAACCTAAAAATACTAAAAACCCTAAAAAGTCCTAAAACCCCCCACAAAATCCCTGAAAATCCTAAAAATAATAAGAATCCAAAAATCCATAAAAACATAAAAAACCCAAAAACCCATAAAAATTATAAGAAAACATTAAAGACCTAAAAACACTTAAAACCCCTAAAAACCTAAAAATGAAAAACAAATATCCCTAAAACCCCTATGTAAGAACACAATTTTTATATTCCATACACATCCTTTTAGTTTTTAGTTAAAATTTCTTGTTTAAGTTCTATTATTAGCATAGACCCTAGATCCGTGGTTATTGGACAGTTCGGTGTTTTTGAAATGTGTAAGATGGGGGGATGAAGGAGGGCTATGGGCCAAGCACACATAATATACTTGGAATACATGTCATGTATTCATTAAACGATGTGTAATGGCCTGGTCATGACAATTCATGTCATGTAATGAGATTTATTCACATGGGGAATCCTGAATATTACATGATGTGTAAAACATTTACACACTGTCTAAATGTCCAGTGTTAGTTTTTAAAATAAGTGATAGGGCCTCATTGTTTGATAGATTCCCTCACCTCTCTCACACATGAGCTCTGAAAGAGGATTTTTTGAGGCCTAAACCTATCCTTTGATGTCGTTTTGTTATTTAACCTCTAATTAAAATTATGATCATCTCATTTGATAGCCTTAGATAAGAGCTTCACTTTATAGGTTCATTTTATTATTTTCCTTTATATATATGGAACTATTTTTGTGCAAGAACTTATTCCCTATTTTTAGAGTTTTCAAACATTCTTTAATTTTCTTCCTAGTTTTTCTAAGTTAGTATCCAATAATGGATAAGTGTTATACAACGAGTATACTTTAGGTGGTATATACCTTTTTCCTTAATGTTTTTGTTGTTTTTAGAGATAGTTTTCATTATGGCGCACACCAGAATTTCTGGACATTTCTATTAAATTTTTTAAATGACTTGATTAAATTTTTAGAACCTAATTATGTTTCCCAATTAGTACCATTATATGATTGGAGGTCTTTCGCCTCAACCCAGACCACCCATGAGGTGTTTTTGAGTATTATCTAAATGATATACTACCCATTTGGGTGTTAATGAGCTCACTATTGGTAGAGTGAACCTTGTTAAATTGAATGAGATATTATTAGATGGTTTTATGCCTTATTTTCCTTATGATTTAATTTTGTTATAATTGTTGAATGGTTTGAATTGAAATATAAAATGGGTTATGAAATGATAAATTAATTCTTTTATGATTCAAATTCCTTGTACATTTCTACTCCATGGATCTAGATGAATTAGATGCCCTGAACGTTTCTACTCCATGGATCTAGATTACTTTTGATGCTTGTGACATTTCTACTATTAGGACCTAACTTTCTTGGACTGCCTTGGACATTTATACTCCTTGGTATCCACCCAAGTCTTTATTGACGCTACTATGAATGTGTCCAAAGACTCAAGGGGATGGCTTGGTCATTGTCTTTGGATCAGGCCCATGTAGGTGTAACAATTGATTAATCAACAAAGGAAGTGGATTCATTAGACAATTATACTCCTTGCATACGTTCTATAGGTTTTAACACTTGATTAAATGAAATGTGACATTATGGAAGGTTTTTTCATGCTTTACAGCTGACCCGAGTTTATGGTTTCTTGATTACAATTGTTCCTTGTTATGGTGCTTGATTATTGTTAATAGGATGGATAGTTTCACTTTTTCATTTAGGACTTTGTATTTGTTATATATTACTCACAAAATTGGCTTATATACATATATTGGAATATTTATAGACTCCATTGGTGGTGTCCTAGAAATTTTTATCTCACACACTATTCAGAACACCGTTGGGTACCCATACAGACTTCTTGGATGCAGGTAGGGACAAAGGAAAGTGTTTTCTTTAAGATGCTTGATTTTCTCATTGCTTAGGAGTAGGGGAGAACAATACCGATCTTTTCCTAGGATTCTATCTAGAAATATTTATTTTTGATATTTTATACTTTTAATACATTTATTGTCATCGATGCATGTTTCTATATATTGCCTACCATTTTTTATAGTGACATGCCATGTTCATCATATTGTATATGACACAGCTTCTGGCCTTGTTTATTTATATCTTTCAAGTGTTAACTTCTGCTGTTAATTCTTAGTATTTTTTTCTATTATCTATTGTTGTTTTAATGTCTTACTCTACTTTTTCTATGACTGTATATTCTCCCCACTATTCCACCACAGACCCTCCCCTGCATGTCGACAGCCTCTAGAATATGGGGAGGTGTGTTTGAGGCCATGTTATCCAATATCTTGGGGAACCATTCAGTGGATCCCATATTGGGATGTTACAAATTTGAATCAGATTCATGTTTCTTTTCATACCTTATTATTTTGAGACAATAGAAAAGATGTTATGAACTTATTGGAACATAGTCTTAAGTTATACCTGCGAGTTTCTAACCCTTATTCAAGGTAACTACCAGGTTTCTTAATGGGAATTATTGTTCTTTATTATGCGATTATGGTTGATTTGACTTCATCATTGGGTGACACAATTGATTGTTTATGTTCTTTATGATTATGGATTTTATCATGTCTCGATGAGATAAGGGAATTCCATGTCATGCATAATTTTAGGCACATAGGTAATTGACATGACATGAATTATTCAATTCCATATAGGATTCATTAGTTGAATGCATGAAATTTATTCAGTGTGACTTGTGTAATATAATTGTAATTATGCAAACATTTCGTGTAGGGGATTGATAAAAATTATTGGTAGTTGAGGATCCTTCATTAACCTAACAATTTTATCATACATAGGCTAATGCAGACACCATAAGTAGTCAATGATGTCATATTGATCCATTGAAAATTGGTTTCATGGACTATATAATGTTATGGTTGGGATTAAATGGACATTACACATCAATTTATTAGGTGTATGTTCCCTTATAAATTGAAAATGGTGATTTATGCAATTAAAAAATTTAATGAGAATTATAATATAAATATAAACATAAATGACATTCATTTTTGAAATATAGAGCCTTGCATAGACCCAAATTTAGGAATGGGATGTAGGAAGTTTCTCTAGTGTTCCTTAAGAACATTATTTTTACCCAGTCCTAGATTCTGGAGTAGGTAGAGGGGTTTGGCTTATTTATAGGAAGGATTCGATATGTTCTATGGTTATATTTCTGATATTTTTCTTATAAAATATTTTTTAGGCATTAAAATAACATTTTTAGAGACATGTCTCCATGAAATTCTCATGTCATGCACTAAGAGGGTGAAAATGACCATAATATGAAGTTAGTGGGCCCTGGTCCATTGGTAGGACCTCCTGTAGTGCCACATGAAGCACCACCAGTTGTATCAGATATGAGTGTTGATTCCCAATTCTTTGAGGGATTTCTATGATTTATGAAGACCATTTAGGGAGCCTCATAGCCTTCCTTGTCTATGGAAGAGCTAAAACCTATGTTCAAGTAGTATAATCCACCCACTTTTTTAGGGTTTGGTGGTCAAAATGATTTTGTGCTATGGCTTGAGAATATTTTATAGATCTTGGAGAAATTGGAGACACCTCCTGAGAGAAAAGTGAATCTCAAGATATATATTATTTGGGGGAGAATCTAAGAGATGGAGAGATTCTTTGAACAAGGTTGATATGCTTCGTAATATGGTTTGGAGGGATTTAACAACCAAGTTTTATAGCTACTTATATATCGAGAGTTTGAGGACTGAGTGGGCCAGTGAGTTTATGAATCTGGAGTAGGGTGTGATGACCATTATAGAGTATTCATCATGATTTAAAAATCATCAGTACTTTGTGCATATCTATATGCCTGATGATCTATCTAGGGTAGGATGATTTGAGGAAGGTCTCAAACATGTTGTTTGATTGTAACTCAACATGATTTTCTTGGCTACTATAAATGAGATATTTAATTAGGCATCGGTTACTAAATGTAACCTGAGATAAGTTGGGGTCCCAAAGATGGGTAGTAAAAATCCTCGACCCAACAGTTCTATTTCATGTGGTAGGAAATGACGTTTCAAGACTTCTCATGAGGGGAATACTAGAAATTGTATGAGTTCTAGTAGTTTTATCTTATATCATCACCGTGGGAGATGGGGACATATGAGGAGCCAGTGTGATGGAGACATAGTCGAGTACCGAGCATATGGAAGGATGTGCCATATATAGAGGTTTTGAAGGACCTTCCCTCTAGTGGTCAGTGAAAGGGGTCAATTTCAAATCCTAGTTCATGAGCGGGATATAAATCTCTACATTAGTTTGGGAAATGTAGTAGTATCGGTCGTTCGGGATGAGGGGTGGTCATAGTAAGGGGATCTAGACACAAGATTAACCATAATAGAAGAGTGGTCCTACTTTAGGTAGTCAGGTTGTTTCATAGGGCTATAATTCAGGATATATATATTCTATACAACCAATACCTAAGGAGCAGAGTGTCGGGCCATCTATGCTGAGAGGTATGTTATTAGTATCTTCTACTATACTATATGATCATTTTAAATATTGGTGCTTCACATTATTTCATATATTTTCTTATTGTGGATATCCTTGGTGTCAATGTTTAGTTATATGATAGAGTTATGACACTCAATACTCTATTGGGGATCAGAGTGTAGGAAGTACCCCCTTAAGGTAGGTGGGTGTCGCGTCTTATGGAACCCTGTTTTCATTGATAAGATAGGGTTTGAAATCATTATCAAGATGGATAGGTTGGTCCCCTATCATGATAATGTTGATTTATATCTCCAAAGGGTGACATTAACATCACTAGAGGGTGGTATTTTTATTCACAAAGGTGGATGGGATATCCTTGATGGTAGAGGGGGATCAGATCATTGTGGAATGGAAGGTGTAATAGTCCATTTTGATATATTATATCTAGATGATCAGGGAATGAATCAATCATACCTCTCTCTAGTGGTTGATCATTTTTGGGAAATTTTCCTAGATGACTTCTCTTCTTTACCTCTAGAGAGAGGTGAATTTACATATCGAGATAGTTTTAGGAGATACACCTGTATCCATAACTCCTTATAGGATGAGTACTACTGATTTTTAGGATCTCAAGAGACATCCATAGGACTTGGATACAAAGGGGTTTACCCAATCTAATATTTATCCCTAGGGTTCACCAGTTATTTTTACTAAAACATAGGATATAAAAAATAGGTTATGTGTGTATTACTGAAAATTGAACTAGATGAAGGTTATAAACTACTATCCCTTATCATGGATATATTATCTTTTCAACCAACATTAAGGAGAGTGGGGTTTCTCAAAAATTAACTTGAGTTTGGGTTATCACTAGGTTTATATGAAGTTGATATACATACCTATTACAACGTTCCATGGTAGGTATGACCTTTATGAGTATCGGGTTATGTCGTTCAGTCTCAAAAACATGCCATAGGTTTTCATGTCCTTGATAAATTGGGTTTTCATCCAATTTTTGAATTATTTCATAGTTTTCAGGGAAAACATCTCAGTTGGGTGTGATGTTTCCATGGAGGTTCTGGGATGTGTTTGGGTGAGCGGAAGGTGCTCCAAGAGGCAGTTCATGCAGAGGCCTTCTTTTCTATGGGTTCCCTTGGTGGTTGTTCTAATTTTTAGTGATTTTGTTTCAAGGTTTTTTAAGTTTTCCATTGGTGTGGTTGACGATGTTGATGTATGTTTTTTGTTGATTGTGGGTTCTTCTCAATGAAATGGTTATTCACTAGTGTGATGGTGTTTCTATTCTGGAGTTTATATTCGGACATCAGCTCCAGTGTTGATGGATGACGATGGCGATGTTGGTGGAGTACTTTGCTGATGGTAGAAGGTGACATGAAATGTAACTCCAGCTATCAAAGGTGTATCATTGTTCGAGAAATCCTTGGTTTGTGTGTCTTTATTGAGAGTTTTAATTTTGAATCTATGATATTTTTTTCCATTTTAATGTTTGGTTTAGTTTTATTTTTTTTAATTTTTAATCTATGATCATTTGGCCTATTGTAATGTGGTTTTGGATCATGTGAGGGTTCCCACTATACCCTGAATGTGGTTTTATGAAAATAATAAAAAATAATTTGGAGTCTATAGGTGCTTAATATAATACTTTTCACTTTTTTTCTATGCCTATCATGTACTTGACTAAGAAATGGGTTAAATTTGTATGGTCTGAAGTGCGTGAAAAGTCTTTTCAGTAGCTTAAATAATGGTTTAATTCAACACTGATTATGATTCTTCCAAATCCTGACAAATTTTTTACGACTTAATATGATGCATCGGGTATAAGGCTGAGAGTTTTCCTGATGAAAGGGGGTTGATTCATGGGATACAAATCTCACCAATAGATACCTCATGAGAATAATTACTTTACACACAACCTCAAGTTATCTACAGTTGTTCTTGATTTGCAATATTGGTGTCACTACATGATTGGAGAGAATTTTTGGTGTTGAGAGACAACAAAATCCTCAAGTATATATTAATGTAGCGTGACTTGAACCTTTGGAAGAGATGGTGGGTTGAGTATCTTCATCCCTTTGTTTTTTACATAGCCTATATGCTTGGTAAATGAAATGCAGTAGCATACACTCTGAGTCAGAAGACTCAAAAACAGTTGGTTCAATAGGCCATTAGTGAGTGGTAGCTCATGTAATTTTTTTTATAGATGCACTTGGAGGTGTAGGATAGTCCTAGAAAAATATTACTCTCATCCTTGGAAGTGTCTTCCACTATTATGGATATGGTAAGGATGAGGAACCTATTAGATTTTGAGGGCTTGGTCCTATGGGGATCATGGAATGCGTGGACACGCCTTCTAGTTGGATATTTAGCAAGGATGAAATTATATGAGTTTAGAGTCATGTTTAGGTTCCATTGGTCATACATGAGGAGATGATGTGATAATTCCATTCCTCATCTTGTTAATTACATCCTTGTGTTTCTAAGATGTATCAAGAATTTCCCCATCAATAGTGATGGTTGAGGATGAAATGATAGGTAACTGGTTATTTCATGAGGTGTTCCACCTATCGACATCTAAAGTAAGAACAACCACAACCAATTGGACTTTTATAGTAGCTATCCATTACCAAGTGGAAATAGGACAATTTTGCAATGAATTTCTTGACTGGGTTACCAATTTCACCTCAAGGTAGTGAAGTCATATGGGTCATTGTGGAAAGTCTCATGAAGGTCAACCATTTTTTACTTATTAGGGATACTTTATAAGTAAATGATATTGGGATAATTTACTACTATGAGATTTTTCACCCTCACGGGGTTCCTCATACCGTTGTATCAGACAGGGATGCCCACTTCACATCTTGGTATTGGAAAATATTATAAAGGGTGTTGGGTACACATGTGATTTTGGGCACGACATACCACCCTTAGACTGAGAGGAAATAAAAGCATACCATACATGTTATAGAGGACATTATCTGATTAGGATTCCTCAATTTTAGGGGCTCTTGGTAGAGGCATATACCCATGTTTGAGTTTCCTTACAACAATAAATATTATGTGACTATATATATGAAACCTTATGAGGATTTTTTATAATAGGACATGCTGATCACCTCTATATTTGATAGAGGAAGGAGATGTAGAGTTACTCAGACCTCATATAATTTAGAAGAATATGGATTAGGTATAATTTATTAGAATGTTGATGCCTACAACACAGTCTAGAAATAAATCTTACACCAATCACCATTGACGACCTCTAGATTTTGAGGTTGGGGATCAGGTATTTCTATGTTTCTCACTGAGTTTGGGGAATAAATGGACTCAAAGACACAACATTATTTCATCATTTTATGTTAGGCCATTCAATATTCTAGAGATATTTGTGCTGATAGCCTATCGGTTGTAGTTATCTCATAGGTATCAAGCCATGCATAACATCTTTAATGTATCTCAGCTACACTGTTATCACTCAGACCCATATCACATTCTTGAGCCTAATGAGATTGAGTTATAGGTATATGCATCCTTTGAGGATAATCCTATACATATTTTTGATTGATGCTTGAAGGATATATGATACCATTATATCCCTCTAGTATGGGGGATATGGAAGCATAATCATGTACAAGACAAGACTTGGGATCAAGAGGATGATTTATGTTCGTAGTGGCTAGAGTTTTTCTCAAATGATGCTTGAACACCCTAGGAATGGTAATTTAGGGATGAATTTACTTAAGGGGAAAGATTGTAAGAACCTAGTTTTTCTATGTGGTATGGATCCTTTTTTTGGTTAAAACCCTAGTTTATGGTCTGTTTTTGGCATAGAACCGAGTGTTGAGGCTATGGTCCAGTTTGGTGTTTTTGAAACAAGTAGGTGTGTCACACCCTGAACCTAAAATATTATTTATTTTAATTATTTAATTATTTTAATCATTTCTTTTGAGTTTCAATCCTGTAAAATTTTAGATTTTAAAATTTTGGTTTTTTAGCATAGGTGCACAATTGTTGCATAGTTAGTAGAAAATGTTCAAAACCCATGTGTGACATTTTTAGTTTTTGACAGAGATGATTAAAATTTCACATTCATGGATTTCCAAACCATGTATCCTTGGAACACAATTTTTTCTAGGGGCCTAGTGAGGGGAACATGGTTTCGTGATCCATGCGACCAAACCGTGTACAGTTTCCAACCTTTAAAAAAATAATTTTTTTAATAATAATAATATCATTATTGTTATTTTTATTACTAATAGTAATAATATTTTTTATTTTTTATTATTATTAAACACTAAATGGGTCTCCCCCATCACGCTCTCTACACATGACAACTTCCCTCTCTCGCACGACTGACCACCTAGGAGGGCTGCCTTGAGAACAAGTCCTCCCACTACAACTCCATTTTGTCACCAATTCTTTTTCTTATTTTTGGTGATATAGAATCCACTGAGTTTTTTCTACCCTTATACTTCCTTATTATTATCCTTTTCTTGGTTTTATTTTCTTTTTGGTAGAGAATATGATTTATTCCAGACCCTAACCCCCCTTTTGCGGTATTTCTCTTATTTCTGCTGGACGCCTATTACCATTGTATCCTGTGGGAAATAATTATAGCCATGATCATTGAATGCAATGGATTATCCATGGGTTTTGTTTAAGCATGGTTTCATTCTTCAATTTTTCCAATTTTTAATTATTGATTTTTTATTTGTTGAGTTTCTTGTATTTTCTAGTTCGTTTTAGACTAATTTCAGTGAAGGAAAATTACACCCATATGCATGGGTAAGGCATATATATATATACACCTTATATGTATGTATCCCCTCAAGGTGAGGGAAATATATAAATTTAGTCTAGGGGTATATATATATATATATGCATATGTGCATATGCATGTAAGAGTAAAATGAGGGTCTCTTTGCTTCCATGGAACTTTTGGGGTAGTTTTGAATTGTCATCTTTGAAAACTATGTGTTTTGAGGTAAGTTACCTATGGACAAACCTTTAATTTTAAAACCCTAAAATTGTTGAAAAAAACTGTACAAACCCTTAATAATTCTAAAAACTAAAAAAACCCTAAAAACCCAAAATCCCAGAAGATTCTAAAAACCCCCTAAAAATCCATAAAAACATAAAAACCCCTAAAATTATAAATACCCTTAAGAAATCCAAAAAAAATAAATAAACCCTTAAAACCAAAAAAACAAAAAAATGATAAAAACCCTAAAAAACCCGAAAACCCCGAAAACTCCTAAAAACCATGGAACCCCCCCTCCCCCCAAAACCATAAAAATCCTAAAAACCCATAAATCCTCTCAAAACCACTAAAAAAATATAAACATCCATTAAACCCCTAAAAATGTTAAAAAACTCTAAAAGAAACTTAAAAAACTAAAAACTCCCAAAAATCCCTAAAACTATAAAAGTAATTTTAAACCCCTAAAACCCTAAAAACCCTAAAAATCCTAAAAATGCCTAAAAACAGAAAAAACATAAAAATCATAGAAAAGAGAGAAAAATCCCTAAAATGAAAAAAACCCCAAAACACTGAATAAACCTAATAATACTATAAAAATTTAAAAACACTTAAAGCCCAAACAAATACATATAAAATTCTAAAAACCTTAAATAGACCATAAAAATCCTAAAAACCACAAAAAACAAAAAAAAACCCTAAAAACCTTAAAATCCCCAAAAACCCATAACATCCCTAAAAATACACTACAAAATCTACAAAACCTTTAAACCCCTAAAAAAATTAAGAAATAAAAGAAAATTAAAACCCCTAAAAAACAAAAAAACCTCAAAACGCAAAAAAACCCATTAAAACCCTCAAAATCCCTAAAAACTATGAAAATCCTAAAAGATACCTAAAAATATCTAAAAACAAAAAAACACCATAAATACCATGAAACCCCCTAATAAAACCTTAAAGAAATAAAAACACATAAAATCACTAAAACCCAAAAAGATAAAAACCATAGAAAACCCTTAAACAACATAAAAACCATAAAAACCATTAAATGCCAAAAAACCTTAAAAACCCATAAAAACCCTAAAAACCACTAATAATTTTAAAAAAAATTTAAACCATAAAAATCATTAAAAATATAAAAATCATTAAAAACCAAAAAATCTAAAAAACCCCTTTAGAACCCCCAAAAAAATCATAAAATCCCTAAAAACCCGAAAAATCTTCAAAACCCTCAAAATCCCTAAAAATTCTAAAAACCCATAAAAATTATAAAAAACCATAGAATTCCATAATAACATATAAATTCCATGATAACTATTAAGGGCCCTAAAACAACCATAAATACCTAAAAACACTTAAAAGCCCTAAAAACCTAAAAACTCTGAAAAATCATAAAAACCCTAAAACCCCAAAAAACCTTAAAAAGTTAAAAAAACCCATAAAAATCATAAAAAATTCACTAAAAACTATAAAAATCATGTAAACCCCAAAACATGTTAGTAAGCTCTAAAAATACTTCAAAAACATAAAAAAACTTACAAACTAGAAAAAACCAAAAACCATAAAACCATCAAAATCCCTGAAAACACTAAAAAACCAAAAAGCATAAAAAATACCAAAATTCCCTAAAAACATCAAATTACCTAAAAACCAAAAACCCCTAATAAATCCTTTAAAAACTAAAAACACTAAAAACCCCTCATAAAACTAAATAATACTGAAAATCCAAAAAACGATAAAAACTCTAAAACCCTTAAAACTCTAAAAACATTAAAAACCATAAAAAACCATAAAAAATAAAAATACATCAAAAACTCTAAACACCATTTAAACCCCTAAAAAATTTATAAACATTAAAAAACATAACAACCCTAAAATAAAAAAAAATCGTTTGAAATAAAAAAACGTTAAAAATAAAAAAAACTATAAAAAACCATCAAAATCCCAAAAAACCCTCAAAACCCATAAAAATTAAAAAAATACCAATATATTCCTAAAATATTAAAAAACCCTAAAACCTTTGAAAATATTAAGAAACCAATAAAAATTTAAAAACTCTTAAAACACCAAAAAACCCAAAAAACCCAAAAAACCACAAAAAACCCAAAAAACCCCTAAAACTCTTAAAATACCCAAAACCCTAAAAGCCCATAAAATTCCTAAAAAATAACTAAAAATCCTTAAAAACGTAAAAAACCCTAAAAACATGAATAACCAAAGAAACCATTAAAAAAATAAAAACCCTTAAACCCCCAAAAGGCGTAAGAACATGGGAAAACACTAAAAAACTAAAAAAACCAAAATACCAAAAAAACCCTATAAAAACATTAATACTCTAAAAACCCATAAAATCCTTAAAATAAAATAAAAACAATAAAAAACCTTTAATCTCATAAAAATGTTAAAAACATTAAAAAACCTTGAAAAAAACTCAAAACCCCTATTAAAACCCCAAAAAACCATAAACCCTAATATATATAGAAAAACATAAAATCCATAAAAATCTCTAAAACATAAAAACCATAAGAAAACCTTAAGAACCTAGAAACAATTAAAACCCATAAAAATAATACAAACACTAAAAACCCTAAAAAACCTAAAAACCCCTAAAAACCCTAAAAATCTAGAAAAACCTTCATGATCCCTAACAACCTAGAAAATCCTAAAAACCGAATCAAAACTTTAAAACCCTTTTAAACCAATAAAAACATTAATAAAATGTAAAAAAAACTAAAAAACATAAAATGACTCAAAAACCCTAATACCCCCAAAAATCCAATAAAAATTTGGAATATCCCAAAAAAACCCTTAAAAACAATCATTAAAACCCCTAAAAACCTCTAAACAAGTAAAAATTTCCAAATTCCCTAAAAAACTCTAAGAAAACCTTAAAAACCTAAAACCACTTAAAACCCCTTAAAAACCAAAAAAATGAAACAAACCATAAAAAACCTAAAAACCATAAAACCCCTAAAACCATAAGAACCCTAAAAACCCATAAAAACCCTAAAACCTCTAAAAACTCTAAAATCCATTTAAATCCCTAAAAACATTAAAAACACTAAAAACATTAAAAACCCTAAAAATATCAAAATACCCCTAAAAACCCAAATAACCATAAAAAACCTAAGAACCTTAAAACTCCTCAAAATCCCTAAAATTTGTAAAAACAAAAGAAAATTCAAAAAAATCTATAAAATTACTTAAAAATGAAAAAACCCTAAAAAACCTAAAAAACTAAGAAAAAAAATTAAAAAACTAAAAGAACCTTATACCCCTAGAAACCTAAAAATTGATAAAAACCATAAAACCACTAAAATACCCTTAATTCCCTAAAACCATAAAAACCACTAAAAACATAAAATACCTAATTAACACATAAAACCCTAAAACCACTAAAAACCCTAAAAACATTAAACACCAAAAAAAATTAAATCTTTAAAAAGCATTAGAAACTTTAAAAATCTCAAAAAAACCTCAAAATCCCAAAAAAAAACCATAAAAACCGAAAAATCAACTAGAAAACCTTAAAATCTAGAAAACCCTAAAAACCATAAAAATCCTAAAGAATCCATAAAAATCAAGAAAAACATAAAAAACATTAAAAATCTTGAAAACCCATAAGAAAAATCTAAAAACATAAAATTACTTAAAACATCAAAAAACCAAAGAAACATTAAAAACTTGAAAAACCCTAAAACCAATTAATATATTTAAAAACCCTTAAAAACCATAAAAATACTAAAAATACTTAAATATTTCTAAAAACATAAAAACCCTAAAAACCATAAAAAATAAAAAGAAAACATTAAATACCTAAAAAAACATAAAACAAATAAAAGATTAAAAACAATAAGAACCCAAAAATACCCTAAACCTGAAAACTCCTAAAACTATAAAACACCGAAAAACATTAAACCCCAAAAAAACATAAAAATCCAAAAACCACTATAATCCCAAAAAACATTTTAAATCCCTAAAAATGTTAACAAAACTAAAAAACCATGAAAACCCTACAAAACTCAAAAAAACCCCAAAAAATCCAAAAAACCAAAAAAAACCCCTAAAAACCTAAAGAAACCCAAAAAAAACTCCCAACTTCCAAAAAACTATAAAAATGTAAAAATCCTAAAAAATCCCTAAAAATCCCTAAAAATGTAAAACACCCTAAAATCTATAAAACCCTTAAGAAAACCTTAAAAAAATAAAAAATTGTTAAAAATCCTAAAAAAACACTATAAAACCTAGAAACCCATAAAAACACTAAAAACCCTAAAACCCATAAAAACAAAAAAAAACTAAAAACCCATAAAACCCTAAAACCAATGGAAAAATTTATAAACCCTTTAAACAACTAAAAACATTAAATACTCTAAAAAACAAAAAACCCTAAAAACAGAGAGAAACCCCAAAAAACCATAAAAAACCTAAAAAAATAAAAATACCATAAAACCCCTAAAAATCCATAAAAACTCTAAAAACAATGAAATCCTAAAACCACAAAAAATCACTAAAAACATAAAATAACCATAAAAACCCTGAAAACCCTTACTAAAATATTAAAATCTAAAACACTAAAACCACTAAAACCCCTAAAAAATGATAAAACCTCCTAGAAAACCCTATAAACCCTAAAACCAAATAAACATTAAAGAATATTTAAAATCATAAAAACATTACACCCCCCCAAAACCCCTATAAAACCCCAAAAAATTACTAAAAATATTAAATCCCTTGAAGCCGCAAAAATGATAAAAAACACTAAAAAACCTTAAAACTATAAAAACTAAAGAGCCATAAAAAAGAAAAAAAATAAAATTCCATAAAAAACCAACCCCACAACCCTCAAAATCCCTAAAAAACTTAATTACCATTAAAAACCTAAAAAAATACCAAAAATTATAAAATCCCTAAAACATTAAAAACCCATAATAAAATCATAGAAACCTAAAAACACTTAAACAATAAAAAACAATAAAACCCCAAGAACCATAAAAAGTCCTAGAAAATCCAAAAAACCCCAAAATCCCCAAAAAACCATAAAAACCATAAAAACCCATAAAAATCCCTAAGAAAAAGATGGTGGCGTGCTCTTCTGGAGTTTATCTCCCGGTGTGACGATCTCCAAGGTTCTATATCCTCATTTCGGCGCTCCTCTTTCAGAGCATACATCGCGACGTGGTGGAAGAGCCCTTTGTCCAGTCATCCTCTCTGGTGTGTGGCTCATGGATGTTGTCACTTAATCTCGGTGGTGAATGGCTCAGACGAGGCTGGATGGGTCAAGATGGCATCATCTTGGGCTGGTTTCCTTGTCTTTTTAGCTTGGGTTTGGTAGATATAGTTTTTTTTCTCCCTCAAGCGTCTACATTATTGTGGTGGTGACTTTCTCACGATGTTAGTGTTGGATGACACTGGGTCTCGTCGGCAGGATGCAACGAGGTGGTTAGATCTGGGTTGCTTATCCCTCTATGACTTGCAATTCAAGGCGTGGCGAGGTTCAATGGAGGCTTGCGCATGATTCGGCTTTTCTTATCCCCCGATTTGTGACGGCTTAATGCGAATGTGGAAGACCTTGAGGTGGCTTGGTGGTGTTTTCTCAAGAGATTTGGTAGCGGTGTCGTGGTCTGATAGTCTTACTCGATGGGCATGACTTCAACTTGTGCTCCAGCTACATCTTTTTTTCTTATTCTTTGAAGAATTCCCTAGCTTTGTGACAGAGCAGGGTGGATGTAGTGGGTGTTTTTCTATCTTGGTGGTGGCATGCTCCCCCATGATTTGTAGGACTGCATATCTAGTCTTCACCGGTCTACACAGTTGGTGAAGTGATAGTTCTTCCATTTATTTGGTTTCTGGTTTCTTTGTGTCTGCTTGTTTACTGGTGTATTGATTGTGGCTGTTTTGGATGTGAGTTGCTGATGGTGCTGGTTGGTGGATTAGTGGTGTGAAGATACCTATTTATGGGTCTGAATAAGGGGTTATGGGTGCTGCGATACGGCTTAAGGTTTCGAATCTAGCAGTCATGTGTTTCCATTGTTAGGTGTGATTTTCTGGAAGCTTCTTGGCATAGTGGCACTGGTTTCTGTAAATTGAGGAGCTCGGTGCTGGTTACTTCTTAAATTGGAACTGCTAAAGAGGGTGTCAGATGTGAAGATTATGAATTTGGTACTGGTGGTATTTTTTTACAGGTTCATGATCTATATGAGTGGTCCTGTGTTGGATGGTGGTCTGATTTTGCTGGTTGTGATGCTGGATGTAATGTGATGGGCGTTGTTTGGTTAGGAAGTACTGCTTTTGGTCTGACCTGTTGGATGTGTGCTGGACTTTGGAAGCTAAGATGCTGGATGACTGCTTTGATATATTTTGAGGATACTGATGCATATTTTATAGGTGCTTGTGTTTTTGTGACACCAATGGTGGATTTTCTTGATGATGTGGTGTTGAATTTTCTTGGCAAGGAGGCGTTGGTTGATGAAAATGGTGTTGCGAGTTGCTGGTAGCTGTTTGGATGAGAAATGCTGCTGGAGTTGCTTTTGAATTTCCAACTTTTCTGTTTTGTGCATCTTTTGGGTTTTTTGGATTATTTTGGGTTTTGTGGGGGTGTCCAGGGTTTTGGGAGTGGGTCCTTTGACCCCTCTCATCCCTTGTCTACTGCCTCTTTTTTTATAATAATAAATTTTGAGGGGGTCGGGAATAGCCTGGCCTCGCACCTCTTCTGCCCCTAATAACCCATAAAACCCCAAAAAACCCCACTAAAACTATAAAAACCCTTAAAAACTCAAAAAAACTAAAAATACTGAAAACCAAAAAAACCATAAAACCCCAAATTACCTCAAAATCTCTAAAAACATTAAAAAACCATAAAAACCTAATAAAATCCCGAAAAATCCCTCAAAATGTAAAAACACCTAAGAATCCTAAAAAAACTAGTAAAACCTTAAAAAAATAATAACACTTAAAACCTATACAAAACAAAAAAATGCTAAAAACCGTAAGAAACCCTAAAAATCCTAAAATCCTAAAATCCCCTTAAAACATTAAAAACACAAAAAACACATAAAACCCTAAATACCCTAAATACCCAATAAAAATCCTTAAATCCTATTAATCCCTTAAATTGTTAAAAAATTTAAAAAATCTTAAAAAACTAAATAACTAAAAAAACCCTAAATACTGAAAAATCCATAGAAACCATAAAACCCTATCAAATCCTAAAACCACTCGAAATCTCTAAAAATGTTAAACACACAAAAAAATCATACAAATCTAAAAAATGTAAAAAAACCAAAAAATCCTAAAAACATCTAATAAAACCTTAAAAACCTAAAATAACTTTAAAACCTTTAAAACCAAAAAAGATATAAAAACCCAAAAAACCTCAAATTCCTTAAAAACCATAAAACCACTTAAAATATAAAAAAAACTAAAAGCTCAAAAAACCTAATACTAACTAACAAATATAAAAACCCTTTAAACCCCCAAAAATATTAAAAAGTCAAAAAAAAATTAAAACCCTAAAAAAGTCAATAAACCCTAAAATACCAAAAGTCCATAAAACCCTAAAACCACCCAAAATCCCTAAACCCCCATAAAAATCCATATAATCCTAAAAAGTCCATGAAAACAAAAGAACTCTTAAAAACCCTAAGAAAACCTTAAAAACCTAAAAAAAGTTAAAACTCCGAAAAAACCTAAAAATGCTAAAAACCCTAAAAACTGTAAAACCCAGTAAAAACCTAAAAAATTCATAAAAAACCCAATAAAACATCTAAAAAACAAAAAACTCTAAAAAACCCCTTAATCCCATAAAAATATTAAAAACTCTATAAAACCTTAAAAACCCTAAAAACTCAAAAAAAACCCTAAAAACAAAAACCCCTAAAAACCCAAAGAATCCTTTAAAACCCAAAAACCCTCTAAATTCATAAGACCCCCAAAAAATCCCTACAAATTCCCTTAAAATCTATAAAAACATAAAAACCCTAAAACCATTAAGACCCCTTAGAAAACATCAAACTCTTAAAAACACATAAAACCCTTAAAACCCAAATAACCATTAACCCCCTAAAAACCATAGAAAACCTAAAAAACCCATAATACCATAAAACCTTATAAAATATAAAAACCATTAAAACCCCTAAAAACATTAAAATACTCTAAAAATCTTAAAAACCCAGTCAAAATAAAAAATCAGTAAAAAAAACATAAAACCCCTAAAAACTATACAAAACCATAAACCCACAAAATCCTTAAAAACCCTACAAACCCATAAAAACATAATAAGCCCTAAAAACCCTTAAGAACTACAATAAAATCTTTAAAACAAAAGAACACTCAAAAACCCTAAAACCTAAAAAATGCTAAAAACCATAAAACCCCTAAAACCCCTAAAAACCATAAAACCCTAAAACACATAAAACCCTAAAAACCATTAAAAAATATAAAAAATATTTAAATCCCAAAAAATGTTTAAAAACTCTCAAAAACCATAAAAACCATAGAAACTTAAAAACCATAGAAACTTAAAAACCATGAAAACACGAAAAAAACTAAAAACCCTAAAAACTACCAAAAACTCACAAACACTCTAAAAACCATAAAACCCATAAGAATCCATAAAAATACCTAAAAACATAAAAAACCTAAAAATCATAAAAAAAACCCAAATAAAACATTAGAAACCTAAAAACACTTAAAACCCTTAAACCACATAAAAAATCCTAAAAAAACTAAGAAACTCTAACAACCCTAAAAAAATCCCATAAACCCTCAAAATCCCTATAAACACCAAATAAATCATAAAAACCCTAAAAATTACCTAAAATACCTAAAAATGAAAAAAACCCTAAAAAAATTGAAAAACCAGAGGAAAAACATAAAAAACTGAAAACACTTAAAACCCCTAAAAACCTAAAAAGGCTAAAAACCTTAAAAACCATAAAAGAGCCTACAAACCCAAAAACACATAAAACCCATAAAGACTCCTAAAAATAATAAAAAAACATAAAACACCATAAAAATATAGAAACTTCATAAAATTTCTAAGAAACCTTTAAACCCCTAGAAATGTTAAAAAAACCCTAAAATCCCTAAAAACCCCTAAAAACTCAAAAACCCCAAAAAATACAAAAAACTCCTAAAATCTCTGAAAACCCCAAAAACCCTCAAAATTCATAAAAACACTAAAAACCACATAAATACTATGAAATCTCTTAAAATCCCTAAAAATGTGAAAACCCCAAAAAACACAGGAAAACCCTAAGAAAACCTTAAAACCTAAAAAAATTTCAAACCCCTAAAACCTAAAAGATGCTAAAAACCCTATAAAACCATAAAAAACCTTAAACCAATAAAAACATAAAACACATTTAAAACCCATAAATACCCATAAAAACCATAAATCCAATAAAAATATATAAATCCTCGAAACCCCTAAAAACATTGAAAACACTAAAATATTAAAATCCTAAAAAACTCTAAAAAATTTCTAATGAACCAAAAAAACCCATAAAATTCGTAAAATCCCAAAAAAACCGACAAATTCCCAAAAACCCTAAAGGACTATTAAACCTGATAAAATACCTTAAAATCTCTAAAACATAAAAACCCTAAAAATCTAGAAAATCCCTAAAAACCTAAATAAACGAAAAAAATCCTAAAAATGGATTAAAAATCCCCAATGACATAAAAAATAGTAAAAACCATGAAAACCCTTAAGAAAACCTATTGACCTAGAAAAACATAAAATCCCTAAAAACCCAAAAAATGCAAAATATCCTAAAAATAGTAAAATCCCTAAAAAACCTAAAATCCATTGAAACCTCTAAAACCATAAAATTTCTAAAAACCCATAAGAAACCTAAAAAACTAATAAAACTTTAAAATCCCTTTAAACCCATAAACACATTAAAAAACTCTAAAAACCATTTAAAATCATAATCAAACTCAAAACCCACGTAAAAACCCAGAAAAAACATTAAAACTCATAAAACCCTAAAACCCATTAAAATTCTTAAAAACCCTAAAAACCATAAAAATAGAAAACCCCTCTAAATGTAAAAAACCCTAAAATCCATAAAAATCCAAAATAAAACCTTAAAAACCAACAAACATTTAAAACCCCTAAGAACGTAAAAAACACTAAACCCCTTAAAATTTATAGAAAACTCTAAAATCCCTAAAAACCATAAAACCCCTAAAAACCATAAAACCACATTAAAACCATATATCTACTAAAAACTCCAAAAAAGATTTAAACCCCAAAATTTAAAAAACTCTAAAAACCTTCAAAATCATAAAATACCTAAACCCCCCCCCCCCAAAACCCTAAAAATACTTGGAAACTCCACAAATTCATAAAAACCATAAAAACCATAAAAACCCTAAAAAATCCTAAAAAATCCCTAAAAATATTAAAAACCCTAAAAACCTTGAAAACCATAAAAACCTAAAAACACTTAAAAAATGAAAAAAAATGAAAAAAACTAAAACCCCTAAGAAACACTACTTGCGAGGTGATCAACCAAGAAAGGACAATTATAGATGAGAAGGGTCATGTGAGATAATTCTTATAGATCAGAAGGGCATGACTTGGGTTGTCCTATTGCAACACTACTTGCGAGGTGATCAACCATGCAAGGAAAATTATAGAGTTTACATTAGACATGGTTGACACAATCTTTTTACTGTGCATGACCTGTCAATTGGCGACCCTTTGAGATTTGAACATGTTAAGAATAAAGCAATACCTATTGCGAATATTGATAATTTTAATATTTTATAATTTTTTTTATTATTTTAATAACATTAATATTGTTTTTTCATAAATATTGATAATATAATTTTTTTATTACTAATTATTACTAATTATTACTAATTATTACTAATTATTACTAATTAATACTAATTATTACTAATTATTACTAATTAAAACTAATTATTACTAATTCTTACTAATTTTTATCAATTATTAATAATTATTACTAATTATTACTAATTATTACACATTATTACTAATTATTACTAATTACTACTAATTATTACTAATTATTACTGATTATATCTAATTATTACTAATTATATCTAATTATTACTGATTATATCTAATTACTAGTAATTATATCTAATTATTACTAATTATATCTATTTATTACAAATTATATCTAATTATTACTAATTCTATCTAATTATTACTAATTATATCTAATTATTACTAATTATATCTAATTATTACCAATTATTACCAATTATTACTAATTATATCTAATTTTTACTAATTATTACTAATTATTAATAATTATTACTAATTATATCTAATTATATCTAATTATTACTAATTATATCTAATTATTACTAATTATATCTAATTATTACTAATTATATCTAATTATTACTAATTATTACTAATTATTACTAATTATTACAAGTTATTACTAATTATTACAAATTATTACTACTTGTTACTAATTATATCTAATTATTACTAATTATATCTAATTATTACTAATTATCTCTAATTATTACTAATTATATCTAATTATTACTAATTATTACTAATTATTACTAATTATATCTAATTATTACTAATTATTACTAATTATATCTAATTATTACTAATTATAACTAATTATTACTAATTATTACTAATTATTACTAATTATATCTAATTATTACTAATTATATCTAATTATTACTAATTATATCTAATTATTACTAATTATATCATATATTACTAATTATATCATATATTACTAATTATTACTAATTATATCTAATTATAGCTAATTATATCTATTTATTCCTAATTATATCTATTTATTCCTAATTATATCTATTTGTTGCTAATCATATCTATTCATTACAAATTATATCTATTTATTACAAATTATATCTATTTATCACAAATTATATCTATTTATTACTATTTATATCTATTTATTACTAAATATATCTAATTATTACAAATTATATCTAATTATTACTAATTATATCTATTTATATCTATTTATTACTAATTATATCTAATTATTACTAATTATATATAATTATATCTATTTATTACTAAATATATCTATTTATTACTAATTATATCTATTTATTACTAATTATATCTATTTATTGCTAATTATATCTGTTTATTGATAATTATATCTATTTATTGCTAATTATATCTATTTATTGCTAATAATATCTATTTATTACTATTTATATCTATTTATTACTAATTATATCTAATTATATCTAATTATTACTAATTATTTATAATTATCACAAACAATATCAATTTCTTAGTAAAAATAAATATAAATAAAAATCAATTGAAATCTATTTTAATTACAACTAATAAACAACAATTAAAACTAACATAAAAAAATATAAAAAAATATAAAAAAATAAAATACAAATACCTTAAACTTTAATATTTTGAAGGATTGGCTCCTTCCAATTGCTCTCGTCTAAAAAATTTCAACTAAATTAAATTTGTTCCTTGAAACTGAAAAATGAAGAGAGTGGGAGAGGAAGATCTGAGTGATTTGGGAAAAGACGGGTGGGGGTATATATAGGTTAGATTAGTTGCAACGTGCCCCGTCGCAAATACCCTCACCCGCATTAATTACTGTTGGCGGTTAAAATGGTATTTGCGATGGGACTCATCGCAAATAGTTCCTGCCAACACTCTTTTTGCGACGGGACGACATCCCGTCACAAAAAGCTATTAACCACCACCGGGTATTTGCGATGGGTACCATCGCAAATACTCTTGCACTGTTTGGCGCGCAAGCCACGCGGTTTGGCGCGCAAGTCACGCCAAACTATTTGCGACGGGAGGAATCACCCCGTCGCAAATAATATTCGCGCGGTTTGGCACGCAAGTCGTGCCAAACTATTTGTGACAGTTGACGAAATCCCATCGCAAATAATTGGTTATTTGCGACGGGCAAATTTCTCTGTCGCAAATAACATCCTGGATGGGTTATTTGTGACGGGGTTTATTCCCATCGCAAATAACCCATCGCAAATATTGATTTTTCCCGTGGTGACCATTTAAACTCCTAAAAAGATAAGAAAATTCTAGAATACCCAGAAAACCCAAAAAACTCAAACAAACCCCCTAAAACCATAAAGAAACCATAAAACCCCTAAACCCCAAAACCCCTCAAAATCCCTAAAAATATTAAAACCCATAAGAATCCTAAAAAATCACTGAAAATATATAAAAAAGAAAAAAACCTAGAAAGAAACCCAAGGAAAAAAAATTCAAAACCAAAAAAAAACTTTAAACTTCAAAAAACTTAAAAACAAAAAAAACATTAAAGTCCCAAAAAAGACACTAAAAACTATATAAATCCATCAACACCATAAAAACCCTGAAAACATTAAAAACCCTAAAACCCATAAAAAAACTAAAAATACAATAAAATCTCCATAAACCCTTTAAAACCATCAAATCCTTAGAAAACTATAAAACAGTTTAAACGCTATAATAATATCAAAAAAACCCCAAAACCCAAAAAAACCATAACACCCTAAAAAACATATAAAAATCTAAAATTCTTAAAATTCCTTAAAAAGTATAAAAACAATAAAAATCATAAAAAATCCCCAAAAATATTTACAAACATAAAAACACCACAAAATCCTGAAAACCAAAAGAAATCTTTAAAAAATGTACATCACTTAAACCCACAAAAACCGAAAAATGCTAAAAATAGAGAAAATTCTAAAAAACCCTAAAACCACAAAACCCCTAAAACAATTTAAAAACCCTAAAACCCATAAAAACCCTAAATACACTAAAAACACTAAAAACGCTAAAAACCTATTAATCCACTAAAAATGTTAAAAACTCTAAAAACCCTTTAAAACCTTTAAAAAATAAAAAAACTCATAAGAACTCAAAAAAACCAAAAAAACCATAAAAAATCCTAACAATCATCAAAATTCCTTAAAATCCTAAAAAAGTCCTAAAATACCGAAAAAAATTAAGACCCTAAAAAACCTGAAAACCCTTTGAAAACCTTAAAAAAATGAAAAACACCAAAAACCCCTAAAAACCAAAAAATCCTAAAACCCTAAGAAACCCGAAAACCCTAAAAACCCTAAACCCCTAAAATCATTAAAATTAAGAAAACCCATAAAAACCCTAAAAACCTCTAAAAACTATACAAACCATTTAAACCCATGAAAAACATAAAAAATCTAAAAACATTAGAAAACCTAAAAACAAACCCCCCCTAATAGCCCAAAACACCATAAAATACATTAAAACACTAAAAACCCTAAAAAACCTTAAAAATCTCAAAATATAAAAAAATAGAGACAACCATAAAAACCCTAAAAATTCCCTAAAAATCCCTAAAAATGTAAGAAACCCAAAATCCAAAAAAATCCCTAAGAAGACAATAGAAAATTAACACACTTAAATCCATGAAAAATCTTAAAATTCATAAAACCCTCAAACACTTGAAAACCCTAAATACTATAACACCCATAAAAACCAAAAAAACCCTAAAAACATTTAAAACCCTAAAAAATATAAAAACACCTTAAACCCCTAAAAGGTTAAAAAAATATGCAAAACCATAACAACCTAAAACTAAAAAACCCTAAATACAAAAAAAACCATCAAAACCCTAAAACCACTCAAAATCCCTGAAAACCCTAAAAACCATAACAAATCTAAAAAATACCTAAAAATACTTATAAAGGTAAAACACCCCAAAAACCCTAAGAAAACCTTAAAAAACCTAAAACACAAAAAACCCTTATCAACCTAAAAATGCTAAATCCCAAAAACCATAAAAACTATAAAAACCCTTACAAAGAACTAAAACTCTAAAAACCCTTTAATCCACTAAAAAATTAAAACAATTAAAGACATAAAAACCCACAAAACCAAAAAAAATCTAAAAACCCAAAAGAACCATCAAAACCTCAAAATCCCAAAAACCCAAAAGAACAAAATAACAATAATAAGGCCCCAAAAAATCCAAAAAACGAAAAATTCCCTAAAAATGCAGAAAAACCCTAAGAAAACATAAAAACCCTAAAAACACTTAAAACCCATAAAAATCATAAAAACACTAAAAACCCTAAAAACCCTTAAAACACTAAAAACAATAGAAATCCTTAAAAACCTAAAACCCCAACACCCCATAAAAACCATAAACCCCACTAAAAACTCTAAAACACCTTTAAACAACTAAAAATGTTTAAAAAAACTCTAAAAAATATTAGAAACCCTAAAAACCTAAAAAAGCATAAAAATCCAATAAACCATAAAAACCACAAATAACCCTAAAATCCCTCAAAATCCCTAAAAACTCTAAAAAGCCACAAAAATCAAGAAAAACCCCTAAAATTTCTTACAAACATAAAAACCACTAACATCATTTAAAAACCTTAAGAAAACCATAAAAATATAAAAACACTTAAGACATCTAAAAAACCTAAAAATGCTAAAAAAACATAGGAAACCCAAAAATACCTAAAACCCCAAAAAACATTAAAAACCATAAAACCAATAAAAAATCTAAAAACACAATTAAAACTATAATAAAACCCTCTTATCCTTGTAAAAATATTAAAAATTATTTAAACACCTAAAATCTTAAAATAACTCAAAAAAATTTAAAAACTCTAAAAACAATAAAAAACCTAAAAAACTACAAAAAACCATAAAAACCCAAAATCTATAAAAAAATTATTAAACACCCTCAAAGTCCTTAAAACCCTAGAAAACCTTAAAATCCCAAAAATGAAAAAATCAAAAAAAATATAAAAATCCCTAAAAAATATGAAAACCCATAAGAAAAATTTCAAAAACAAAAAAAATTAAAACCCCTAAAAATCCTAAAAATAAAAAAACACTACCGAACACCTAAAACTCTAAAAAATATTAGAACCATAAACCCCTAAAAACCTTTTAAATCCATGAAACCCATAAATCCCATAAAACCACAAAAAAAATCTAAAAACCCTTTAAACCATTAAAAATGTTGAAAACTCTAAAACCATTTCGAAATCCTAAAAAACTCAAAAAACCCCCCTAAAACCCAAAAACATAATAAAGTCTCTAAAAACCCTAAGAACCATAAAATTTCATAAAAACCCTAAAAAACACAAAAAACTCAAAAAATCCCTAAAAATTCCCAAATGTGTAAAAAACACAAAAATCCTGAAAACCCCCTAAGAAAACATTAAAAAACTAAAATCACTTAGAACCCAATAAAATCCTACAAAACACTAAAACCCTAAAAAATGAAAACCCCTAAAAAACCTAAAACACAAAAAATCCATAAAAACCCTAAAAATCATAACAATCCTAAACAATCTCTAAAAATCCCTAAAAAGTAAGAAACCCTAAAAACCCTGAAAAAACCCAAAGAAAACCTGATATCTCTAAAAAACAATAAATAATTAAAAAACTAAAAATGAGAAAACCCAAAAAAGACACTAAAACCTATAAAAACATAAGAACATTTAAAAACCCTAAAACCCTATAAAAACTCTAAAAACCCTTTGATCCCACAAAAAGTGTTAAAAAACTCTAAAAACCCTAAAAACCAAAAAAATCAAAACAACCCTAAAACCCCAAAAAAACCATAAAAACACAAAAAAACGTAAATACCCCTAAACCCCCTCAAAATCCCATAAACCCTAAAAACCCATAAAAATCCTTAAAAATCTCTAAAAATATTTAAAAACATACAAAAATAAAAAACCTGAAAACCCTAAGAAAACCTTTAAAACCTAAAAAATCATAAAGCTAATTAAAACCTAAAATGGTAAAAATATTAAAAATCACTGAACACCCAAAAACCAATGAAAACCATAAGCCCCTAAAACCTTTAAAACCCCTAAAAACCCATAAAAACACTAAAAAATCGATAACAACTCTAAAAACACTTTAAATTCCTAAAACATTAGAAAATCGTAAAAAACCATAAAACCCCAAAATAACTCAAAAACTCTAAATAACCAAAAAAACAAAATAAAAATCCAAAAACCCAAAAAAACCCTCAAAATCCTAAACACCCAAAAAACCCTAAATTTCTATAAAACCATAAAAATAATAAAAATCTAAAAAATAGTTAAAAATACCTAAAGACATTCAAAACCCTAAAACCCCGAAAAAACAAAATGAAAATCTTATAAACCTAATAAAAATTAACACCCCTAAAAACATAAAAATGATAAAACCCCTAAAAACCCAAAAAAACACTAAAACCATAAAACCCCTTAAAATCCTTAAAAAATAAAAGAACCATTAAAATCCAAAAATGACCTAAAAACCTGAAAAACCCTAAAAACAATAAAAATCCTTAAAATCTGTAAGAAAACTTTAAAAAAAATTATAAAAAACACATAAAAACATAAAAAAGATAAAAATAAAAAAAACCCTAAAAACCATATAAACCCATAAAAACCATAAAACCCATAAAAACCTTAAAAATTGATAAAACCCCATAAAAACCATAAAAAACTAAAAAAATATAAAAACACTTTAAACACCTATAAATGTTTAAAAACTCTAAAAAATCATTAAAAACAAAAAATTTCAAAAAAACCCTAAAACCCCCAAAACCATAAAAACCATAAAAACGATAAAAAAACATAAAAAATCATAAAACCCTAAAAATCCCTAAAATCCATAAACACCATAAAAATAATAAAAATAATAAAATAATTAATAATGTAAAAATAAAAAAAAACTCTGTAAAATCCTAAGAAAACATTAACAAGAATAAAAAACATAAAACCCCAACAAAACCTAAAAAACACCAAAAACCCTAAAAACGCTAAAAGAACCTAAAACCCTGAAAACACATAAAAGTAAAAAAAAAATAAACACCATAAACAAATCCTAAAACCCCATAGAAAACATAAGAACCACTTAAAAAATCTAATTTTTTTAAATCCCTAGAAACATTAAAAAACTATAAAAACATAAAAACCTGGAAAAAAAATCCATAAAAATCCAACAAAACCATAAAACCCCTAAAAACATTAAAACATTAAAATCCTTCCAAATCCTAAAAAAACATAAAAATCCCTAAAAATCCAAAAAATACCATAAAATACCAAACAAAGTAAAATACCCTAAATACCGTGAAAAACCCTAAAAAATCGTAGAATCTTGAAAGCACTTAAAACCCAAAAAAAAAGTAAAGGACCCTAAAAAACTCTAAAAAACCTAAAATCCCTAAAAACATATAAAACCCATAAACCACCCATTAAAACCCTAAAACCCACTAAAAAAACTAAAAAAAATTAAACCCCTAAAACATTTAAAACTCTAAAAAAAACATAAAATCCCTATAAACTCAAATAAACCCTAAAAACCCAAAAAACCATAAAAACCTTAAAACACCCAAAAACATGAAAACCCCTAAAAATCCTTAAAAACCTAAAAAACTAAACAACATTAAAATCAAAAAGAATCATAAAAACCCTTAAAACCCGCTAAATCCCTAAAACACTAAAAAACTATAAAAATACTAAAAATATCTAAATATTATTTAAAATTCAAAAAACTATAAAAACCATGAAAAACCATAAGAAATTATTCGAAACATAAAAACACTTAAAACCATTAAAAACCTAAAAAAGGGTTAAAACCCAAAAGAATAAAAAAAATAAAAAATATTACAAAACCTCAATGTCCCTTAAATTCCAAAAAAAACCATAAAATCATAATAAACACTTAAAATCCCTAAAAATATAAAAAAATATAAAACTAAAAAAAAAAACAATTTCAAACCATAAAAACAAAAAAACAATTAAACCCATAAAAACATAAAAACACTAAAAACCCTAAATAACCCTAAAACTCCCAAAAAACTATAAAACCCAAAATACCTTAAAAATCATAAATCCCCATAAAAACACATAAACACCATAAAGACCACTAGAAACTCTAAATAACCTTCAAAAAAAATGTTAAAAACACTAAAATCCCAAAAAACGTAAAGAACCCCTCAAACTCAATAAATACCCTAAAAATCCAAAAAACCCCAAAACCCCTCCAAATCCCTTAAAACACTACAATTCCAAAATGATTCCTAAAGACCTAAATAAATAAATTCCCTAAAATCCCGGAAAATCCATAAGAAAACCCTAAAAACTAAAAAACAATTAAAAACCCTAAAAAGAAAAAAAAAATTAAAACAAGTAAAAACCTAAAAATATGATAAAAACACCAAAAAACCCTAAAACCCATAATGAACATAAAAACCCCTAATGATTAGAAAAACATTAATATTTACTAATATATATAAAAACCTTTAAACCCATAAAAATTCAAAATAAATTTAAAAAAACCTAAAACCCTAAAATCCTCAAAATCCAAGAATACCATAAAAAAATAAAAATTCTCAAAATTCTCAAAAAGTCCCTAAAATCATAAAAACCCATAAAAACCCTGAATAAAACATACAAATCCTTAAATCCCTAAAAAAACCTAAAACCCCTAAATCTCCCAAAAATGCTAAAACCCTTAAAAAACTCTAAAAACCCCAAAAACCCTAATCCCCTAAAAACCCATGAATGCCCAAAAAACTAAGGAAAACCCAAAAAACCCTTTAAATCCATAAAAATGCTAATAAACTCTAAAAAACCTTAAACCCCCTAAAAACACATAAAGACACAACAACCATAAAGAAAACCCTAAAAACAATAAAAATAATAAAAAATACATATAAATCCCTAAAAACATAAAAAACCCCATAACACCTAAAAACCCTAAGAAACCTATAAACACTAAAAAAATTAAATCCCCTAAAAACTAGAAAAAAACTAGAAAAAACCCTAAATACCCTAAAACCCATAAAAAACCCTTGAACCATTAAAAAACCAAATACTAATAAAAACTCTAAAAACTCATTAAATACCTAAAATCATTAAAAAAACTCAAATAACTGTAAAAAAACTTAAAACAAAAAAACTAAAACCCCACAAAATATTAAAACTCTAAAACCCCACAAAATATTAAAAATCTAAAACCCCTCAAAATTCATTTATACCGTCTGAACCAATAAAAACCCTAAAGTACCTAAAAATTCTTATAACCCTATAAACCCTAGTATACCTTAAAACCCAAAGAAACCCCTATAAACATAAAAATATATAAAAACCATAAAAAACACAAAATAATCATAAAATACCTAAAATATACTAAAACTCTAAAAATGATAAAAAATAAAAAACTATAAAACCATTAAAATTCAAAAAAAAAAACAAATAAAACCAAAAAAACCCTAAAAACATATAAAAATACTAAAAAAATACCTAAAAACATAAAAAACCCCAAAACCAAAAAAAATATCCTAAGTTAACCTTAAAAACCAAAAACTCTTAAAAACCCTAAAAACCTAAACCCCTAAAAAAACCCAAAAATTCTTCAAAATCTATAATAATCCTTTAAAACCTAAAAAAGACCTAAAAACACTAAAAATAAAATAATCCATAAAACCTTGAAAACCCCTAAGAAACCCACTAAAACCTAAAAATACTTAAATCCCCTAAAGAACTAAAAAAATTATAAAAACCTTAAAAGTCCCAAAACACTCCCAAAAAACCATAAAAACCCAAAAAACCATAAAAACTATATCAACCCATAATAGCAAAAAAAACTATATATTATAAAAAAACCATTAAAATCATAAAATCGTTAAATAACTCTCTTTTTTTAAAAACCTAAAAAATAAAAATATAAAAGTGAAAATCCAAAAATGCATAAAACCCACAAAACCCCTAACCCCCCCCCCAATCCTAAAAACCCTAAAAAAACAAAAAACCCATAAAATATTTAAAAATGTAAAAAAACATAAAAAAACCCTAAAAAATGTTAAGAAAACCTTACAAATCTAAAAACAATTAAATCCACAAAAAAATGTAAAAAACACTAAAACCGCTAAAAACCTGAAAACCCATTAAAAAATAAAAACCCCAAAAAACCATAAAACACGAAAAACTGATGAAAACCTAAAAACATACTAAATAGATAGTGATTGAGTCTTCGAGCACTCTACCTTCGTGATTCCCCCATGGATCTCTGCTGATCCTTAGCGGCGTCGTTGATCTCTTTTTTGTTTGGGTGTGGTCTCAGCAGATTATCTGGCTCGATGTTATCTGTGGCTGCTCTCGTCATCAAGGTGGTGGGAAGGTTTGGTGATTTCAATTAGCCCCTTCTCTGAAAGCCAACTCTATATCTGAGGTTGTGGTTGTCTCCCTGGTTTTGCAACGAGGATAGGTGGGTGCAACAGGCATTTTGAAGACTGGGAAGTGGCGTGCTCGGCTTGAAATTTAGATATGTTTATCAGATCTGGGATTAGTCTTGGCTATTTGGATATCTGGGTGTTTGGTGATTCAGTTATCATTATTGGTGTAGTGAGACATTCTGGCGTCTTCATTTGGGAGGGATTTGGATTCACAATGGTTAAAGGTGGGTTCAGTGGGTTTTGCGACTTCTTAGTGGAAATGTGCATGACACTGCGCTTGGACCTATGATTCTCGATCCGAGTTGAGTAGGGGCCTTCTAGTTTTTCTAGCTTTAAGACAGGCTATGGTGGATGTGGAGGGTGAAGATATAGGATTGTTGTTCTGGTTCCTTAGCATTGTCCATGGGTCTTGCTTCTGACGAAGGATTGACCAATTTGTGGTGTGTTCTATTTGATATGTTGGAATTTGGACTTTTGAGTTGTGGATGGTTTGTCTGTGAGCCATTGTTGTTGCTGAATGTTTAGTTCAAGGAGTGGGTGTTTCGGAATGGGATATGGTGTGGGTGCCGGTGGTCTTTTGTTTCTGGAAATGGTGGGATGATGGAAGTTGACTAGTCAGGAGGAGATGATTTCCGGAATCTTAATTGCTTGGCGATGATTGTTGTTTGATTCCATGTTTGTTGTGAGTTGCTACTGATGCTGGTTTATGGTATTGGCACGAGATGTTGCATGTTGTATAATCCTGCTGCACGATTATTGGGTAGCTAGAGGGGATGTTTGGATTTCGGTCTAAACAAGGTGGCTTGGGTGCTGTGAATTGATTCAAGGCGTGGGTGATGGTGGTCCTAGGTTGCTGAATGTGATGCTAGATGTGGAATGCTTGAAGTTGAATGGAAAGAAGATGCTAGTTGTGGGATACTGAGCTGTTGTGCTCTTGTTGTTCATAATGATGAATGTTGTTGAAGTTTCTGCTTATGGTTATAGTGCGGCCGAATACTGGTTTCTGATTTCTGATTGGCTCAGATGTGAGGAAGGAGACATTTCTGGTTTTCTGCTTTGTTTGGATTTTGTGTGCTTTTGGTTTTTTGGGTTTTTTGGTTTGGGTTTGTTAAGGGTTTTTGGGTGTGGTCCGTTTTACCCCTCCCCTCCCTTTTCTATTGAGACTTTTTTTTCTAATAAATTGGGGGGGGTTGGAATAGCCTGACCCCCACACCTTCCTTTCCCTAAAACCACTTAAGAAAACCTTAAAACCCTAAAAACACTTAAAACCAATAAAAAACCTAAAACCCCAAAAAAATATAAAACCCTAAAACCCTAAGAACTATAAAAACCCCTAAAACCATAAAAACCTTAAAACCAAAATAAACCCTAAAAACTCATTGCAAACACTAAAAATACTTTAAACCCCTAAAAATGATAAAAACTATAAAATCCATTAAACCCCTAAAAAAATAAAAAACCCCTAAAACTCCAAAAACCATAAAACCCTATGAAACACTAAAACCCCTAAAAATCCATAAAAACTCTTAAACCGCATAAAATCATAAAAACCCCAAAAATCCCAAAAACATAAAAAACCATAAAAACCCAAAAAAACCAAAGAACGCTTGAAAATGCTCAATTCACTTAAAACCCCTAAAACCATAAAACCCATAAAACTCCTAAAACCCACTATAAACTCTACATATCATTTAAACACCAAAAACGTTAAAAAACTCAAAAAACCCTCTAAAATCTTAAAAAACTAAAAAACCCTAAAACTACAAAAACCCCATAAAACCCTAAAAATATGCAATCCCCCTAAACCCATTAAAATCCTTAAAACCCTAAATAATAATAAAAATAAAAAAAATAAAAAAAATATCCCTAAAAATGTAAAAACACCTAAAAACACACATAAATACTTAACAACATAAAAACACTTAAATCCCATAAAAATCAGAAATAAAATAAAAATCATTAATAACCCTAAAACCTCTCAAATCCATAAAAACACTAAAAACCATAAAAAACATAAAAAGCATAAAAAACCATAAAACAAAAAAACTACAAAACTGAAAAAAATCCTTAAAATCTCTAAAAACCATAAAAACCGTAAAACTCTAAAAAACCATAAATCCATAAAAACCTTAGAAAACGCTAAAAAAACAAAAAACTGTAAATGCCTTGAAAACCTCTAAGAAAAATTTAAAAACATCAAAACACTTAAAACACCTAAAAAGAAAAGAAGCACTAAAACCCCCCAAAACCATTAAAACCCCTAAAAATATTAAAAACACTTTAAACCCTTAAAAACCCCTAAAAACCACTGAATACTCTAAATACCCATTAAAGCCCTAAAAACATTAAAACTCTAATAACCTCAAAACCCCTAAAAAATCAAAAAACATCCTAAAAACACCATAAAACCATAAAAATCATAAACAACCTGAAAGACCATAAAACCCCTCAAAATACCTAAAAGCCTAAAAAATTAAATTCCTAAACAACACTAAAAATCCATAAAAAAAAAATAACCCTAAAACCTAAGAAAACATTAATAACCTAAAAACACTTAAAACCCCTAAAAACATAAAAAAATATTAAAAATCCTAAAAACCTAAAAAAACTCTAAAAACCATAGAAATTATAAATACGATTAAAATCCATAAAAACCAAAAAAAACTACTAAAAATTCAAAAAACACAAAAAACTCTAAAAACCCTTTAAACCCCTAAAACGATAAAAAAAATAACAAACCTTTAAAACCCTAAAAAACACGAAACACCCTAAAAACACAAAAAAAAACCATAAAACCCCCAAAAAAACCTTGAAACCCAAAACCCCCCAAAATACCTAAAAACCTAAAAACCATTAGAATCCTAAAAAGTATTTAAATATACATAAAATTGAAAAAATATTAAAAAACCTAAAAACACTTTCGAAAAAAATAAAAAAATAAAAAAAAAAATAAAAACAATAAAAACCCAAATACCCTAAAAAGTATAAAAAACCTAAAAATACTACAACCCATAAAAACCCCTCTAAAGAACCTAAAAAATCTAAAAACCTCAAAACCATAAAAAAAAATAAAACCCCAAAACACCTTTAAACCCAAAAAAAGAATAAAACCTTTAAACCCACTAACAAATATAAAATCCCTTTAGTCCCCCCAAAATGTAAAATCTATAAAAATACATTTAAAACCCTAAAAAAATACCGCAAATGCCCCCCAAAAAAAATCATAAAACCCTCAAAAACCTAAAAACTATTAAAATCTATAAAAACCCAAAAAAAACCATAAAAATCCAAGTGGAGATCTAAATTTATATAAAATCATAAAAACCCCTAAAACCCCGAAAAACCTAAGAACACCTTAAAAATATAAAATTTACTAAAACCCCTAAACCCAAAACCCATAAAAACCCCTAAAAATACACTTAAAATTATAAAAACCCAGAAATTCCTAAATACGTTAAAAAATCTAAAAAACCTTAAATTCCAAAAAAACACAAAACACCAATAGAAGAATAAAAACCCTAAAAATACTAAAAAATAAAAAACCCAAAAAACAATAATTTTTTTAAAAATCCCTAAGAACCCCCATATCTATAAAAATCCCATAAAACACTGAACACAGCTTTGAAAACATTAGAAACCTAAAAACATTTAAAATCCCTAAAACCTAAAAATGATAAAACCCCTAAAACTCTAAAAAACAATAAAAACCCTTGAAACCCTAAAAACCTCTAAAAACCATAAAAACACTAAAACCATATAAAAACCCTAAAACCACTATATTCTTGAAAAACCAATAAACCCCTAAAACATTAAAAAACTCAAAAAACCATAAAACCCCAAAAAACTCCAAAAACCCAAAACCCAAAAAACCCAAAAAAACCCCTAAAATCCAAAAAACCCCATAAAACACTCAAAACCCTAAAAACCCTAAAAACCCTAATATTTATAAAATAACATAAAAGGCCCTAAAAATACCTAAAAATGTAAAAACTAGAAATACCTAATGAAACCTTAAAAAACCTAAAACCTCTAAAAACACCTAAAAATGCTAAAAAATTCTAAAACCCGCTAAAAACTATAAAAAACCTTAAAAACATTTTAAACCCAAAAAAACCATAAAATTCCCCAAAAACCCTCAGACCCCTTAAAAATCCTAAAAACCCACTAAAAATCTAAAATATTTTAAATGCATAAAAATGTAAAAAATTCTAAAAATACTTAAAATGAAAAAGAAACACAAAAAACCCTAGAAAAAAAATAAAACCCTAAAAAGCCTAAAAATGCTCAAAATCATTAAACACCATAAAAAACCATGAATACCATAAAATCCCTAAAATACCTGAAAAACCTGAAAACGCCTAAGTAAACCTTAAAAAACTAAAAAAGTAACACCCCTAAAAACCAATAAAATGCAAAAAAAAACCCTAAAATAACCAAAAAACACTAAAAACCGCTAAAACCATAAAAACATAAAGACCTTAGAAAACACCCAAATCCCATAAACCCCTAACGATCCATTAAAAACACTAAACAAACTTTAAACCCCTAAAAACCTTAAAAATAATAAAAAACATTAAAACCCCTAAAAATATAAAAAAATACTAAAAATCAAAAAAACCATAAAAACTCTAAAAACCCAAAAAAACCCTAAATCCCCTCAAAACCAGTAAAACCCAAAAAAACATAAAAACTCTAAAAATATCCCTATAAATCCCTAAAAATTTAAAACCCCCCATAAACCATGAAAATACCATTTGAAACCTTTAAAAACCAAAAAAAATTCAAACCCCTAAAAACCTAAAACCTCTAAAAGCACTAAAAAATCTAAAAAGTAAAAAAACAAAAAACATTAAAATCCATAAAAAAACTATAAAACACCCATAAAATATCAAAAAATCCCTATAAATGTTTAAAATCATAAAAACCATGAAAACACCTTAAAACCATACAAACCAAAAAACACATAAAACCCATAAAACCCTAAAAAATACAAAATCCCCTAAAAGGAACTAAAAACCATTAAATCCCAAAAAAACATAAAACCTTAAAAACCCGAAAAACCCAAAAAATCCATTAAAATTCTAAAAATCTCTAGAAAACCTATAAAACACTTAAAAACTAATAAGTCCCTAAAATCCAAAAAAAACCAAAAAACCCAAATAACCTTAAAAACCCTAAACACTCTAAAAATTGAAAATCCCTATAAACCCTAAAAACCATAAAAACGTAAATAATCACTAAAAATCATTAAATTCATAAAAATACTAAAAACCATGACAAATACTAAGAAAAACCTAAAAAACTAAAATCACTTAAAACCCTTAAAAACATGAAAAAGACGCTAAAACCATAAAAAACATAAGATCCTTAAAAACCCTAAAAACCATAAGATCCTTAAAAACCTTAAGAAACAATAAAAACTCCTATAAACCCATAAAACCCATAAACCCTACTAGAAAATATAAAAACCCTTTAAACCCATAAAAATGTTAAGAACTCCAAAAAAATTTAAAACCCTAAAAAAATAAAAAACCCCTAAAAACACAAAAAACACCATAAACCCCTAAAAACCCTAAAAACTAGAAAATCCCTCAAAATCCCCTAAAAACCTAAAAGTCCCCAAAAAATACTAAAAATGCCTTCAAAATCTCTAAAAAATTAAATGAATCCTAAAACCCTAAAACCCCTCAAAGAAAACATTAAAAACCTAAAAACACTTAAAATCCATAAAACCCTTAAAAACCCTAAACACACCTAAAAATAGTAAAACACTCAAAATCCCTGAAAACCGAAAAATCCAAAAAATCCAAAAAATCCAAAAACATCACTAAAAATAGAAAATCCCCTAAAACCGTAAAAAACCCTTTGAAAACATTAAAAACCAAAAAACACATAAAACCCCTAAAAGTATCTAAAATCCGAAAAACCCCAAAAATTATAAAACAAATAAAAACCTTAAAACCCCTAAAATAGAAAAAAAATCCAAAAAATACAGAAAACACTAAAAACCCTCGAAACCCCTAAAAATCATAAAAAATCTAAAAAACCTTAAAACCCTAAAAAACTCTAAAAATGGAAAAAAATTCAAAAAAAAATTAAAAACCTAAAATACATAAACAACCTAGAATCTATAAAAATCAATAAAAACCATAAAAAATTTTAAAATCCTTTATATCCCAAAAAATTCCTAAAAACAAAAAAAAAACCTAAAAATAATGAAAACCCCTAAGAAAACCTGGAAAACCTAAAAACACTGAAAAACCCTAAAAAACCTTGATATTATTAAAACCCCCAAAAAAACATAAAAACTCCCAAAACTATAAAACTATCCAAAAACCATAAAAACCTATAAAACCCTAAAAACCACTAAAAAAATATAAAACACTTAAACCCCTAAAATTGTTAAAAACTCTAAAATCCATAAAAGTCTAAAAACCTGAAAAACCCCTAAAAACTCTAAAAACCCTAAAACTCTAAAAACCCATAAAACCTTAAAAACTTGAAAAAACAAAAAAAATACCTAGAAAACTAAATGAAACCCAAAAATCCCAAAAAAGATAAAAAAACCCAAAAAACTTCTAAAAACCTTGAGAAAAACCATAAAAAATACACTTAAACCCCTTAAAAATGATAAAACCCTAAAACCCGTTAAAAATTTTAGAGCCCCGCAAAACACCTAAATCCCATTAGAATCCTAAAAAATCCATAAAAATACATAAAAATGTAAAAAACCCTAAACAATCTGAAAACCCATAATAAAACTATAAAAACCTAAAAAATGTTAATACCCATAAATATTTCCAAAACTATAAAAACTCTAATGTCCTTAAAAACCATAAAACCCCTAAAAACCTTATAAAACCATAAAATACACTAAACCCTAAAAATCCCAATAAACGTTAAAAACCATATAAACCATAATTATTTTACAAAAAACTCTAAAAACCTGTAAAAACCCTAAAAATTCAAAAGACCCTAAAAACCCAAAAAACCATAATGCCCCTAAAACCCTAAAACCCCAAACCCCTCAAAATACCTGAAAACACTAAAACCCCTAAAAACCATAAAAACTAAAAAATCATAAAAATCCCAAAAAAAGATAAAAACCCCTAAGAACCTTAAAAACCTAATTAAAACCTTAAGAACCTAAAGCACTAAAAACCCCAGTAACCTAAATATGATAAAAAACCTAAAAAATATATAAACCCTAAAAACCATAAAAATATTTATAAATTTTGAAAATCCTAAAACCCTTAAAAATAAAAAAAATAGGTAAACCTATAAAAACACTTAAACCCCTAAAAAGGATAAAAAAACATAAAAAACCATGAAATCCCTAAAAATAAAAAAACCCTAAAACTTAAAAAACCCATAAAACCCTAAAAAGCACTAAAACTCCGCAGAATCCATAAAAAAATAAAAATAAATAAAAATACTAGAAATCCGTAAAATCAAACAAACCCTAAAACCCTGGAAACCCACAAAAAAACCATAATAGTTAAAAAACACTTAAAACCCATAAAAACAAAAAAAAAAGCTAAAAACCCTAAAAAACCCTAAAAACACTAAAACCGTATAAACCCATAAAACCCATAAAAGTCTCTAAAATCTTATAAAACTCCTAGAAAACCTTAAAAAAATTTATAAATATTTAAACCCCTAAAATTTTAAAAAAAATCTAAAAAACCAAAAAATACTAAAAAACCCTAAAAACCTAAAAAACCATAAATTCAAAAAAAAATATAAAATTCCTTAAAATCCAGCAGAATCCCAAAAAACAATAAACATACTAAAAAATATCTAAAAATCCCTAAAACATTAAAATATTAAAAAACCTAAGAAAATATTAAAAACACAAAAACACATAAAACACTTAAAAACCTAAAAAACCTAAAAAACGCTAAAAATATTAAAAATTCCTTAAATCCAAAAAAAACTCAAAAAGAAAAAACCACCCTAAAAACAATAAAAAATCACATGAACATATAAAACACTAAAACTACAAAAAACTATAAAAAACCCTTTTAAACAATAATTTTTTTAAAAGATATAAAAAAAATTAAAACCATAAAAACTAAAAAAACATAAAACCCCACAGAAAATAAAAAACCAAAAAATTCCATAAAACACAAAAAGACCATAAAAATCCCAAAAAATCCTTAAAGGTCCCTAAAAATGTTAGAAACCTAAAAATCATGAAAATTTGTAAGAAAACCATAAAATCCTAAAAACGATTAAAAAACATAATAAACCTAAATACGCTAAAACCACTAAATACCCTAAAAACCCTAAAACCCCTAAAACCTCTAAAACCCATCCAAACCTCTAAATCCCTAATAACCATAAAATCCTAAAAAAGTAATAAAAATCTCTAAGAACATAAAAACCCAAAAATCCCTGAAATCCCCAAATAAATCCTTAAAAACATAAAAACATGTAAACCCATAAAAACCTAAAAAACAAAAACCCCTAAAGGACCCCAAAATCCCCAAACCCCCTAAATTCCAAAAAATTACTAAATACCATATTAATCCATAAAAACCCTAAAAAGCCACCAAAAAATCTAAAGACTATATAAACCCCAGAAACATAAAAAAAACTCTATAAAGACCATAAAAACCCTAAAAAAATAAAAAACAACTCTAAAAACATAAAAAAATTAAATACCTTAAAAAACCCTAAAACCCCTAAAAATCCAAAAATACCCCAAATCACAATAAAAATCCTAAAAGGGGTTTTATTGTGTAAAAATGAATAAAGCCTGAACACCTTGATTAATAGTTAAAAAATCCTAAAAATCATGAAAACCCCTAAGAAAAAATTAAAAAAAAATGAAAACACTTCAAACCACTAAACACGCTAAAGACCCTAAAAAACCTTAGAAACCTTAAAAACTATAAGAACCCATAAAAACCCAAAAAAATAGATATAAAAAATATAAAAATAGTTTAAACTCCTAAAAACGATTAAAATCTCAAAAAAACATTAAAATCCAAAAAACCCAAAAAACACAAAACCCCCCTAAAAATCCGACTAAACTCAAAAAACCATCATAATATCTAAAAACCCTAAAACCACAAATATACAAAAAAATCCCCTAAAAATCCCTAAAAATGTAAAAACCCCTAAAACCCCTTAAAACGCCTAAAAACTTTCAAAACCTAAAAATACATAAAAACCCTAAAAAATCTAAAAAATAAAAGAATCCCTAAAAACCATAAAAACAATAAATTTTCGTAAAAATCTAAAATACCATAATACCCCTAAATCCTTAAAAATCTATCAAAAACTCAAAAAACCCTCAACACCCTAAAAAAACCTAAAAACCCTCTATATCCCCCAGAAGATCCCCAATAATCCTAAATATGGCAGCTCCGATATCTCATGATGGAGATTATCCTCCCCTGCAGAAAGCTTGAAGATGACAACTATTTCTACGCCTCTCCCTCCCCCCTCCATGGGGGAGGTTCCCCCTCTGGTTCTAGATGATGAGCCTCCGTTTGTCCCGTTCTCGGTTCCTAATTTGCTCCCCCCTTTTCCTCGGGATGAGATTTTCCTAAGGTTCCTGATTTACATAATGGATTTCCGCAGCTCCAATTATCGATGGTGGAGTTCAATGAGGCCTCCTCCCTACATAGTCTGACCTTGGTTGCTTATTTCTTGAATTGGAAACCTCCGATGGATTTTTTTGACAGATTCATTTTTGAACATTGGGACCTCTAAGATCGCATCATGGTAGGTCTTGTTGATAGTAGGCACATCTTTATTCACTTTACGTTAGAGGAGGATATAATTCATGCCTAGTCAGTGGCTCTAATAAGATGCAATGGTGCTCGCTTTTCTATCTCCTGGTGGAGCTTCGATCTATATCTGAACCGTGACTCACCGATGGTGGAACCTTGGGTTAGATTTCCAGAACTTCCCCTTCCCTTTCAAAATTTCTCTATTATTTCCATGTTGGGAAATCTGGTGGGAATGTTCTTATGTGTGGACAGTAGAACAAGGTCCATTTGTCACCCTATAGCCCTAAGGGCCTTTATTGAGAATGATTCATAGAAAGAACTAGTTGATTTTTTTTATTGTTGTTGGTGAGGAGCTTCAGTGGAAGAAACCTGTGATTTTTGAGTTGTGGACTGATTTTTTCTCCTCATTTTGGAAAATGGGACATAATGATCGGTCTTGTATGTGTGACAGTAGGAATTTTTTTGATTTGAATTGAGCATATGAGGTGGCTGGCTATGGGAGGCAGAATCAGGGTGAGGTGCCGGAGGCTATGCATTCGGAATAGGGCCATGCTCGGGTGGGGGTGGTTGCAGCGGCTGTTCCAAGTGGGAATGAAAGGACTGGCATTAAGGAGCTTTATTCTGCACTTGGACCTGGTTCTGGATCTTTGAACCAGAGGATCATGCGGGCAGATATTCCGGTCATGCTGGGGGGCCATGGGTCTACAATAGGCAATCAAGGTTTTGGGAAAATGGTCGCTTAGTGCTAACCTAAGCTCAAGATCTGTGATATTTTCTAGAGATTGAGGAGATACCTGCAGCTTCCAGATGTTGGAATTTTTGTATGGAGGGAGTTCTTTTCTAGTGGGATGCTTATTCCCAATGATAACAGTATGATGAGGAGGCTGGAAGCCCTTCCAACCTTCAATCACCTTCAAGGGATGGATACTGAGGAGTAGGTGCAAGGGTCTCCACTTGCTGGCCCTGGGAGTGAGAGGTCTACTTCTCAAGGGAGTGAAGTGAATGTCGTTGAAGCTGGGTGTGACGGAGGGAGTGTGGTCTAGAGTGGGAATGAAGCTAAAACAATGTTGGACACTACTGGGCACTTGGATGGTATGGTTGAGAAAGAAAAAAGGGACGTGCATGTGCTTGTTAATTACTGTGATAAGGTTGTTGTGGATGAAGAGGAAGGAAGCAAGACTCATGGGGAATAGGGGATCGGCTCACCGCTTTCTAATGCTGGGAATGCAATTTTTGATACACAGATTCTCAGTGAGATGTAGGTCATTGCATCTAGGTGTGGGGGAGGGAGTGTGGCCCAGAATGATAGTGAGATCGAGCTGATGTTGGACACCTTTGGGCAATCGGTTAGGGATGGTGAGCAGGGGAAAAGGGTGATTCAGGGGCTTATGCAGACTATACCCTCATACCAGAGGGATGTCAGCAAGCAACATAGTGAGAAAGGGGAATTGCAGATGGCTCTCACTAGTGTGGTGTCCCCTCCTTGGGCTTTTGAAGCTTGTGTGCCATAATGTGGAGTTCTTGCTGATTGTGCTCTCAATCAAGAACCATCATTCATCCCTGATTTCCAGAAGGATCTTGGAAGGACGTATCAAAATATGGATATGATCATTAAGAAGAAGGCCTTGATAGAGGGGGCTACTTATAATATGAAGGAAAATAAACCTACAGTGCTCTCTACAGATCCCCGTAAGCAGAAGAAAAGGAAGGAATATATGAATCTGCCAAGGACAGTGTCCACAAGAGCCTCTTACAAAGCCAAGGAAGTTACCCCAAGCAGGGGTTGGTCTGCCAAGGTGCAGCTGGATGTGGAGCAGAAACGCCTTAGAGACTACTACTCTGCCTTCCAAAAGCAATATGTCTCATCTGAATGGAATTCGGTGGTGTCAGATGCTTCTTCTGGTTATGGTGCTAATGGGGACCCATATGGGGATGGAGACTTTGATTTGTAACTCCTGCTACTTTTTCACTGGGTGTTTGGGTCTTTTGGGTTTTTGGTGTCTTGGGGGGGGGGGTCCATGGATTTTTTGGTGTGGTTTGTTTGGCCCCACCCCACCCTTGTATGCTATCTTTTCTTTTGATAAATGTTGGGGGGCTAGGAATAGCCTGACCTCACACCTTCCTTTCCCTATATATCCCACAAAACCCTAAAAACCAAAAAGAAATCCTAAAAACCTCATAAAAATCCATAAAAACATCAAAGCCCTAAAATCCCTAAAATAATATATGAAAAACATAAAAAACTAAAAAATGTAAACCCATAAAAACTCTAAAATACGCGAAAAGCACTAAAACCTTAAAAAATCCTAAACCCCTCAAAATCCCAAAATAACTATAAAATCATAAAAAACCCTAAAAATACAGAAAAAGTCAAAATCATTAAAAACCACAAAATCCCCTAAGAAAACCTTAATAACCTAAAAAAACATAAAGCCCCTAAAAAACATAAAAATTGATAAACACCATAAAACCCCTAAAAACTATAAAAACCTTAAAAATGTTAAAAACCCATACCCCCCCCCCCAAACTAAGACCTCTAAACACAATTTAAAACCCTAGAAATGATAAAAAAACTCCAAAACACTAAAACCATAAAAACAAAAGATATATAATAAAACCCAAAAACACCATTAAACCCCTAAAAATTCTCAAAATACCTAAAAACCCATAAAAATTAAAAAAAGACCCAGAAATTCCTAAAAACATAAAAAAACCAAATAACCCAAAAAACCCTTATGAAAACCATAAAAAACTAAAAACACGTAATAACCCTAAAAATCTAAAAAACACTAAAAATTCAAAGAACCCTAAAAATCAATAAAAACCTAAATATAAAAACACAAAAAACCATTAAAATACTAAAAAATACTCAAAAATATAAAAACCCTAAACACACCGAAAAACCCTATGAATACCTAAAATACCTAGAAACACATAAAACCCCTAAAAGAAAAAATTGCTTCGAATCCTAAAAAATCTAAAAACCATAAAAATCCCTAAAAACCATAGAAACACCTAAAAACATTAAAACCCTATAAACCCCAAAAATATTTAAACCACTAAAAACTCTTAAAACCCATTAAACCCCTATATATTTTAAAAAACTATAAAAACTTTTAAAAACCCTAAAAAACTCAAAAAACCATAAACACCCCAAAAAATCATAAAACCCTAAAATCCCTACTAGTGCTCAAATTCCATAAAAATACAAAAACCCATAAAAATCTGAAAATTGCTAAAATCCATAAATATGTAAAAACCCAAAAAGCGTTGAAACCCCACTAAGAAAACCGTAAAACATTAAAACACATAAAACACCTAAAAACGAAAAGAACACTAAATACCCTAAAAAACTCTAAAGCCATTAAAAACCCTAAAAATCCTAAAAATCCATAAAATTTCTAAATACCATAAAAATTCTAAAAAATTCATAAAAATCCTTAAAAATTTAAAAACCCAAAAACACCCAATGAAGACGTTAAAAACCTAATAACACTCAAAATCCCTCAAAAAATAAAAATTCCTAAAAATCCCAAAAAGGCCTGTAAAAACTATTAAAACCCGTAAAAGCCCCTAAAACCATTAAAAACCCATAGAAACCCGTAAAAACCCTAAAACAACTGAAAACTCTACCCCCCCCCCCCCCAAGAAAAAAGACTGTAAAGAACCGAAAAATCCCTAAAAACCGTAAAAACCGTAAAAATCCTAAAAAAGAACAAAAAATCCTTAAAAACATAAAAACCATAAAAACCATGAAAACCCTGAATAAACCTTAAACACATAAAAACTTAACACCCCTAAAAACATAAAAAAATAAAAACCATAAAAATACTAAAAAAACATAAAAAAAACTAGAACTTTAAAAATCTTAAAAACGCAAAAAAATAAAATAAAAAATCCATTTAAAAGCCTACAAACCTTAAAACACTAAAAAAAACATAAAATCCATAAAAACTGAAAAAAACCTAAAAATAAAAAATAAACTTAAAAACCCAAAAACCCATATAAAACCCAAAGACAATAAAAATCCCTAAAAAACCTAAAATCTATAAAAATCCTAAAAAATACCAAAAACCTAAAAAACCCTAAAAACCTTGAAAAACTATATGAAAACCATAAAATCATAAAAACATTTATGACCCCAAAAAACCCAAAAAAACTAAAAAACCCAAAAGACTATAAAAACCATCAAAACCATATAAAACAAAAAAAACTCCATAAACACCCTTAAAACAAAAAAAAAATCTAAAACAAATCAAAACATTAAAAACTCTTAAAAATATAAAAACGCCTAAAAACTCAAAAAAACCTAAATGCCCAAAAAATCAGACAAATACCATATACCATTTAGAAACCTAAAATCCCTCAAAATACCTAAAAGCGTGAACAAAATATAAAAAACTTAAAAACATCCAAAATATCCCTTAAAACATAAAAAAAACCTAAAAACCATGAAATCCTATAAGAATACCATAAAAACCTAAAAAATTTAAAAAACCTAAAAACAATAAAAAAATAAAAAAATCCATAAAATACTTTAAAATCCTATAGAACATAAAAACCTATGAAAACAATAAAACCCAAAAAACATATAAAAACTCCAAAACCACTAAAAAATCTAAAAAAACTTTAAATCCCTAAAAATGTTAAAAACTCTAAAAACAATAGACCCTAAAAAACCCAAAAAACCCTAAAAACTGAAAAAACCCATAAAAACCCAAAAAATCATCAAAATCCTTAAAACCCTTAAAACTCATATAACCCCTAAAAATCCTTAAGACCCGAAAAACCCAATAATATTCTAAAAAATTCCAAAAAGACCCTAAAAACATAAAAATCTAAAAACTATGAAAACCTCTAAGAAATAGCTAAAAACATTAAAACTCATAAAACCCATAAAAAATAAAAAATGAGGAAACCCTAGGAAAACCTTAAAAACCTAAAAAAATAAAAATGGTAAAACCCCTAAAAACAGAAAAAAAAACTTAAATACTGATAAAAAACAAAACTACTAAAAAGTCTAAATATCCTTTAAACACCCAAAAGGATAAAAAACTTTAAATACCCTTAAAACTCTTAAAAACTCAAAAAAACCCCTAAAAACATTAAAACCCCAAAAAAACCTAAAAACCCCTAAGCAGCCCTAAAAATCCAGATATCTCTAACAATCCTAAAAATCATTAAAATACTTAAAAAACCTAAAAATCCCCAAAATTACAAAAAACCCAAAAAACCCTAATAATCCCTAATAATAACAAAAAATCCTAAAAGAACATTAAAAACCTAAAAACTAAAAAAATTAATATCCCTAAAAACCCTAAAAACGATAAACAATCCATAAAAATGCAAAAAATCCCTAAAAACCCTAAAACCCCACAATAATCGTAAAAAATACCAAAAAATAACTAAAAATATAAAACCCATAAAAACCTTAAAACCCCTAAGAAATACTTAAAAAAATGAAATAACTTAAAACCCCTAAAAATCCTAAAAACGCTAAAACATTAAAAGACCATATAAAATCTTAAAACCCATAAAAACCTAAAAAACATAAATGACCATAAAAACCAGAAAAACACTAAGAAACCCCTAAAACCCTTTAAAAACCTTAGATCCCTATAAAAACAATAAAAACCCACTAATAAATCTATAAAACCATTAAACCATAAAAAATGTTACCAAACACTAAAAAACATAAAACCCTAAAAATTCAAAAAAAACCCAAAAATCCCATAAAAGCCCTAAAACCCCATAAAACCCTAAAACTCAAAAAGCATTAACGACCAAAAAAATCCTAAAATACAAATACAAACCAACAAACCTTAAAAAACCCTAAGATACTTGAAAACACTAAGAAACCCCTAAAACACTAAAACACATAAGACTCATAGAAAAACTAAATAACACGAAAAAACCTAAAACCCAAAAATCTATAAAAACAATAAAACCCCGAAAAACCTTTAAAAATCCTAAAAATCCATAAAACACCTAAAACCACTAAAAAATATAAAACCCTATAAAAACCTAAAAATATTTATAAAACTCTAAAACCCCAAAAAATCCTAAAAAACTGAAAAGAAACCAAACAACATAGAAAACCATAAAAACAAAAAAAACAAAAAAACCCCAAAAAACAATAAAAACCTAAAAATCCCTTCCAATCCTTGAAGAACCCTAAAAATAAAAAAAATAAAAAAACCCATAATAACCTAAAAACACTATAAGAAAACATAAAGAACCTAAAAAAACTTAAAACCCCTAAAAACCCAAAAAATGCTAAAAATACTAAAAACCCTAAAACCCCTAAAAACCCTAAAATGATAAAACTACTAAAACCATAAAACCCATAAAACTCTAAAAACCCACTAAAAACTCAAAAAATACTTCAAAAACCTAAAAATGATTAAAAACTCTAAAATACATTAAAATCGTAAAAAACATAAAAAGCCCCTAAAACACTAAAACCGAAAAAACCCTTTGAATCCATAAAACCCTAAAAAACAATAAAATCCAAAAATAGCAAAAAATCCCTAAAAACATAAAAAACCTAACAACCTAGAAAACCCTAAGAAAACCATAAAATACTAAAAACAATTAACATCCATAAAAAACAATAATTAACACCTCAACCCCTAAAACACCATAATAAACCCAAAAACCAATAAAACGCCTAAAACTATAAAAACCCTGAAAACCAGTAAAAACCCTAAAACCACTAAATACACTAAAAACCCTTAAAACCCTTAAAACCCTTAAAATGTTAAAAAATATAAAAAATCTAAAACCATAAAATCTAAAAAACCCCTAAATGCAAAAAAATAATAAATCCCTAAAAAATGATAAAACCCCCTAAAAATCACTAAAAACACTAAAATACAAAATATTACTAAAAATCCCCGAAAAATCCCTAAAACATAAAAAAAACCCTAGAAACCTAAAAATAGCAAAGAAACCCTAGAAAAACACTTAAACCCCTTAAAACCCCAAAATTTCTAAAAACCATAAAACCCTACAACCCCTAAAAACCGTAAAAACCATAAAACCCCCCAAAAAACCCCCAAAACCCTAAAAACCCATAATAACTCTAAAACCAACTAAAAAAATATAAAATCTCTTTAAACCACTAAAACATTAAAAACCTTAAAATCATAAAAAAAAATACACAAGAAACCCTAATATATAAAAGAACCCTAAAAAACCTAAAAACCCTCAAAATGCTTCAAAACCATGAAAACCCCTAAGAACACCATAAAAACTAAAAACAATTTTACCCCTAAAAACCATAAAACCCCTAAAAACATTAAAAACAAAAAAACACATAAACACCTAAAAACACTAAAACCCCTCAAAAAATCATAAAAATCAGAAACAAAAAAAACTATAAAAACCCATTAAAACATTAGAAACTATAATACAAAAAATTAACTTAAAAATCTAACAAAAGTTTAAACCCATAGAAAAGATAAAAACTCTAAAACCCTCAAAACCCTAAAAAACTAAAAAAACCCCCCAAAACCATAAAATCCCTAAAAACCCTAGAAACCATCAATATTCCTGAAAATACAAAAACCCAAAAAATTCCATAAAATCACCAAAACATTAAAAACCCTAAAATAATTGAAAAACCATAATAAGGCCCTAAAAACCAAAAAACGCTATAAACCACTAAAAAACAAAAAAACAGTAAAAACTCTAAAAACCATTAAAAATATAAAACCATTAAACCCCTAAAAACAATAAAATCCTAAAAAATACTAAAAACATTAAAAACCATTTAATCCCCAAAAATTATTAAAAAACTCTAAAATACCTTCAAAACCAAAAGAAAAGTCAAAAAACCCTAAAAACCCAAAGAAAAAAAATTCCTAAAACCCTAAAGACCATAAAGATCCTAAAAATCCCTAAATTTCTATTAAAACGTAATACACACTAAAAAAAATGAGAATCCCTAAGAAAAATGTAAAAACATTAAAATATTTAAGCTCTTAAAAAACCTAAAAAATGCTGAAAACCCAAAAAATCCCTAAAAGCGCTAATAACCCTAAAACCCATCAACTCGTCTAAAAACCCTAAAAACCATAAAAATCATTAAAAATATATAAAAACCTTGAAATATGAAGAAGTCAAAACACACTGAACACCACAAATAAATCATTAAAACCTAAAAAACGTAAAAACCCTAAAAACCTGAAAAATCTAAAAAACGTAAAAGGCCATAAAATCCCTAAGAACCCCTAAAAACCAAAGAAACCCCTAAAACACTATAAATCCATAAAAAACAGTAAAGCCCTAAAACCTCTAAGAATTTTAAAATATTTTTAATCCCCTGAAATAAAAAAAACTCTTAAAAACCTTAAGACACCCTAAAAACTAAAAAAACCCAAAAAAACCCCAAAAAAAAACTAAAAACCTTAGAAACCAGAAAATTCCTCAAAATTCCAAAAACTCTAAAAAACATAAAAATTCTAAAAAAATCACTAAAAATCCATAAAAATGTAAAAACCTTAAAAACTTGAAGAATCATCAAAAATCTAAAAACACATATAATCCATAAAAATTTAAAAAATGCTAAAACACTTAAAAGAATTAAACACCCTAAAACTCCTAAAAACATAAAAGCCCCAAAAACCTTAAAAACTATAAACCACATAAAAACCCTAAACAAAGTAAAAAAATTAAAAAACCTTTAAACCCAAAAACACATTAAATACTTTATAAAACATTTTAAACCCTTAAAAACTCAAAAAACCCCTAAAAACCGAAAAACATAAGAAAAAAACAAAAAACCCATAAATCCCTAAAAATACCTAAAAATGTAAAAATCCCAAAAACCCCATCATAAAACATTTAAATCATAAAAAACCTTTAAAACTCTAAAAAAATAATAAATAAAAACTTTAAAATACACTTATATCCTTAAAAACCATAAACAACCCTAAATTCCATTAAAAACACCATAAATCCATAAATCCATTAAAAATCACAAAAAAATCTAAAATCCCTTTAAAACCCTAAAACATTACACAAAACTAAAAACCATTAAAACCCTAAAAATAAAAAAAACCTAAAAACAATAAAACCATAAAAACCATAAATCTCACTAAATCCTTAAAAACCGTAATGACCATAAAAATCCTAAAAAAATATCTAAAAATACCTTAAAACATTAAAAATCATAACCTTAAAAACCTCTATGAAAACCTAAAAAACCTAAAAACTCTTAAAATGGCTAAAAACCTAAAAATTCAAAAATCCCTTGAAAACATAAAACCCTCAAAACCCATAAAAAACCCCAAACCCTAAAAATAATAAAAACTCCTGCAAAACATAAAAATACTAAAAACCATTAAAAAACAAAAAAACCAAAAAAAACACTAAAATTCCTTTAAACCAATAAAAATGATAAAAAAATCTAAAAACACTAAAACACTAAAAAATAAAAAAAACCCCTAAAAACCAAAAAAAGCCTAAATATCCTTTATACCCATAAAACCTAAAAAATACCTAAATTCACTAAAAACTATAAAAATACAAAAAAAATACTAAAAAATACTAAAAATGTAAAGGACCTAAAAACCCCTCCAAACCCCTCCAAACCCATAAGAAAACCTCAAAAACCTAAAAAAAAATAAAACCCCTAAAAACCAAAAAAATTATAAAATCCCTAAAAACCATAAAAATATAAAAACCATATGAACCACTAAAAACAATAAAACCCCATAAAAACCATAAAAATCTTAATACCCACAACAGACACAAAAAAAATTTTAAACACCTAAAAAATGTACACAATTTTAAAACCCTTAAAATCCTAAAAAACTAAAAAAAACCCCTAAAACCCCAAATAACCATAAAACACTAAAGACCCTAAAAACACTATAACTCCAAAAAATACCTAAAAACCCAAAATATGATAAAAATCTTAAAAACCATAAAATCCCTAAAAGAACTGAAAAAACCTAAAAGATACTAAAACCCCTAAAACTCTAAACACTCAAAAACCCCAAAATACTCTCAAATCCCTAATAACAATGAAGATCCATAAAAAGTCCTAGAAATCCCTATAAATGTAAAGAACCCAAAAATCATGAAAATACTAAGAAAAACTAAAAATCATAAAAACACTTCAAATCCCTAAAAACCTAAAAACAATAAAAACACTAAAAACATTAAAACTCATAAAAACCCTAAAACCCATAAAAACCCATAATACCATAAATACCCACTAAAAACTCTAAGAAAACTCAAATCCCATAAAAACATTAAAAGTTTCTATAAAACCAAAAAACCCATAATAAAATCCCAAAAAACCCTGAAAACCCCAACCCCCAATCCCTGAAAATACCAAAAACCCTAAAAATACTTAAATATATATAAAATAGCCTAAAACATAATAACACTAAAAACCCCAAAAAACCATAAGAAAAACAGAAAAACCAAAAAACACATAAAACCCCTAAAAACCTTAAAAATGCTAAAAACCCTAAAAACCCTAAAACCCAAAAAACACGAAAAAACATAAATACACCAAAAAACCCATAAAAACACACAAAAAACTGTAAAAAACATTTAAACCCCTAAAATGTTAATAAATTTAAAATACATTAAAAAACCATGCAAATTTAAAAGAACCTATAAACCCAAATAAACCACAAAAACCCTAAAACCATCAAAATCCCTAAAAACCCTAAAAACCATAAATATCCTTAAAATCCCTAAAAATTTAAAAAATCCCTAAATTCTATGAAAATCATTAAGAAAAACCTAAAAACCTAAAAATTATAAAGCCCTTAACAACCTAAAAATTTTATAAATCCTAAATAATCACTAAAAATCCCTAGACAACCCAAAAAAATTAAAATCCTAAATAATCACTAAAAATCCCTAAAAACATAAAAAACCTAAAACCTTGAAAAACCTTAAGAAAATCTTGAAAGATAAAAACCACTTAAAATCCCTAAAAAATATAAATTAAAAAAATGAAAAATGCTAAAAACCCTAAAAGGACCATGAAACACTAAAGACCCCAAAAAATCATAAAAACCCCAAAACCCATCAAAACACTAAAAACCACTTAAAAATATAAAAACCATTTAAAATCCTAAAAATGTTAAAAAATAATAAAAACCATAAAAACCCTGAAAAAATAAAATACCCTGAAAACCCAATAAAACCATTAGAACCCTAAAAACCTTAAAAATATCTAATGACCCCACAAACCAAAAAAATCTAAAAGCCCCAATAATCACTAAAAATGATAAAACATTAAAATCCAGTAAAAACCTAAGAATACCTTAAAAATTGAAAACACTTAAATTCCCTTTAAAACATAAAAAATTATAAAAACCCTAAAAATTATAAAACCTCTAAACCCCCTAAAACCCCACAAAATCCCTAAAAACCATAAAAAAAATAAAAAGACACTACAAATCCTTAAAATTGTAAAAAACCCTAAAAACTTCAAAAACACTTAGAAAAATGTAAAAACGTAAAAACACTTAAAATCCCTAAAAACAAAAAAAATATAAAATACATAAAACCCCAAAACACCCTAAAAATCCTAAAAACCCTAAAAATATAAAATACCATAAAAGCATTAAAAAACCATAAAACACATTAAATACCTAACAACAAAGGGAAAAACTAAAAACCCTTTAAACACCTAAAATTTTAAAAAAATATATAAAAACCTCAAAACCAATAAAAAAATAAAAAAACCCTAAAAACATAAAAGAACCATAAAAAACTGGAAACCCTAAAAAACCGAAAAACCCCTCAATGTCCCTAAAACCATAAAAACCAATAAAAATCCTAAAAATCATTAAAAATTCCTAAAATGTAAAAAACCCTCAAAAACCAGCAAAACCCTAAAAATGAAAGGCCTAGAATATTTAAAACCCCAAAAAACCTAAAAAACACTAGAAACCCTAAAAACCCCAAAAAACCTAAAACCCCTCAAAATCTATAAAAACCTTATAAAATAATAAAAAACCTAAAATACCTTTAAAATACCAATAAATGTGAAAAACCTTAACAGAACATAAAAAACAACAAACATTTAATATCCATAAAAACCATAGGAACACTAAAAACCCTAAAAGGAACTAAAAATCCTAAAACCCCAAAAATATTAAAATCCCATAAAACCCTAAAAACCATAAAAACCATAAAACCCCATAAAAATAAAAATAAACTCAAAAAATATTTTAAAACCATAACAATGTAAAAAACATTAAAAAACCTTAAAACCCCTAAAACATAAAAAACTCTCATCCCCCTAAAAACGATAAAAACCTAAGAACTCTAAAATCCCATAAAATCATTAAAAACCATAGAAAACTATAAAAATCCTAAAAATTATTAAACATCCCTAAAATGTAAAAAACCTTAAAAATAAAAAACTCTTAGAAAACCTTATAAATCTAAACAAAATTAGAACCCATAAAAATGCTAAAAAATTCTAAACAGTCTAGAACCCCATTAAACCAAAAAAACCGTCAAAATCTCAAAAAACCAAAAAACTATAAAAACCTAAAGAGCCAAAAAAATTCCAAAAAACCTAAAAACAATAAAAACAATGAAAACCCCTAAAAAAACTTAAAACCCTAAAAACACTTAATACCACTAAAAAGTGAAAAAAATACTAGAAACCCTAAAATACCCAAAAAACCCTAAAACCCCTAAAAACCATAAAACCACTAAAACCAATAAAAAACCCGAAAAACCACTAAGAATTATAAAAACTGTTGACCCCTAAAAATGTAATAAAAATTTAAAAACCTTAAAAACACTAAAAACCCAAAAAACCATTAAAAACTAGAAAACCAAAAAAAACCATAAAAACAAAGAAACCATAAAACCCCTAAATACACTCAAAATCTATAAAAACACATAAAAATCCAAAAATCTATAAAAATACATAAAAATTTAAAAAACCCTATGACCCTAAAAAACCCTAAGAAAACCTTAAAAACTAAAAACACTTAAATCCCATAAAAACCAAAAAATGGTAAATGCCCTAAAAAATTAAAAACACTCAAAATCCCTAAAAATCATAAAAACAAAACAAATCCTAAAAAACCCTAAAAATAACTAAAAAACTAAAACACGGTAAAATACAGTAAAATACATGAAAACCCTTATAAAAACATTAACAATATCAAAACACTTAAAACCACCAAAAGCATAAAAATGCTAAAAACCCTAAAACCCGAATAATTCCATAGAAAACCCTAAAAACATCTAAAAACATTAATAACCTTAAAACCCCCCAAATACCTAAAATCCCACTAAAACTATAAAAATACCTTTAAGCCCCCCCTAAATTAAAAATAACTAAAAAAATTAAAAATCCTAATAAAATATGAAAATTACTAAAATATAAAAAAACCAGAAAAACCAAATAAACCGTGAAAATAGTCAAAATACCTCAAAACCATAAAAACTAATAAAAATTAGAAAAAGAACAAAAGACCTAAAAATGTATAAACCCCTAAAACTCTTAAAACCATAAAAATCCTGAAAATCCTATAAAAACCATAAAAACTCCTAAAACCAATAAAAAACCTAAAAATGATAAAAACCCTAAAAACCCCTAAAAACCAAAATAAATACTAAAAACTCTAAAAATACTTTAAAACCATAAAAATCATACAAAATCCCTAAAAATAACTAAAAACATAAATACCCCTAAAAACCCTGAAAACCCATTGGAAATCTATAAAAACCTAAAATCACTTAACATCCCTAAAAACCCATAAATACCTAAAAACCCTAAAGCCCAAAAAACCCCTAAAAGCCCCTAAAACCCTTAAAACCAATAAAAACATGTAAAATGATTAAAATGAATCTAAAACCACTAAAACCTATTTAAATCCATAGAAAACATTAAAAACTATAAAAATTCATAAAACCCCTAAGGGCTCAAAAACACCTAAAACCGAAAAAAAACCCTAGAATCCCTAAAAATACATAAAACCGCAAAATCCTAAAAATCCCCAAAAACCATAAAATTAATAAAAATTCATAAAAATCCCTAAAAACATAAAAAACCCCTTAAATCTAAAATACATTAAGAAATTAAATAAAAAAATATAAAAAAAATCCTAAATAACCTAAAACACTAAAATTCTTAGAAACCCAAAAAATATTAAAATGTCCTTAAAATCCATAAAAATATGAAAAACCCTAAAAACTCTAAAAAAACTCTTCAAAAACAGTAAAATCCTAAAAAATCTTAAAGGCCGTAAAAAAAATTGTTAAAAACTCTGAAAGGCCTAAAAACCCCTAAGACACCCAAAAACCCCTAAAATCTTAAAAAACCATGAACCCTAAAAACTAATACAAAATATAAATACCCTTTAAACCCCTAAAAATGTTATAAAACTATAAAAAACCATAAAACCCACAAAATTAAAAAAACATAAAAAATAAAATTTCTAAAATACAATAAATACCCTAAATACCCAAAAACCCTCACAATCCATAAAAACCCATAGAAAACCTAAAAATCCATAAAATCTGTAAAAGTAGAAAAAACTCTAAAACCTATAAAGTCCCTAAGAAACCCTTAACACCTAAAATAGTTAAAACCCCTAAAAGGCCTTAAAGCATAAAAAACCCTAAAATCCTTAACAACCATAGAAACCCTTCAAACTACTAAAAATTTTAAAAACACTATAAAACATAAAAACCCAAAAAAACAAAAAAATCCCAAAAACCACCCAAAAAAAGTCAATACCCTAAAAACACTAAAACCCCTAAAATCATTAAAATCACTAAAAATCATAAAAAAACAAAGAAATCCTAAAAAATACTTATAACATCACTAAAAACGTAAAAAACCTAAAAACCCTAAAAATTAAAATAGAACCCTAAAAAACATAAAGGCACTTAAAACCACTAAAAACCAAAAAACGTTTAAACCCTAATACCCTAAAAACCCTAAAATCCCTAAAAACCATAAAGCCCATCAAAATCCCAAAGCCCCTAAAAACCATACAAATCCTAAAAAATTCTAAAAAATCCCTTAAAATGTAAAAAACATAAAAAACTTGATAACCCATAAGAAAACCTTAGAAACCTAAAAATGATAAAATCCCTAAAAATATTAAAACTCAAAAAACCATTAAAACCCTTAAAAGCCTAAAAACCCACAAAACAAATAAAAACAATAAAACCACTTAAACTATAAAAACACTACAAACTCCTAAAAACATCAAGAAATACTAAAAAACATTTAAACCCCTAGAAAACTCAAAAAAACCAAAAACCCAAAAAACCATAAAAACCAAAAAATCTAAAAAATCCCAAAACCCCTCAAAATACCAAAAAAACTAAAAACCCAAAAAATACTAAAAAATCCCTAAAAACCATAAAAACACAAAATATTATAAAAACAAAAAAACCCTAAGAATACCTTAAAACATAAAAACACTTAAAAACCTAAAATTCCAAAAAATATGAAAATCCTAAAAAACCTAAAAAACTCTAATAATCCTAAAAATCCCAAAAAACACTAAAAATCTATAAAAACCTAAAAAATACATAAAAACACATAAAAAATCCCATTAAAACCCTAAAACCCATTAGATAACCTAAAACTCTTAAAACACCTAAACTAATCTAAAAACCCTAAAAAGACCATGAAAACCCTAACAATACCAAAAACCCAAAAAACCACCTAAAAACCTTAAAAAATAAAAAATTACTGAAAACAATAAAAACCCTTTAAACCACTAAAAACACTAAAAAAATTGAAAAACTATAAAAACTCTAAATTACTCAAAAACCCTATAAGAACCCAAAAAACACCCATAAAAACATAAAAACACTAAAAACCCTAAAATCAATAAAAAACCTAAAAACCCATTAAAATCCTAAATATTCCAAAAAATGTAAAAACTCTAAATATACTAAAACCCCTAATAAATACATAAAATCCTAAAAACACATAAAACCCTAAAAACCTAAAAAAAAGTTAAAACCCCTAAAAACACTAAACCCAAATAATGTAAATACATAAAAAATATAAAATCGTTTAAGGCCTATAAGAATCATAAAAAACCACTAAATAAATCTAAATACCCTTTAAACCCCCAAAATTATTAAAACTCTAAAAAACCTTAAAACCCATGAAAAAAATAAAAAATACCTAAAACCCCTAAAAGTGTCTAAACCCCCTTAAAATCTGTAAAAACTATAAAAATCCATAAGAATACTCAAAATCCCTAAAAATACATAAAACATAAAAATCCATAAAACACAAAAAACCCTAAGAAAACATTAAAACCCAAAAAACCCTTAAAATCCCTATAAACATGAAAAATTTAAAAAACCATAAAAAACACTAAATATCTTAAAAAATCTAAAAAACTTCAAAATCCCGAAAAACCATAAAAAAATAATAAAAATTACATAAAATAACTAAAAAAACCTAAAAACAAAGAAACATCCTAGGAAATCCTTAAAAATCTAAAAACACATGAAACCCCTTAAAACCTTAAAAATGCTAAAAACCCTAAGAGACCCTAAAAATTCTAAAAAATGTTAAAAATTATAAAAACCCATAAAAACCTAAAAAACCTATATTCCCATAAAAATATTAAAAACCACTAAAAACCAATATGTTTCCAAATAACTTAGTAGAATATTACAAGGAACTTTCTTCAACATTCACGTGTTGGGCACCCAAATATTCACAAGAAAACAAGTGATAAGGGATTTAAATAGTGTAAATGAGGAAGAAAGAAGAAAGTTGTTCAAGTTATAACCGAAATAGGACATTTTTCTATAAACTCTAGCCACAAGACATCATAAATTATGATCTACCCTTTTATAAGTCAAGAATTTATCATGAACATTAAGGTTGCAAGAAAAACTCATCAAAATAACATTACATTCATTCATGAAGTCCAAGGAGTACAAGGGGTGGATATTTATAGCTAAAGAGTGATAATAAATTCTAACACCTAGTATAAACAAGTCAAAAATACAAGGTGATGATTTTTAAAATATTGTAAAATTCCCATGAATTTAAGAGGAAAGTTTCACACCCTTTTGTAAAGTAAAGAAAACAATCCCACCCCTTTTGACTTTATAGATTCCATGGTGTGGTGGGCATTAAATTAATTGCACACCATGGGTTGGATTTTAAAAGCATATTTGGAAATTAATTACTATAAATATAAGACTGGATGTTTCAACCAAGAAAGGGCATTGGGCCTCCCCAAGGATATTTAGGATTAATTAATGTGATCTCTCCATCATCCCCTTAGTCTGCTCCCTTATCATTAGTCGTCCAATTCCTCGCAATGAGTCCTATTAAATCATGCACATTCCACCATCCTCATCAAGTCCACCTTTATCTCTACGATGACCATGTGTTATGTGATCCTTATAATCTCTTCCATTCTCAAAATTATATATCCTCAAATCTGAAATTTCAAAGGGAGAATGATTAGAAACATTAAATATGGCAGTATCATTTCCATAAATTTTGGGTAAATCAATGTTGTAGGCATTATCATTGATCTCCCATAAGACTTTTAAAGGAACATCTCCTTGTGGATAAATTTTTATTTAAATTTATCTTCTTACCTATCCTTCCTCAAGTATACCCCAACCCATCCTCTAGGTTGAAACACCATTTTTTCACTGACCTTTGTTGGTGTGTTTTTTCACTTTATCAATCTTGTGCACAATGTTGGACTTTAAATGTGAATAAAAATTCAATAAAATATTTTCCATTTTCACTATAAATATTATAAAATTGATTAGTAACAAAATAAAAAATATCATGTTGAGTTAATGGGTTAAAACCATACACAACTTTAAGTGGTAAAGAGTTTGTAATGGAGTGAACTTCTCAATTATAAGCTAATTCAATGTGAGGAAATCGTATTTCTCAATGTTAAATTTTTTTTAATGATTATTTGAAATAATATGAAAAGTATTATATAAACCACCTTATTTTGACCATTTATTTATTTGTTTATAGTGGTGGAATACAGAAGTTTGGTTCCATGTTTGTTCCATAATGTCCCCTAGAAGTGACTATGGAATTTGGAATCCCTACCACTCACAAAGATGTTGGGTAATCCATGAAACCTAACAATTTACATGGAAAATAAATAATTGATATGATTTTAATTAATAGTTTTAGAAAAATAAATAAAATGGGATATTTTAATAAATTTTTCCACCACTATAAAGATGTTATCCTTCGATAATTTGGATCTTGTAAAGCTAAGTACAAAATCCATTAAGATGCCTACCCAAGGATGAGAATAAATAGGAAAAGGGATGTATAATCTATTATAAATAACCTTTTACCTATAATTTTTGAACACATTACAATTTCCACAAACAATAACCATATCCCTATGCACGTGAGGCCAAAAAACATTTTTACACAATAAGGCCAATTTTTTCTTAAAGCCAAAATTCCCCATTAAGACACCATTGTGAGTTTCTCTAATAATAAATTCATGGATGGAACACAATGAAACACACAATTTATATTTCCAAAAAATAAACCCATCATGTTTGTAAAAAAAATTTCCCATGTTTTTCAAATAACTTAAATTTTTTCATCATTCACAAATATTATTTTCATCATTTTAAAACCAAGTATTTTAACTTTAATTGAAGTGATAAGAGATTATCTCCTAAAAAATCATCGATGATGTTTTTTTCATTTCTTTTTTTATGATTAATGGAATAAGAAAATGTTTAAATGAATACAAACCATATTTTAATATTCCTATTCAACTTTCCTTGTGACTTTAGAAATTTTATTCTTTTGTAATCATAATGAATCAAAAATTCCCTTGTCCACAAGTAATGTTTCCAATTTTCTAAAGTTCTTTTGTGGGAATATAATTGCTTGTCATAGGAATTATATTTCTATGTTTACTCTATAATATTCTCATTAAATTAATAGATTGACTTGGAGACTTTCATTAAAACAACCCAACTCATTTTCTAGAGGCAATAGACTCATCCTCAAATACTTAAGAAATTTCAATTATAAATAAGAGAGGGGAATTGGTCAACATACCTTTGAGTGTGGATAAGGAATATTCTTGATATTTTACCCAAATGAATATCAATCATTTGTTGAAAAAACTCATTCAATGTCTCTACAATGGTATAATATTCCCTAATGAACCTTTGGTAAAAAATCAAAAGTCCATGTAAACTCCTCACCTCATTGACATTCTTTGGTGTTGGCATGTCTTGAATCGCCTTCATCTTCTATTAATTGACTCACATACCATCGACTCCTACCACAAAACCAAGTAAAATAATATAATCTAAAAAAATCAACATTTTTCAAAGATTCCAGAAAACCTATTTTTTTAAGATCCTTAAAAATAAGTTTCAAATGTATATGAGGTTTATCAAGGCTCTTATAATAAAAAAGGATGATATAAAAATAAAAAACCAAAAATTTTCAAATTAATAGATGGAAAACATGATTCATTAAGATCGTGAATGTACTTGGGGAATTAGGTATCCCAAAAAATAAATATCTATTCATCAAATCCAATCTTAGTTTTAAATTTGTTTTTCCATAAATCTCCCTCTTTCATTGTAATTTTATCATATCCAATCCTTAGGTAAATTTAATAAAAAAAATGCATTGTGGATTTAATCAATCATACCATCCAAATGAGGTATGGAATAGAAATAATTTACTCTGATTTTTTGATAGATCGAAAATAAAAATACATTATTCAATTACCATCTTTTTTATAGGATAAGAATTACTAACACTGCGCTAAGACTCTATCCCTCTTGAACAAATCCTTTCCTTATAAATTATTCCACTTGTCTTTGGATTTATCGAGTCCCCCTAGATTATCCCCATAATGTGGCCCATTATGAAGTGTTTATTATAGGATAATGGTGATTTGGTGCTCTATACCCTATAGGGGAGTTAAGACATTGTGAATTTTCTATGGAAACACATCACTAACTTCTTGAAAAAGAGACAAAAAACTAGAATCCATTTATTGTTTAAGAGAGTTAGTGGTAAAAGAATTAAATCATATATAGAAGAATGATAGTTTCATCCCAATATAAATCTCTCTATATCTCACTTTTTTCAAGAAAAAAAATAAACTCATTTTCCCCTCAACACTTTTATTTCATTCTTATTTTCAACTCTTTTATTTCCATAATTTCTTTTTATGTCACTCATTACTCCATTTTCACTCTTTATTTTTACACTATTTTCATTATCTCTTTTTTCTCTCATTTTATTTTTCTATCTTTTACAATCTCTCTCAATACTCAATTTGTCTTCATAATATTTCAATGGACTCAAGGATGTAAGTATAAAAATTCTCATATTTTACTCAAAAAAATAGTGGTTGGGGTATCTATATTGTGTGACCTTCCAATCGAATTTCCATAGCCTGCACAAAAATACATGACTAACATGTATGGGAATAACATCACATGTCACCTTGTCTTAATAATTACTAATAGAAAATGAAACTTTTAATTTCTTAGTCACTTTAAAATCCATATTTTTATTTAACCATTTCAATATATAATGATTAATTATGATGGTTTTTCATAGATAAACCCAATTTATCAACCATCAAACCAATTTAAATATTTTTTAAACAACCCCAATAAATAATCATATTATATACCTTATATTTGATGAGGCAACTAGTATGAAAAATTTTATCCCTTTTCTCCAGATCATTTTATCCTCTGAGGTTAGCACTCAAATCATGATTTCGTCAAGAATTCATCCATTTATGAGTCTCTTTATTTCCATATCCTAACACTCCTCAAGTAGTGGAATTACATATTTTCTTGAGCTAGCACTAAGAACATTCACATCATCCGAAATAATCATGGTCCTATTGTTTGGGAATTGGGAGGAAAATTTCCAAATCCTTGAAATTTAAAACAATTGAAATCATTTGATTTGGTAATAAACTTACCCTCCATTTTACCATAGGGTTTGGGAAAGAGGGGTTTTTGTTTGGTCACCTCCTTTGAATCTGTTTTTTATTCCCTTAAATGATCTTGTGGTTTGCAATACTTGAACATAAAAGAATATTTAGAATCCATACCATAATATATAGGGTGAATAACTCTTTACTTTAATTGAATATCTACATTATGATATATATTATATTCTTAGGGGTACAATTACATTAAAAAAACACACACCACACACATAGACTGGAAAGGTAGGTCATTGCCCCACATCCAGACTTATTTATTCATTATATGTCCCAAAGGCCTACTGAGAATGAAACCCAATATATGGACCAAATTCCTAGTGTAGAATTATTCTTGCATCATACTGCATACTTCATCAGGGCAGTGTCATGCTAGCATCACCGCTTTCCTAGGTAAATTCATTCTTTCACATATTTGAACCTAGGATTGATGCAGGATTGTGGAAATCCTTTACCACTTGGGTAATCCTACAAATGTAAACTCTACACATTATTATCCATGTTAAGAAGATACTCTATGTCCATGTAGTGGTGAAAGTCCACTATGTCTCAAATCTCATGGTTGAGGCCATTCAAGATCTTTTCCATGGTGGCCTCTAACTCCTCATCAATATTGGCCCAAATCCTGATGATCTCTATATTTTTGTAACACTCTTCAACATTCATGGATCCTAATTTCAAACCCTACAACATGATAAAAAAATTATGATAAAAGTGGATATAAAAGAACTTATTTTGCATTACCACTTTCATAGCCTCCGAAGTATGGATGGGTATTTCTACACTTCACCGTCGACTCACTCATAGTTGGTCCCAAAAAATACTATCATAGTTGGTAAATTCCACAGCTGCCAATTTCACCTTATTTTACTCTAAATGGTTCTGATAACCAAAAACTAGCTCTACCCTTTATCCCCACTCCGATTATGTTTTGGTATCATTCTTTCATTGGAGTGAAGGGATCCTCAACTTTATTCCTCCATGATATTTGTCTGGCCTCCTTGGTGTTTGATTTCTTCGAATTGGTGACTCATGAAAATGGGAGAACTCATCCGCTTCTTCAACTACCCTACTCCTTGTTGGTGCTCTGGAATTATAAGGGGACTACAATTCATCCATCCTCACATTTTTTCTCTTTAATAGTTTTTGTACAACCCTCATGAACAAAATAATGTCAATTTCATTGGTTTTACTCCCACACACCATTTAATAATCCAAGAAAAAAATTTAAAGAGAAAAGAATATATACATCCCACATTCTCTCACAATTTTACACTCTAAAATATTTTGTTCACTAACACTTTAATAAATTTTTTAATTTTAAGAATGTTTAACAATCTTTTCATTTCTTCTCAACATGATTCCTATAACATTCTAATAAAATTTAAAATAATATAAAATTTAATTGAAATGATGAAATCCTAAACTATAATTCAATGATTAATTTCAAAATGGAAGAAGAAATATGATAATGTGACGTAGAATTAAAAATGTTGCGAATTTTTAGTAGTTTTTTATTTTTTAGGATATTTTTTTAATAAATTCATCAAAAACATGATGAATTCTCAATATGTAAATGTAGGATAATCAATAATTTGAAACCTCAAATAGAATCATAGTGAGATATGTGCAGTTTTAAAAATGTATAATTCATTGAAAATTTTGAACCGGTTATATCTCACAATCAATATATATTATTTTTATGATTATAGAAAAATAAGAAAGATTAAATTTTCAAATATTAGAATTATATTCTATACTTCCAAAATTTTTAGTAAATAACATCTATAGGTGAAGAATAAAATGGACCAAAACTGAGGTCGGATCTATTCAAAGGGAAATAATGATAGATGAATGGATGAAAAATGATAAACCTGATTTATTTCATGTGGGATTTGATACAAAAGTATACATGATCCATGACCCACAACAAAGTTTCCTAAGAACCTTGTTCAATGTTTCTATGTTGAGAACCTATATATCCATATGAAAAAAATTATAAGGGCTATAAATGGATGAAATAGAGAGAAAAAGAGAGAGTTGGTTAAGTTAGAACCCAAATAGAACTTTACAATAATAAATCATTCCACAATAATCAATAAAAAGATTAAAAAATAATTTTATAAGTCAATAATTAAAAAAGAAAACCAATATTGTAAGAAAAATTAACCATAACCACATTATCTTCATTCATTAACTCCAAAGAGTACAAGGTGGTGGCTATTTATTTCCAAATAGTGATATAAAATTCTAGAACCTAGTTTCCACAATTCAAAAAGCGTAAATGAAATTTTTGAAAATTTTGGAACATGACCACGACTTTAGGAGACCAATTGAACACCATTTGGAAAAGTAAATACAATTATCCCACTATATTTGAATTTGGTGAGTCCATGGTGTGGTAGGATTGATATTCATAGCACACTATGGGTTGTGTATTTAAAAGAATGTTTGGTCCTTAATTAATGTAATTATAGTCCCATATTCTTCCCCCAAGAAAGGGTATTGGGCCTCCCCATGGATATTAATGATTAATCCATGAAAGGCCACCATAATCCTCTCGGCCCACCCACTTGTCATTGATCCATCAATTATTTAAAATGGGACTTCTGCAATCTTGTGCATTCCTCCCACCTCATTAAGTCCACCTTCAACCCTCTGATTCCCAGGTGTTCTATGATCCTCATAAAAAAACTCTAGAAACCCTTTAAACCCGTAAAAACATTAAAAATATCTAAAAAAATTAAAACCCTAAAAAACTCAAAAAAAATCCAAACAACATGAAAAATCCATAAAAACCACAAAACCCTAAAAATTCTACAAACCCTCAAAATCATTAAAACCCCTAAACCCCCCTAAAAATCTTAAAAATCACTAAAAATCCCAAAAAAATGTAAAAAACCCATAAACCCTTAAAAATCCATAATAAAACTATAAAATCACATAAAACCCATAAAAACCTAAGAAAACTAAAAACCCTAAAAACCATAAAAACACTAAAAACCAATAAATACCCTAAAATAACTAAAATGTCTAAAAATCCTTTAAATCACTAAAACCGTTTAAAATTTCTAAAAACCCTAAAATCCATAAAAAACCATAAAAACCCAAAAAAACCTAAAAATCCTAAATACCTAAAAAACCATCAAAATCCCAATAAACCATTAAAACTATAAAAACCATAAAAATCCTAAAAAAGAACAAAAATTCCCAAAAAACATAAAAAACCTAAAAACATGAAAAACCCTAAAATACATTAGAAACCTAAAAACACTTAAAACCCCAAAAAACTAAAAAATTATAAAAACCATAAAACCCTAAAAACATTAAAATCCCTCCAAATCTTTAAAACCCCTAAAAATCATAAAAATCATAAAAAATCCATAAAATTCACTAAAAATGTAAAAAACCATGAAAACCATGAACTAGGAAAATATTGTGTTCGGACATGAAAACCCAAGTTAAATTAAAATAATCATGTACAAATTCAAGAATTACAAGGAGGTTTACAAAGGCGGGAGTAAACCACTCCCAATATATTTGTACCCACCATCAGTGCACAATACTGAGGATCCCAAAATGACCACATAATGCTCATTTCTATGATCTATCTCTTTGATAGCACATCTAACACTTGTTTTCCACCCTATAGACATGTAAAATAGTTAAGCTGGGATGATTGGCCTAATTAAGACATCTAATCCAATGGTGGAGGATTCTCTATAGGATATTCCAGGTTCATAACTAGAGAGAATTAATATAAATTTTAGAATCCAATTCAATCCATATTGAGACCCAATTATGATAATAAAAACACTTGATATAATAAATTTTGGCCCATAATTTAGCTTTATATGAAATTCCCATCCGAAATAAATGATAAAAGGAAACTTTGAAAAATCCACGGTGGGTACGGAAGACACCTCCATAACCTGAGGGCCTCAAAATTCCATAATAATATCCATCAACATTAACTTTAACACATTGAGATATAGGAGGAATCCACCTAATACATTTGAGCATGAGGTATACTTTTGGTCTTCCTATGTTTCCCAGCATCCTGAGTGTGTTGAGGTCCATTAATATGTTATCCATGGCACCCATATGGACAAATGAATCCACATGAATATCTTAATAGATAAAAAATATATTTTCATGAGTATAAGGAGGTATGTTTTCAAACATGACTTCATTTTGGGTAGCCCTGAATGAATTGCAGACTGCTACATTGGTCACCAGTAGGAGATTCAGAATCTGCTCACTTATTCCAGGTTTGTAGACACACACCAATAGTTCCTCCAGTTTCTTTTACACACCCAAATAAATGTTACATATAATTCCAATATAGTTCCAAATATGTTGAGAAAATGTGAAAATCATTAATATATGTTGCACTAATTATTCAACCCTCATAAATATGTAGAATGAGATAATGTTTTATCCATCCATCCTTAGCTGGTCATGTGTGGGAAACCACATCCTCCATATTTTCTAATGGAGAAGGAACTTTGAAGGTTAGATAAAGTGTTATTTAAACATAAGAAACCACGTAGGTTCTTTGGTGGAATCATTTCACTGTTGAGTGTAATACTCATTAGCATTATAGTGGCCATTCTTTTTTGTCCTTAGATTTAAAGTAGCTATTATTTTTTTCCATCATTAATGAAAGTTTAATTCCAGATTTCCCGGTCATATTATGGAGTGAAAATTTCATCAATAATGTCATTATGAGTAAAACCATTAGCATCATTCATAACAAGCATGGAGGTACGAATATTTGTAGAATTTAGTGTGTTTCCAGCCAAGGGGAATCCCAAAAAATTGAGGTCAGACTGTCTACAAAGAGACCATTTTGAGTTCGACATTATTACATTTAAAGATTTCCATTGTGAGGGCTAGATAGATGAAGTGAGGTAGTAGGGATACCCATTTAACATTTTCATCTTAATCATGCATGATAATAAATCGAGAGATTAATCATTAGATGTTATGAGATTCCATGTAAACTTTTTATTGAGTCCATAATTAAAAATATGAAGGTTCTTGATGCTAGGTCCTCCCTTCTCAATGGGTCAGATGCACTCCTTCCATGAAACAATTATCATTATTCTTTCTTGTATTGAACCTGTCTAAATGAAATTCCACATCATGAATTAGATGTCACAGAGGAGGCTTCTCAGCCATATGTAAAGAGAGAAAGAGTGTACATGTTTTGAGTTGATAACTGAATTAATAAGGAATACCATCCACGCATGATACATAGCTTTCCCCATCCATCTCTTCAGGTGATTAATGATTCTAGAGAATATATCCCCATGATACTACCTCCATAACATGTCCCAAAATAAACAGACTCCTAGGTAATTAATGGTGAGGGATCCTTTCCTCACACCAAGAGTCTTAGTGACCCTATTTGTTTACCAACATGCACCACATATCCAAAAACAATGAATTATTTGTTCCATCTTGTGGTCTGACCAACCACCTCCTTATAGTGAGTGAAGAAGGATTTTGTCACAGTGATAGTTTTCTTTGAAGATTTCTCAAAAAGAATAATGTCATCAATATATAATAATTTTTATGGGGGGAATATGTTCTTTCCATATTTGACCTTATTACAGATTCTAGTGTGAGTTTGTTCAATGAATAATCTACTTGTGTAGTCCTCAACAATGAAAAACATAAGCCCTAATAGTTGGTTTCCTTTTCTAGCACCTCTAGTGCATTGGAAATAATATTTGGGTGATCCATTTATATGAATAAATAGCCTTGAAGATTTGAGAATACATCTGATTTGTATGATAAATTCATCAGAAAAACAATAGCTTTTGAGTACATCATAAAGAAAGATAAATTTTGGAGTATCAAAGGCCTTAGAGATATCAATTATTAGGGAAAAGTTCCCCTATTTGGAATTAATTTTCATTAGATTAATAATTTCATATGTAGTAAAAAAGAAATTTTGGATGCTCATACAGGGAAAAAACCAAATTGGTTTGTGTAGATGTGTTACTTGATGATTCTTTCCATTCTATTCATTATGATTTTACTGATTACATTATGGACAATGTTGCTAATAGAAACTCGTATCAAGTCTCTTATATCAACAATATTCTCCTACCTGCGGACCAAGGGAATGATGTTAGAGTTGATCCCAAAAGTCATATGAGCCGGAGTAAAAAAATATATTACTAAATTTTTCATTTAATATTGATTTATATCTCAATAAAATATAAACAATTTATTGGTGAATCCATATAGGCTTGAAACACTATCAATATTTACAGAAAAAATGGCTTCTTTGATTTCCTCCTTGGAAGGGACCATTGTGAGAGAAAGGTTTGGATGATACTATATTTAAGGGGATATGTTATCAATAATTTTTTTTATTTCTAATAATTCCAACAATATTGTTTATATCATTGAAATAATCTAACACTAAATTTGAGATTCCACTTTCTGATTTAAAGATACATCCATTAATATTGATTTACTTTAGCCATTCTCTTATCATTTTTTACTGGTGAAACTCGTGAAAGAATTTTGAATTTCTATCACCATCCTTCAGACACTTAACATGTAATAGGTTTCAATCAATAATTTCCTTAACAATTAGAGGATCATCAAGCCTCGATAGAGATTGTATTTCCTCTCTCAAGGGGATACTTTGGTTCTTATTTCAGGTTGGTAGCATTATAGATTATCTTCAGCAACCATTATGTCAAGATAAATATTAGAGAATGAGGACCTCCTATAATATCTTAGTAACCTTTTAACATTATTTATCTTCCTAATAATTATATGTATGTGATTCTATTAAGGATAATTTTCCCTGACTATAAGATAACTACCCTGCATCCAGGAGTAATAATCCACCTATTGTTGAAATGAAAATGAAGAGGGACTGACTTGAAAATGTGGTTGGATATCCAAATCAATATTGGATTGTGATCTATGTAGTGATTGGGGAGTGTATTTATATATAATATAATATCAACAGTCCCATAATTCACATGGAAAAAATCTATCAAGTTTTCTTGAAATCCTTCCATTCAAGGTGTACCTCCTCCAGGTGAATTCATCACCCGCTATTGGTACCTAAATAAGATGACATTGATCAATGAATGAGGATAATTAAATTGAGGTTTCTCTATTTATGGCCACACATGTTTTTTATTTAGTCTTCATTACAGTGTTTAAATTTCCCATAATTACCCATTTATGAGTTATATTCCCATAGATTTCCTCAACCTCACTCTATAGCTCCCATCTTTTAATGTAAGATGAGGATGAATATACAAAATATATATCAATGATATAGAGTTAGATGCTTAAAGATACTGAAATCCACTATGATTTCTTGGTAATTCATAGAATATGGATTCTCTCAGGCTTCAAGACCCAAATATGATCCATGTTGATACCATAAAACTTTTGGTCCAACCTAAGGGCCCTTCATTTATCAAAGAGATTTTTTGGCTCTGTGATGCCAATCATCATGGGTTTGTGGACATTATATACTCTCTAATTTCATTCGATATTGGGAGGTTCCCAAGCCCTTTAAAATTATAATAAAATAGTATCATTGTAAAATGTCTTGGATCCTTGTCAGGGGACCTTCCTCCTTTACCCTATCCATAATTCTTTTATCTTCCTTCTTCTACGTTTCTTCTTCCATGCATTAGGAGTTGTGTCCACTTCTATTTTAACTATATTTTTAGATTGGTCATTCTAAAATTTTATAGTAATATCTTGGAAATACTCCATATATATAGGATTTTCAACCTACCCAGTGGGCTATATTTCTTTAGGTTCATCAGATCAAAATATTCCATTCAGAGGTTGGAACATATTGTCAGACTATAAGTGTGTAGGACCACTCTCTGTTTTAGGATTTTTCTAGAATCCTTATAGGGGAGTGTATATAGTAATGTACCTTTAAGATAAATTACAGTAGGATTGCCCTCATATTTTTTATCATATCCATCAACAAAAGGAGGTGTATTTAATACCTCCTTCATATTTCTATCAGGTCCCATTTTATCTTGATATCGAGGTCCTACCACCTTGGTTGTATCCTTAGGATGTTCCTTTGGGGAAATGTTACTACATGGGGGGGATCTAAGATATCCTCATATAGTTTAGCTTCTATAGAGTCCTATACCAAACTTTAAATAATATGGAGGTATTGTCCCTCATCTGAGTTGGAAGTCACATTATTGGGAGATGAGAGTTTCTTAATGCAATTATACTTGATAAATTGGTTTTGAAAATATGAGGCATCTACATCTTTCCTGATTGATGATTTTCCATGTTTCCTACCAAGTCCATAAACCAGTGTATATTCAGTTTTCTCATTCAAGGCCTTTTAATTTTCACTTTTAGAGGTTTCTTCCTTGTTGTTGTTCTAAGTATTTGAATGAAAACCCTTATATTTTCCATTTCTCCTTCAACAAGTGGTATCATCATACCCTTTCACCTTTAAAAAGTTTTATTCCTTGTCCCTATTATAATAAATAATTATATGCCCAATGAACTTGAAACATAAGAATAATATTAGTTTATTCTCATATTGAATCTCAAGTGTTATGCCATCATCCCTTTTTACAAGGACCACTTCCTCTAACCAAAGTTCTAGACATTTCCACCTCCACTAGTATCCAGTCACAGTGCCCAAACCATAGGTTGTTTGTCTATTTATCAATTTGAATGGGGTTTCCAGTAGATGATTAAATGTCTTATAGGATCCTTGGGTTCTAGTATGGCCAATTTGACCTATAGATATTAATCCAAATCTGAGCATGTGTGTTCCGATCAATGGTGGGATCCAAATTTCTATTCCATTCCCATATATATAAAAATACAGGTCTTAGAGAGATAGAACCCATTCTCTATGCTCTTCTCATACATTCATTAGAAGGGAATACCACATGGTAGTATCCCCTCCCCATCACTTTCATTCTCAATTCATCAAATCCCCAAACCTCAACAATTATTCTGGTTAGATCATTACATTTATAGATTTTTTCCTCTTTTGGAATCAATTAAAGCACAATGACTGAGTACCTAAAAAAATAAATCCATTATTCAACCACCTCATGATTCCCTGAAACATGAGAAATTTTTCCCTTCTTAATCACTTGTCTAGAGGGAGGTATATCAAAATCAGAGAAAGAGAGCCCAGAAGCATCCTTCACAACCACCACAAAATTCCTCTTCTGACCAAATCATCAGCAGGAGAGGATCCCCAATATTTTACCTTCCTATTCTGTAGAGATAAAATCTCTATATTCCCAACATGATCATAATAATCCATTATCCAATAATCTCTATTTGTGAATAAACTATAGCATGTATTACAATGGGCTCCTGGATCATTAGGTTTAGGGTTTTCACCCGCTTTTCTTTGATCTTTAATCTCTAATGAAACTTCCTAAAAACCCTAAAAACCAAAATGAAAAAACGTAAAAACCTAAAAACTAATAAAACCTCTAACAACATAAAAAATGATTTAAACCATAAAAACCCTAATAAACCCAAAAAACCAAAAATAAAAAAAATAAAATCCTTTAAAACCTTAAAAACCCCTAGAAACCCATAAAAACCCATAAAACCTTAAAACAAGTAATAACTCAAAAAACACATTAATCCCCTAAAATTTTTAAAACTATAAAACCCATAAAAACATAAATACTCCAAAAATCCCAAAACAAACCATAAAAATACAAAAAAAACACAAAACCACTCAAAATCCATAAAAACCCAAAAAACCATAAAACCCAAAAAAATTCAAAAAATACCTAAAAATGTAAAAAATCCTAAAAACCCTGAAAACCACAAAAAAACTTTAAAAACTAAAAACACTTAAAACCCCTAAAAAACGAAAAAACACTAAAAACCATCAAAACCCCAAAGTGCTTAAAATCCTAAAAATCCATAGAAACCCAAAAAACCATAAAAATCTTAAAACCCCTAAAAATCAATAAAAACAAAAAACCCCTAAAACCACAAAAAACCCTTAGAAAAACCTAAAAAACTAAAAATGCTTAACACCCCTAAAAACCTAAAAAACAATAAAAACGCTAAAATACTTGAGAAGCCCTGAACCCCTAAAAAAAATAAAAACCAATAAAAACCATAAAAACCCTTAAAATCCATAAAATACTAAAAACCACTAAAAACTCTAAAAAAACATTAAACACATAAAACCATAATAAATCTAAAAACTATAAAACCCTAAAATACTTTAAAAACCCTAAAACCCAAAAAACCATAAAATTTATAAAAACACTAAAATCCCTAAAGAAACATAAAAATCCCTAAAAACCATAAAAATCCTAAATATCCCTAAAAACCCATTAAAATGTAAATAAACATAAAAACCTGAAAAAACTAAGGAAACCTTAAAAACCTAAAAAACACATAAAACCTCTAAAGAACCAAAAAAAGCTAAAAACCCAAAACCCCCAAAAAAACTAACAACCATAAACCCCCTAAAACTATAAATTCCCCATAAAATACCTAAAAAATACTAAAACTCAAAAAACCCTTTAAACCCCTAAAAACATTTTAATAACTTTAAAAAGCAATAAAACCCTAAAAATCCAAAAAAACCAAAAAAACCCAAATAACACAAAAAAATCCCTAAAACGCCACCAAAATCCTAAAAATCCATAAAATATCACATAAAACCCCTAAAACCCCAAAAAAACCTCTAATAAAAACATTAAAACTAAAGAACACATAAAACGCCTAAAGACCTAAAAACGCGAAAACCCCCCCAAAAACCCTAAACCCAGAAAAACCTAAAAACCATTAAAATCCCTAAAACCCCTATAAAACCATTAAAATATTAAAAAATAACTAAAATCCCTAAAAATGTAAAAAAACCTAAATATATGGAAAAAAAACTATAACAACCTTAAAAACCTAAATTCAATTAAAACCCTTAAAAACCTAAAAACTGAAAAAAAACAAAAAAAATATTAATAAAAAACCCTAAAACCCATACAAACATAAAAAACCCATAAAAACCCTAAAAACACACTAAAAAAATCTAAAACCCCTTTAAACACTAAAAATAATTAAAAGAACTCTAGAAAACATTAACACACTAAAAAACTCAAAAACCCTCTAAAAACCTAAAAAACTAAAAAACACGAAAACTCTAAAAACCGTAGAACCCAAAAATCCCTACAATACCTAAAAACCATAGAAATCATAAAAAAATCCTATTAACATTCAAAACATAAAACCCCTTAAAACTATAAAAACCCTTAGAAAACCTTAAAAACATAAAAATACTAAAAAGACCCTGAAACCCCTAAAAACCCAAAACCCCTACAAAAACATGAAAACACTCTAAATCCCTAGCAACACTAAAATACATAAAAATCCTAAAACCCACTAAAAATCCCTAAAAATGTAAAATCCTGACAAACACTAAATAAAACTAATAAAAAAACCTAAAAACACATAAAACCCATAAAAACCTTATAAACCCCAAAACCCTAAAAACACTGGATGACCCTAAAACCCCTAAAACACCTAAAAACAATAAAACATCCTAATAACATTAAAAAACTAAAAATTGATAAAAACCCTAAAACCACTATAAAATTGAAAAACCTTTTAAACCATAAATTTATTAAAATACACTAAAATATATCAAAATCCCAAAAAACCCAAAAAACATAAGACCCCTAAAAAACTAAAAATATTCGAAATCTATAAAAACCCTAAAAACAAACTCCCCTTAAGAATCCTTAAAAATAATTAAATACATGAGAACCCTTATAACCATGAAAAGCACTCAAAACCTAAAAACCTAAAAAAAAATAAAAACCCTAAACACCATCAAAATACATAAAAACTCTATAAAACCATAACAATCATAAAAATACCTAAAAAATATATAAAAACATAAGTACCGTAAAAAACCTACCAATCCCAATGAAAATATTAAAAACCTAAAAACTCTTAAAACCCACAAAAAACCTAACAAATATTTTAAACCCTAAAAGTACCTTAAAAACCTAAAACCCCCCAAAACCATAAAAACCCCTAAAAATCATTATAACCCTAAAAATCCATGAAAACACTTAAAACTATTAAAAACTCTAAAAGCACTTCAAACCCTAGAAAATGCTATAAAACATTGAAAAACATTAAAATCCCTAATAGCCCAAAAACCCAAAAACCCAAAAACCCATAAAACCCATAAAAACCCTAAAAACCCTTTAAAACCAAAAAACTCAAATCCCTAAAAACCATAAAATCCCATAAAATATGAAAAATCCCTAAAAATCCACAAAAACATTAAAACCCCTAAAGAACCTAAAAATCAAAAGAAAACCATAAAAACCTAAAATCACTTTAACCTCGTAAAAAACATAAAGAATGATAGAAACCCTTAAAAACCCTAAAAAACATAAACCCCTAAAAACCGTAAAAACCCATAAAAACCCTAAAAACCATGAATAAATCTAAATACCCTTTTAAGATAAAAAAAATGTTAAAAAACTAAAAAAACTATTTAAAATCCTAAAAAACTCCAAACAACACTACAAACCACCAAAACCCATTAATGTCCTAAAAACCCACCAAAACCCACCAAATCCCTAGAAACCATAAAAACCATAAAAATCCTAAAAGTGTCATCAAATCCAAAAAAATGTAAAAAACCCAAAAAACCTTGAAAAACTCTAAGAAAACGTTAAAAAACTAAAAACACTTAAAAACCCTAAAAAACCTAAAAATTCAAAAAACTCAAAACCCCCTTAAAGTCCCTAAAAATCCCTAAAACCTATAAAATGCCTCAAAAACCTAAAACCATAAAAATCCTAAAAAATCCATCAAAATCCTTAAAAATGTAACAAACCCAAAATATCCCTCAAAAACACTATGAAAACAATAAAAACAATAAAAAACCATGAAAAACATTAATAAAACCTTAAAAACCAAAAAAAAATTAAAATCCCTTAAAAACACAAAAAAATCTAAAACCCCTAAAAACCATAAAACCCTAAAAACATAAAAAACCCTAAATACCAAAAAAACCACTTAAACCCACTAAAAAATATAAAAACCATTTAGACTTGAAAAAAATAAAAAAAATCTAAACAACCATAAAACCCTAAAAACTAAAAAATACCCCTAAAACCCAATAAAACCCTTAAAACCCCTAAAAATCCCAAAAACCCTCAAAATTTCTAAGAACCCTAAATCTATAAAAAAAATTAAAAAAACCCTAAAATCTCTAAAATCCATAAACTCGAATCAAAACCATAAAAACCAAGAAACATTTAAAACCCCTAAAAAATTACCAACGATAAAAAACCGATGTAAACCAAGAATCTATAAAACCCCTAAAAACCATAAAAACCATAAAATACTTAAAATACAATAAAAACTATAAAAACCATTTAATTCCATATATGTTTTAAGAATCTCTAAAAAACCTTAAAAATAAAAAAAACCCCTAACACCCCTCAAGATCCTAAAAACTATAAAAACATAAAAATCCCAAAAAGATCCCTAAAAATGTAAAAGACCCTAAAAACCTTGAAAACCCCTAAGAAAACAATAAAAACCAAAAAAAACTTAACACCCCTAAAACCTAAATAATGCTAAAAAATATAAAAAACCCTAAAACCCATAAAAAACCTTAAAACCTCAAAATCACTAAAAACTATTAAAAACCTAAAAAAGTCCAAAAAATATCAAAAATAAATAAAGTACCCAAACAACCCAAAAAACATTAAGAAAACATAAAAAAAATAAACACTTAAAACCCTGAAAAAAGAAAAAAACACAAAAAATCCAAAAGACATTAAAAACCCATAAACCTCCTAGAAACAATAAAACCCAATGAGAGCCGTAAAAAATATAAAAAACCCATAAAAAATATTAAAAACCACTAAAAACTCTAAAAAATCTTTAAACCTGTAAAAATATTAAAATCTATAAAAACCATAAAAGCCATAAAAACTCAGAAAAAACTAATATCCAAAAAACCATAAGAACTAAAATGACCAAGAACCCCTTAAAACCTTTCAAAATACATAAACACCATAAAAAACCAAAAAATCCTTAAAATCCTTAAAAATACATAAAAATGTAAAAACTATAAAAACACTAAAAACCCCTAAGAAAATCATAAAAACCTAAAAAATATTTACAACCCCTATGAAACCTAGAAATGCTAAAACCCCTAAAACCCCTATTAACCTAAAAACCCTATGAACCATAAAAACCCGAAAAATATAAAAACACCTAAAACCCATAAAACCCCCAAAAACTATAAAACTATAAAAACCCTTTAAACTAACAAAAAAACACTAAAAAATATTAAAACCCCTAAAAACACAATGATACCCTTGAACCTAAAAAATATAAAACCCTAAAAAACCTCAAAATCCCTAAAAACCCTGAAAACATAAAAATATTAAAACAATACATAAAATACCTATAGAATTAAAAAACCATAAAACCATGAAAACCAATAATAAAACCTTCAAAATCCAAAAACACTTAAAACCCCTAAATAAACTAAAAACGATAAAAACGATAAAAACCTTGAAACCAAAAAAAACCCCTAAAAATCCCTAATAACCCAAAAAAACTAAATGAAATCCTAAAAAATCCATAAAACCCATCAAAATTTAAAAAACCCTAAAAACTGCTACTAGATCCTTTAAAACCAAAAAACAATAAAAACACAAAATAACCTCCAATACATCAAAAGCCCTAAAAACAATAAAAACCATAAAACCTTTAAAAACCTTAAAACCACATAAAAACCATTAAGACACTAAAAACTCTAAAAAACTTTTAGACCATAAAAACTTTTTTAAACAATAAAAATAGAAAAACCCAAAAACTCAAAAAAACCCTAAAATCCCCAAAAAACCTTAAAATCCCTCAAAACCCTAAACCCATAAAACCCATAAAACGTTAAAGGTCCCTAAAAACCATTAGAATCATAAAAAATCGTTTAAACCCTCAAAAATGTAAAAAAACATAAAAACCATGAAAAATCCTAATAAAACCATAAAAACATAAAACCCTAAAACCACTGAGAATATAAAAAACACTAAAATCCCTAAAAAACCTTAAAAACATAAAAAACCATAAAACCTTCAAAATCCTAAATCACAAAAAGGCCACAAAAATAAACTATATTCCCTAAAAATCCCAAAAAAAATCTAAAGATCTTGAAAATCTCTAAGAAAACTTCAAAACCCTAAAATCACGTAAAACCTCTACAAATCTAAAATATGAAAAAACCCTCAATGTCCTGTAAAAATATAAAAACCATAAAACCTATATAATCCTTAAAATCCCTAAAAACCCATAAAACCATAAAATAACAAAAAAATCTATAAACCGTTTAGGCCCCAAAAAAAATAAAAATCCTAGAAAAACAAAAAACCCCCCAAAAATCCAAAAAATCATAAAAACCCTCAAAATCCGGAAACCCATCAAAATTCCAAAAAAAACGCCTAAAAAACAAAAAAAACCTAAAAATTAAAAAAAGATTCCAAAAAACATAAAAACGCATAAAAACCGAAAAACACTAAAACCCTAAAAACCCTAAAAACACGAAACAACCCCAAGCCCCATAAAAATCATTAAAAACCAATAAACCATAAAAGTCCAAAAAATACATAAAGATCTCTGAAAACAAAAAAAACTAAAAACCCTTAAAATTTGTAAGAAAACCTTAAAAAACTAAACACAATTAAAACCCATAAAAAACAAAAAAAGTTTAAAACCCCCAAAAGACAAAAAAAATACCCTAAAAACCAAAACCCCCCCAAAACCATTAAAAAACCAATACAAACCATAAAATACCACTAAACAATAAATGACCTTTAAATCCATAAAAATGTTAAATTTTTTAAAATACCATAAAAAACTAAAAATTTAAAGAAGAACATAAAAAAAAACATAAAACCAATAAAAATACAAAAAACTCTATAAACCATGAAAATCTCTAAAATATCGAAAAACCATAAAAATACTAAAATATTGGTAAAAATACATAAAAAATTAATAAAACCCCAAATAACCCCCAAAAACATAAGAAAACATTAAAATCCTAAAAACAATAAACGCCTAAAAACTAAAAAATGCCAATACCCCTAAAAACCCAAAACCCTAAAAACCCTCAAAATCCCTAAAAATCATAAAAACCATAAAAATCCTATAAAATCCCTAAAAACATAAAAACCCTAAAAACATAAAAACTGATAGAAAACTGTAAAAACCTAAAAACACTTAAAACCCCTAAAGAACCTAAAAACACTAAAAACCCAAAATCTCTAAAAGTACCTAAAAACCCTAAACCCCTTAAAAAAATAAAAACCTTAAAACCATTAAAAACCCTAAAACCCCATAAAAAACCTAAAAACCCCCCAAAAACTCTAAAAACCCATGAAAACCCTAAATTTTTTAAAAAACTCTAAAAACCCTTAAAATTCTTAAAAAATATCCTTAAAACCCAAAAGAAGCTAAAAAACCCTAAAAACCATAAAAAACCTCAAAATTCCTAAAAACCCTCAAAATCCCTAAAACCCCTAAAAACCATAAAAATCAATGAAAATCCCTAAAAATACCTAAAAATAACTAAAATAATAAAAACACTAAAACACTTGAAAACCCCTAAGAAATTTATAAGAACCTAAAGACACTTAAAACCACTAAAAACCTAAGAAATTATAAAAGCCCTAAAAACCATAACTCACTAAAACCCTAAAACCCCTTAAAATACCTTAAAACCATAAAAACTATAAAAATACTAAAAACACACTAAAATACCTAAAAATGTTAAAATCCTTAAAAACCTTGAAAACCTATAAGAAAACATAAAAAATCTAAAAATACTAAAAATATCAAAAAAACTTAAAAAAATTTAAAACGCCTATAAACCCAAAGAAACCCTAATAACCCCCAATACCATAAAACCCACTAAAAACCTTAAAAACCCACAAAACCCCACAAAAAACCCACTAATAACTCTAAAAACACTTTAATCACTAAAATGTTAAAAATCCCAAAAAATATTAAAAACTGATAAAAACTCAAAAAGTTCTGAAAAAACTAAAAAAACATAAAGTCCCTAAAATCCCTCGAAATTTCTAAAAATCATGAAAACACTTTAAAACCCTAAAAAATCCATAAAAATCCATAAAAACATAAAAATATAAAAACTATAAAACCCCCTAAGAAAACCATAAAAACCTAAAACCTAAAACACTTAAAACTCCTAAAAACCTAAAAAATGATGAAAACCCTAAAAGGCCCTGAAAACCCTCAAAAAACTAAAATTTCCTAAAAATTTTAAAAAACCATAAAAATCGTAAAAAATTCCTAAGAATCTGAAATATTTTAAAAACCTTAAAAATCCCTAAGAATACATTAAAAACCTAAAAACGAATAAAAACCAGTAAAACATAAAAAACCCAAAAAACCATTGAAACCTAGGAAGACCCTAAAACCCCCCAAACCATAAAACCCCTAAAAACCTTAAAACCCCTAAATCCCTTACAAACCCTAAAATACCTCCAAAAACTCTAAAAACCCTTCAAATTATTAAAAAAATTAAACAACACTAAAAACCCTTAAAAATCCTAAAAAACTCAAAAAACCCTAAAAACCTGCAAAACACATAAAAACTCTAATTTCCCTAAAAGACCCAAAATCGCTAAGAACCTAAAAAAACCATAAAAATCCTAAATTGCCCAAAATAATCCCTGAAAATGTTAAATAACCTATAAGACCTAAAAACCCCTTAGAAAACCTGAACAAAAAAAAACAAAACCCTTAAGAAACCTAAAAATGATAAAAACAATAAAAAACCTTAAAACACTAAAAATCCATGAAAACCTAAAACCAAAAAAAATCCAAAAAATTTCTAAAAATCCCTAAAAATGTAAAAAAACCTAAAAATCGATAATACCCTATGAAAATCATAAAAAAAATAAAAACACTTAAAACCCCTATAAACAAGAATAATGATAAAAACCCTAAAAACCCCTAAAAGACTTTAAAACCCCAAAACCCACTAAAAATCATAAATCTCTTTAAACCCCTAAAAATGTTAAAATCTATAAAAACCATAAAAACTGAAAAAAACACTAAAAATTCCAAAAAACCATAAAAACCCAAGAAAACAATGAAGACCATAAAAACCCTCAAAAACCATAAAAATTCTAAAAACCCTAAAAATCCTAAAAAATCCCTAACAATCCCTAAAACATAAAAACCTTGAAACCTTGAAACCCCTAATAAAACCTTAAAAACCAAAAACACCAAAAACCCTAAAAATATAAAAAACGCTAAAAACCATAAAAACCATAAAATCCAAAAATGCCCTAAACAACGCCCAAAACGTCAAAATCCCTAAAAACCCATAAAAAACCTAAAATCCCCTAAAAATCCCAAAAATCATTAAATACCCTGAAAACCCAAAATAAAATGTTAGAAACATGAAAAAAATGAAACCCACTAAAAACCTAAAAAACAATAAAAACCCTAAAAAAACCAAAATGTCATTAAAATATATAAAAGACCCTAAAACCCCCAAAACGCCTAAAAACACTAAAACACCTAAAAGAAATAAAAACCCAAAAGCTCCATAAAACCCCTAAAACCCACTAAAAACTCTAGAAACCCATTAAGCCACAAAAAATGTTGAAGATCTCTCATAACATTAAAAACATAAAAAACTAAAAAAACCCTAAAAACCCAAAAAATACATAAAACACCAAAAAACCCAAAAATCCTTAAAAACACATGAAACATTAATAAACCATATAAACCTTAAAAATTACCTAACCATATTTGAAAATGTAAAAACCCTTAAAAACCCAAAAACCCACAATGAAAAACTTAAACACCTAGAAACCCTAAAAACCTTCAAAATAAAAACCCTAAAAACCCATAAAAATCCCAAAAACGTTCCTAAACATCCCAAAAATCATTAAAATAACTAGAAAACCTGAAACACCCTATGAAAACCTTTAAAACCTAAAAACTAGAACACCTAAATCCCTAAAAATTATAAAACACCGAAAACCCCTAAAAGACCCTAAAACTATAAAATACCTAAAACCATAAAAACACTAAAAACTAATAAAAAACCCTAAAACAAATAAAAAATATAAAATCCCTTTAAACCCCTAAAAATGTTAAAAAATATCAAAAAACATTAAAATCCCGTAAAAGACATTAAAAGACCAAAAATACATAAAAACCCAAAAACCCAAAGAACCCTCAATATCCCAAAAATCGTTAAAAACCATTAAAATACTAAAAAACCAAAAAAATATCTAAAAACATTAAAAACAAAAAAATACCCTAAGGAAACCTTAAAACCTAAAAACAATTAAAAACCCAAAAAACATAAAAAAAATAAAAACCCTATCAAATCCTAAAAACCCTAAAACTCCTACCCTTATTTGTAAAATCACAAAAAACGAATAAGAATCCTAAAAAATCACTAATGTCCCTAATTTTTTTAAAAACCTTGAATCCTTAAAAAGCCCTAATAAAACCTTAAAAACCATTAAACATTTAAAACCACTAAAAAACCTAAAAAATTCTAAAATCCTTTAAAACCATAAAGACACTAAAATTCCCTAAAACCCATGAAAACCTCTAAAACTATTAATAAATATAAAAATCTAAAAAAACCCTAAAGACCACTAAATACTCTAAAAACTGTTAAAACCCTAAAAACGTAAAAAAATGTAAAAAATCTTAACAACCCTAAAAAAACTCAATAAAAAATTCTAAAAACCAAAAAAACTATTAAAACCAAAAAACCCAAGAAACCCCTAAAAATCCTAAAAATACCTAAAAACCATAAAAAATATAAAAATCCTATACAATACCTAAACATCCATAAAGACATAAAAACTATAAAATGATGAAAACCAATTAAAATTCATAATATCCAAAAAAAATAGTTAAAATAATAAAAATAAAAAAAAATGCTAAAACCCATAAAAACATTACAAAAAACAAAACCCCCAAAAAATCTCAAAAAAATCCTCCAAATAAATAAACCACTAAAAGCCATAAAAATACTCAAAAATCACTAAAAATCCCAAAAATGTAAAAATACCTAAAACCCCTAAAAACCCATAAGAAAACCTTAAAATCAAAAAACACTTAAAACCCATAAAAAACATAAAAAACACTAAAAACCGTAAAAACATTCAATGTACTAAAATCTGTCAAAATACCTAAAAACGCAAAACCCCATAAAAATCCTAAAAAATCCCAAAAAATCAATAAAAACATAAAAAACCAAAAAATCTTAAAAACCCTATGAGAATCTTAAAAACCTAAAAACACTTAAATCCCCTAAAAACCTAAAAATTCTATATACCCTAAAAACCATAAAGAGACCCTAAAACCCCTAAAAACCATATAAACCACTAAAAACCTTAAAAAACTCTTAAACTGCATAAAAACACTACAAAACACTAAAAAACACTAAAAAAATATAAAAACACTTTAATCCCCTAAAAAAATTATAAAACACTATGAAACCATAAAACCCTAAAAAACTAAAAAAACACTAAAAAACCCAAATAAACTAGAAAACCCCCTAAAACCTCTTAAAACCCTCAAAATTCATAAAATCACTAAAAACACATAAAATTCCTAAAAAATCCCTAAAAACTCAAAAACCCATAACACCCTGAAAACTCAAAAGAAAACCTTCAAAGGATAAAAACACTTAAAATACCTAAAATCCTCAAAACACTAAAAAAACTAAAAACCCTCAAAATCCATAAAACCCCTAAAGGACCCTAAAAATCGAAAAGCCCCGAAAGATCCTAAAAATGTACAAAACCCTAAAAACACTAAAAACCCCAAAAGAAAAATTTAAAAACTTAAAATTAGTTAAAAATCCCAAAATCCTTAGAATTGTAGAAAAATCTAAATACCCTAGAATGGACCTAAGAACCCTAAAACCCCTTAAAACCGTAAAACCCCTAAAAACTATAAAATAACCACAAAACCCATAAAAACCCTAAAAACCACTAAAAATATACAAACCATTTAAACCCCTAAAAAGTTAAAAAACTAAAAAACCCCTAAAACACTCGAAAAAACCTAAAACCCCCATAAAACAATAAAAACCCCAAAACACAAAAAACACTAAAACAATAAAAAATGCCTAAAACCCATAAAAATTATAAAAAGGCCTTAAAAATCAATAAAATCATAAAAAAACCAAACAACCATGGAAAACACTAGGAAAAAAATTAAAACCTAAAAACACTTAAACCCCTAGAAACCCTATGAATGAAAAAAAACTAAAATACCTAAAAACCCTAAAAAACATTAAAAATCCTAAAAAATCCCTAAAAATCCCTAATAATGTAAAAAAATCATAAAACATTAGAAAAATCCTATGAAAACCATAAAAACCTAAAAAAATCAAAACCCCTAAAAACCATGAGGTCAGTTTTCTCTGGATTGATGGTACCCTCGCAGGTCCTCTATGGAAGCATATTCGGAGGACGGCTTCTTCCATGGATAATTAGGCATGCTCTGGAATTTCTGACATTTGGCGTTGTGGATCTTTCCTGGGGTGGACCGGATCTGGTTTTTCTTCTAATTCCATGGAGGCAGTGGTCGTATTTAGTTTTCCCGACGTGCGACTTTTTTTCTGGAGCAGATCTGGACCATCCAGCGTGCGAAGGTGCTTCTATTTAGTTTTTACGGCTAGTGCTGGTCTTCCCTTTGCTCAGTGTTGCAGATCCATGGAAGAATGGTCACGATCTGCTCTCCGCTCTTTGCGTGGTGCTAGATATGGTCGTGGCGATTTCATAGGGCATTGCAGATCCATGGTGGAGCTTATTAAGTCTAAAACATACAGTATGCACCACCACAGATCCAGGGATAAGTGGGAAAGATTTTGGTGTTACAGTTTGGGGCGATGGGACTTAGTGGTGTTCCTCCGACTCATGTTTGCAGATGCTCTTCCGTTTCTTTGGAAATTTAGGTATTTCATCTTTGGTGCGGTGTTGTCCCTGCATTTTTGTTCTTCTACTGGTGTTCTGGTGGCTCGCGGATTCAGTGCAATACTTCTTTGTGAGTGCATGATTGATCTGATGTTATGGAATGGGTGGTTGGTGGACTGGATCACGAGTTGGTTTCCTCATCTGGGAGAAATGAGTTGTGCTGCTGCTTGTTCTCGAGGCATAGAAGGAAGTGTTGGCTGGCTGAAAATTTGGTGCTGGATCATGTTTGTTACTGGAATGGGATGCATGGAGTTGATGCTATTGGTGGTTGATGATGAGATGATGAAATTGTTGGTGATGGTTTTGGTGCTGCTGGCTTTGGTGCTGATGAATGCTGGCTTTGGTGCTAATGGATATGAGATGATGATTGGCAGGGAGGCGCTGTTGGGGACTTTTATTTTTTTGATGGGCTGGATGTTGGCTACTTGGCTGAGCTGTGAAAGAGGTGTTGGTTGTTTGAAAATGAGGATGCTGGTTTCTAGTTGGTTGCGGATGCTGGTTGGCTGGCTGCTGCTGCTGGATGTCGTTTACTGCTGTAGTTTGAATGCCGGTCGTTGGTTAGCTGTGAGCTGCTGGATGCTGGTTAATGCTGGATGTAGTGTTGCTGGATGCTGGTACTGGCTGGATGTGACGTGATGATGCTGCTGTTGTGTCTATTTTTGAGTCCTTTTTTTCTTTGTTTTTTCTTTCTTTGGTGTGGGTTGTAAGGGCTTTTTGGGTGTGGTTCATTCGACCCCTCCCCTCCCTTGTCTGTTGTGTCTCCTTTTTCTTTTAATAAATTCGGCAGTGGCATGCACGGTTCTACGCTCGGACCTGCACCCCTCTTTTGGACTCGAGGAGGGTCTTGCTGGCTTTTTTGGATTTACGATGGTTCATCGTGGATGAAAAGGGTGAAGATGCAGGTTAGCTTTTCTATCTTGTATTCCTTGTCCTTTGATCTTGCTGATGTTGAAGGTCTGGTCATATTGTACTATGTTCCATCTAATATGATGGACTGTGGGTTTTTGAGTTGTGTATGGTTCGGTAGTGAGTCATTTCTGTTGCTGAATAATGAGTTCAAGGAGCTCTGGTTGATGCGTAATGGGTCCTGGCATGGGCTACTGGAACCCGTTTGTTCAGGAGGAGATAGTTGTTTCCCTATGAGTTGTTGTATGAGGATTTTTATTGGTTTTCCAATGATTTGCTGCTGGTTTTTGGTTAGACCTTGCATGATGGATGATGAGCGATAGGACTTTGGCTGCCGCATTCCTGGAAGAGATGAACTTTCCTAATGTGGTGGCTCGGGCTAACGTGGGAGATAGTGTTTTTAGTAATGTAGCTGGATTGGTTGTGAATTGGTGTGGATGCTGGATATTGATGTTGCGTAGTGGTGCTGGTTGTTACTTTGATATTGGGCGTTGCGGATGTATTTCTAGAGGTGGGTGTGAAGAAATATGCTACTTCTTGGCGATGGCTACTGCGTCACTATGAGGCGGTGAAGCTGAGGCTAGTGATTTTGGTGATGGTTCTCCTCTGATGTTGGATGTCGGTGGTTATGTGATGCTGGCGGTGGGTCTAATTGGCGAGGAAGTGATGGAGGCTGAGACAGTGAAGTTGGATGTTGCTTGCTGCTTGAAGATGCGGAAGGTGCTGATTAAGGAGGTGATGGTTGATGCTTATGGTGTTGTTTTGATGCCGGTTGCTGTCTGGCTGGGCGATGATGTTGGGGATGATTTTTATTTTCATCCTTTTCTGTTTTTGTTTTGTGTGTCTTTTGGGTTTTTTGAGGACTCTTGGCTTTTATGGGGTCCTCTAGGTATTTTGGGAGTGGGTTGATTGACCCCAACCCTCCTCTTGCTGCTATGTCTTTTCTGCTACGTCTTTTTTTCTAATAAATTTGGGGGGGGGGGGGTCGGGAATAGCCTGACCTTCGCTTCTTCCTTGATGAAAAAACATGAATAATCAAAAAAAGGTCCATAAAAATCCCTAAAAACATAAAAACCCTGAAAAACAAAAAAGAAATCATTAAGAACATAAAAACATTTTAAACCACTTAAAAACTGGAAAACAATAAAAATAATAATAAACATTAAATACCATAAACAACCCCATAAGCCGCCTCAAAATAACTAAAAACCATAAAATTCTTCAAAAATTCCAAAAAAATACTAAATACCTCATAAAAACAATAAACACTGAAAAATCTTAAGAAAACCATAGAAACATTAAAACACATAAAATCCCTAAAAACCTAAAAAACACTAAAAACCCTAAAAACACCTAAAAATAGTAAAAACCCTAAAAACCATAAAAAACCCTAAAATCATTAAAAAACTATAAAAACCCATAAACCCTTAAAATTCACTAAAAACTCTAAAATAAATTTAATCCCCAAAAAATATAAAAAACTATAAAAAACTATTGAAAACATTTTTTTTAAAAAATCCCAGTACCCCACATAAACACTAAAAATACTCAAAATCCCTAAAATTCCTAAAAACCATAAAAATACAAAAAAAATCGGAAAAATCCCTAAAACATAAAAAACCATAAAAACCATGAAAATCCATCATAAAGCCTAAAAAACCAAAAAAACGAAAACCCCCAAAAAACATAAAAAATAATAAAAAACCTAAAAACCTAAAAACCTCGAAAAACCATAAAACCCATAAATATCCCTAAAATTACTAAAAACCATTAAAATCCTAAAAAAGCCCTAATTTTTCCAAAAAAAAATAAAAAACCCAAAAAACTGTAAAATACACTAAGAATAACATAAAAACCTAAAAATACATAAAACCCCTAAAAATGAAAAAAAATTCAAAAAACCATAAAAGACCATTAAAACACACAAAAACCATAAAACCTATAAAACCATAAAACCGATAAAAACCCATAAAATCTCAAAAAAACACTAAAAACACTAAAACACCTTTAAAGACCTAAAAACAATAAAAACGCCTATAAAACCATTAAAAACCTAAAAACCTAAAAAAATCCTAAATACTTAAAAACCATAAAAAACAAAACAAAATCCATTGAATCCCAGAAACTGTAAAACCTCTAAAAATCCCTTAAACTCATAAAAACCATAATATACTAAAAATTCGTAAAAGCTCGTAACTTTTAAAAAAAACCTAAAAACTCTAAAAACCCCTAAGAAAACCCTAAAAACATAAAAATAGTTAAAACCCCTAAGGAACATAAAAAACGTTAAAACCCAAAAAACGTTAAAAAATTAAAAACCATAAAACCCCTAAAAACCGAAAATAAAAATAAAAAACCCTAAAAATCCTACAGCCCTAAAACCACTAAAACCATAAAAATAACCCCAAACTCAAAAAAACCTAATACAACTAAAAAATCTAAAAACCATTTAAACCCCAAAATTTTTGAAAACTCTAAAAAACCTTAAAAACCTAAAAAAAACCCCACTAAAAAACCTAAAATATCCAAAATCCCATAGATATTCTAAACAAACTATAAATTTCCAAAAAACATAAAAAATTATACAAACCCTAAAAACCCCTAAGAAAACCATAAAAACCTACAAACACTTAAAACCCCAAAAACCAAAAAACACTAAAAACCCCTCCCCTCCCTTGTCAGCTACGTCTTTTTTCATAATAATTTTTTTTGGGGGGGGGGGGGGATAGCCTGGCCTCACACCTCTTCTGCCTATAAACCCTCAAAATCCCAAAATACCCTAAAAACCATAAAAAATCTAAAAAAGATTAAAAAATCGTTAAAAAATCTATAAACACTAAGAAAACCATAAAAACCAAAAACACTTAAAAACACTAAAAAACTAAAAAAAAATCTAAAAAAACAAAAAACACCCAAAAACCCAAAAACCCAAAAACCACTAAAATTGATAAAACCCCTAAATACCTAAAAATACCTAAAAAACAATAAAAACCTAAAACCCCACTAAAAACTCTAAAAACAATTTAAACACCTAAAAACATTAAAAACTTTTAAAAAACATAAAACCCATTAAAATAAAAAAAATAAAAAAAAAACCAATATCCAGAAAACCATAAAAACTCTAAATCCCCTAAAAAGCCTCAAAATCCATAAAATCCATAAAAACCCATAAAAATGTTTAAAATCCTAAAACATTCCTAAAAACATAAAAAACCAAAAAACCCTAAAATCCACTAAGAAAACCATAAAAACCTAAAACCATTTAAAACACCTAAAAATATAAATATTCCTAAAAAGATAAAAACCCAAAAAAACACTAAAACCTTGAAAACCATAAAATCCTAAAAACCGTAAAAAACCCTGAAAAACCATAAAATCCATATGAAACCACTAAAAACCATAAAACCCTTTACACCCCTAAAATGTTAAGAAAACAAAAAAACATTGAAACCCCAATGAAATATAAAAAACCCCTAAAACCCTAAAACCCCTAAAAACCCTATAAATTCTAAAAACCCAAAATAACCTTAAAAACCATATAATCCCTAAGAAACTATACCAACCCTAAAATCCTTAAATATCCATAAAAACATAAAAACCCCTAAGAACACTGAAAAATCACTTAGAGAACCATAAAATTAAAAAAATATATATAAAACCCCTAGAAAACATAAAAATATAGATGGACATAAAAACCCTAAAAACATTAAAACCCTCAAAATCCCTAGAAACCCATTAAAATCTAAAATTTTATAAAAAATCCCAAAAAATTTAAAAAACCCTAAAATCCATAAAACCCCTAAGAAACCCCTAATAACATAAAAATACATAAAAACATAAATACCCCAAAAATTCTAAAAAACAAAACACACTAAAAGAACCTAAAACCCCTTAAAAATCATATAATCCCTAAAACCATAAAACCCCAAAACCCCATAAAAACACTAAAAAATCACTAAAAACTCTAAATACCATTTAAACACCTAAAAACATTTAAAATATATGATTACCTTCAAACCATTAAAAACTCAAAAAAACCCTCAAAACAAAAAAAACCAAAAAAATCCTAAATACCCTAAAACCCGAAAAACCCTTCAAATCCCTAAAAACCCTAAAACCCCATCAAAATCCTAAAAAATCCCTAAAAGTCCACAAAAAATAAAAAATAAATTAAAAAACAAGTAAAATATTAAGTATTCCTTAAAAACCTAAAAGAACATAAGACCCCTAAAAACCGAAAAAATTGTAAAACCCAATAAAACCCAAAAAACCTTAAACACCCCTAAAAACCATAAAACACCCAAAAACCTTAAAAAATCTAGACAAAAAAAAACAAAAAAACCTAAAAACCAAAAAAACCCCAAAACGTTTTAAACCCCTAAAAATAATTAAAACTCCAAAAAATCATAAACACCATAAAAACTCTAAAGCACCAAAAACATAAAAAACCATAAAAACCCAAAAAAACTCAAAACACATAAAAACCTAAAAAACAATAAAAATCCTAAGAGCCCAAAAATATATAACAACATAAAAACCCATAAAATCTATAAAAACCCCTAAGAAAACCATAGAGACATAAAAACTATTAAAAACCCTAAAAATATAAAACATATAAACACCCTAAAACCCTGAAAACCCAAAAAACCCAAAAAACCCAAAAAACCCTAAAAACCAAAAATATAGAAATGACTAAAAGTCATTAAAATCCAAAAAAGCCCTCAAAATCTCAAATATGTTATAACCCTATTTATTTGGAAATACCATAAGAAAACCTAAAAAACTAAAATCAATTAAAAAGCCCAAAAACATAAAAATTTCTAAATCAAATAAAACACCCTAACACTTATAAAACCCCTAAACCCCTAAAAACCAATAAAAACACCAAAAACCATTTAAACCCCTAAAAACATAAAAAACTCTAAAAATCCATAAAAAACATAAGAACTCTAAAAAACTCAAGAAACAAAAAAAACTATAAAATGCCTAAAAATATAAAAACACTAAAAACCCTCAGAATCCCTGAAAACCCTAAAAACCATAAAAAACAAAAAATTTCTAAAAATCCATAAAAACAAAATAACCCCTAAAACGGTAAAAACCCCAAACAAAAACCATAAAAACCAAAAAACACATAAAATGCCTAAGAAAATTAAAAAAAATATAAAAACACTTAAAGACTCCAAAAACCTCCAAACCCCTAAAATGGTAAAAAAACTCTTAAAACCCAGAAAAAAACTAAAACCTCCACTAAAACAATAATACCCCTTTAAACCTGGAAAGATTATAAAACTCTATAAAACCATAAAAATTAAAAAATTCATAAAACATTGGAAACTAAAAAAATAAATAAAACCCCAAAAACCTTAAAATCCTCAAAACCCAAAAATCATAAAAAAATCATAAAAAAATTCCCAAAATCCCTTTGAAATGTAAAAAACCCAAAAAGACCTTGAAAAAACAATAAGAAAAACATAACAACCAAAAATCAATTAAAACCCCCAAAAATATAAAAAATACTAAAAATCCTAAATAATCATAAATACACCTAAACAACATCAAAATCCCTAAAACCCTTAGAAACCATTAAAATTCTAAAATTAAAAAAAATCCCTAAAACCCCTAAAACCCCTTATAAACCCTTAAAGACCTAAAAAAAATTAAGACCCCTAAAAAACCTAAAAACGCAACAAAAACTATATGACCTAAAAATCATAAAAACTCCGAAAAAAGATAAAACTCGAAAAAACCTTAAAAACCCTAAAAACCCATAAAAACCTTAAGAACCACTAAATAATCAAAAAAACCTAAAAACCCCTAAAAATATTAAAAAAAATATTAAAAACCATAAAAAACCAAAAATAAAAAACCGAAAAATTACTCAAAATCCCTAAAACCACTTCAAATCCCTAAAACCCCTAAAAATGATAAAAATCATAAAAGTCAATAAAAATAAAAAAAACATAAAAACCCTAAAACCTAGAAAAAACCTTAAGAAACATAAAAAATTCTAAAAACCCTATTAATTCCAAAAACACTAATAACCTTAAAACCCATAAAAACTATTAAAAACCATAAAACTAGTAAAATCTTAAAAAAACCTAAAACCACTAAAATCCCCTAAAACCCCTCTAAAAAAATCAAAAAAACATATTCAACACAAAAAATGATAAAAATTTGAAAAAAACCTTAAAACTATAATTTTTTTTTGAAAAACCCTAAAACACCAAAATACATAAAATCCTAAAAACTGAAAAAACCATATAAACCCCCAAAAACCCCCAAAACACTCAAAAACCTTAAAAGACTAAAAATTCTTAAAAATAGATAAAAACATAAAAAATCATAAAAACTCTAAAAATCCCCCTGGTAAATCTTAAAAACATAAAAAATAATTTAAAGAGCTACGTTTTTAAAAAAAATATAAAAACCCTGAAAATCACTAAAGGCCCTACAAAACCATAATAATCCTAAAAAATCACTATAATTACCCAAAAACGTAAAAAAAGAATAAACAACCGAAAAAACCCTTAAAATATAAAATTATTAAAAACTATAAAAACTAAAAATTGATAATAACCCTAAAATATCGAAACCCCTAAAAATTACTGAAATCATAAAACCCCAAAAAACCTTAAAAATCCATAAAATTCCATAAAACCCTAAAAGCCACCCAAAACTCTAAAAACCCTCTAAACCCTGAAAAATGTTAAAAAACTCTAAAAACCCTTAAAACCCTAAAAAATTAGAAAACACCCTAAAAACACAAAAAACCTTAAAAAACCTTAAAACCCAAAAAACCCTTAAAATCCGAAAATCCCTCAAAATCCCTAATATCCTGGAAAACACCTAAAAATCCTAAAAATTACCTAAATATCGCACAAAACATATAAAATCCTAAATACCCAGAAAAAACCTAAGAAAACATTAAAAACCTAAACACATAGAAAACTCCTAAAAACCTAAATCACTTTTAAATCCCTAAAAATCCATAAAACCCAAAAAAACACTAAGACCTTCAAAATCTCTAAAAAATCAAAAAAACATAAAAATCTTAAAAATTTATAAAAATCCTGAAAAAGTAAAAATCCTTAAAAACCCTTAAAATCCCTAAGAAAAACATAAAAACCCTTAAAACCCCCAAAGATAAAATTAAAAACATAAAAAAATTAAAACCCCCAACAAATCTAAAAATGATAAAAACCCTAATAGACCCTAAAAAATCCTAAAACCCACTAAAAACCAAAAAAACCTCAAAAACCCATGAAAACCTTAAAACCAAAAAAAACACTAAAAACCATTTAAACCACTAAAAACAAAAAAAACTCTAAAATGATAAAAACCCTAAAACCCCCAAAAACCATAAAAACCCTAAGACTCCAAAAAATATAAAACCCCTCAAAACCCTAAAAGCCCAAAAAACCTTCTAAAAACCCTAAGAATCACTAAAATCATAAAAAACCATAAAAACCCTAAGATAACCATAAAATACTAAAAACACTTAAAACCCCTAAAAACCTAAAAAATTCTAAAAAACCTAAGAATCCCAAAAAATAATAAAAATGTTAAAAACGTTAAAAAACATATAATTCTAAGAAAACTAAAAACAATAATATCCCTTTAAACACATAAAAATGTTAAAAAACTCAAAAGATAGTAAACCCCTAAAAATAAAAAAAAAATCCTTATAAACTTAAAACCCCAAAAAATAATAAAATCCTAAAAAATCCTTAAAAATATATAGAAATATAAAACCCCATAAAAACCATGAAAACCCCTAAAAACAATAAAAACATAAATGCACATAAAATTCATTATAAACCTAAAAAATACTAATAACCTAAAAACACTAAAAAACCCCTAAAACCCCTCAATATCACTAAAAATCATACAAATAATAAAATATCCCAAAAGATTCAAAAAACATATAATACCATAAAAACCCTGAAAAAGATAAGATATCCTTAAAAACTAAAAACACTTAAAACCCCCAAAACCCCTTAAAATGTAGAAAAACCTAAAAAACCTAAAACCCCTTAAAATCCTAAATACCCTAAAACCCCCCCTAAAATCTATGAAAACCTATAAAACTGATAAAAACCATAAAAATACACTAAATATCAAAAAACTCTAAAAAAAATTTATAAACTCTAAAGAGCCTTAAAAACCATAAAATCTAAAAAACCCCATAAAAACCATAAACCCTTTAAAACTCCCAAAATTCCTAAAAACCCTTAAAACATTAAAGATCCTAAAAATGACCCAAAATTCCAAAAAATGTAAAACCCATAAAAACATGAACAAATACTTAAAATCCTTAAAAACATCAAACCCCTATAAAAGTTAAAAATTCTCAAAATAATAAAAATCATAAAAAACCATAAAAATACCTAAAAACCCTAAAACTTGTAATAATAAGAAAAAACCTTGAAATCCCAAAAAATATGAAGAGCCCTAAAAACCCTGAAAACCCCAAAGAAACTATTAAAATCCTAAAAATACATAAAACCCCACAAAATGTAAAAAATGCTAAAAAACTTAATAACCCTAAAATCCATAAAACCCTTGAAAAACTAAAAAACCACTAAAAATCCATAAAAAACCTAAAACCCCACTAAAATAAATAAATAACCTTTAATACCATAAAATTGTTGAAAGAAATTAAAGAAAATAAAAAACCCAAAAAAATAAAAAAACCCTGAAAATATAAAAAACATAAAATCCAAAAAACCCTCAAACCCCTAATCCCCAAAAAACCCAAAAAAGCATAAAACTAATAAAAAATATCTTAAAAGTCCTAAAAACATAAAAACCCCTAAAACATTATAATGACCCTATGAAAACATTAAAAACCTAAAAATAATTTAAACCTAAAAAATGCTAAAACCCTAAATACCATAAAAATCCCTATAAACTATAAAAAACCACAAAATACCAAAAAAAACCCTAAAATCCTTAAAATCATATAAACCACTGAAGACCATAAAATGACTAACAATTAATAGCCTAAAACACATAAATCTTCTATAAAACCTAAAATTGTTAAAAACCCTAAAAACATAAACACTCTAAAAACCATAAAAACCCTTAGAAATATTTAAAAACCCCAAAACCACATAAATACCTAAAGAACAACTAAAAAATCCAAAACCAATTAAACTACTAAAAACATTAAAAAACCTAAAATTTTTAAAAACACTTAAAACACTAAAAATTATGAAAACTCCAAAATCCCTAAAAATCATGAAATCCATAAAACCCTAAATACATAAAAACCCTAAAACCCATACAAACCCTAAAAAAAATAAAAACTCTAAAATTCCATTAATTCCCTAAAATGTTAAAAATTATAAAAAAAAACTTAAAACCTCTTATGAACCTTCAAAATCCCTAAAAACCCAAAAACCTTAAAAATTGTACAAAATCCCTAAAAAATCCTTAAAAATGTAAAAACTCTGAAAAAGAAAGATAATACCTAGGAATACCTAAAAGTCCGAAAACAATTAAACCACCAAAAAACAAAAAAAATCATGAAAAACCCATAAAACCCCTCATAACCCATAAAAACAAAAAAAACATAAAAATCCTAAAAAAAATTATGAAAATCGTAAAAAACCCAAAATACCTCGAAACCCGTAAGAAAAACATAAAAACATAAAACCATTAAACCCCCTAAAAATCATAAAAAATACTAAAGCCCCTAAAATCCCCTAAAAACCATAAAACACCGTAAAAACTATAAAACCCCTAAAAAAATTAAAATACCAAAAACCCCATAAAAATCTAAAAATTTAATAAAAAATATTAAAAAAATAAACCCCACAAGGCTCCAAAAACTCTAAAAACCCTTAAAAACTGTACTAGACTCAAAAAAATCGTAAAACCCCAAAAGAACTCTAAAAATCCAAGAAATCCGAAAAAACCCACAAAATTTGTAAAAATCCTAAAATAACAATAAAAATCCAAAAATTACTAAAATCCTAAGAATGTAAACAGACTATAAAAACAAAAAAACCATAAGAAAATAATAAAGTCCTAATACACTTAATAGACTTAAAAATACTAAAAATTCTAAAACCCTAAAAACCGAAAAACAAAAAAACCTCTAAAACTATTAAATCACTTAAAGAACCATAAAATCCCAAAAAGAGCATTAGAAATACTAAAAACCCTTTTGGACCTTAAAAAATTAAAGAAATTAAAAACCATTAAAACCCCCCAAAAATAAAAAAACAAGAAACCATAAAACCCTAAAACCATAAGAAACCATAAAAATCCTAAAAACCATAAAAACCATAAAATCACTATTAATATTTAAAAACATGAAAATACCTAAAACTCAATGAAACCCTTAAAACCATAAAAAAATTTTAAACCCAACGCTAAAAACATCCAAAAACCTCAAAAACCCAAAATCCCTCAAAACCCTAAAACCCCTAAAAACCATAAAAATCCTTAAAAGCCCTAAAAATCTCAAAAAACATAAAAACCCCTAAAAACCATAAGAAAACTTTAAAAACATAAAAACACATAGAACACCTAAAAAATCTAAATTTTTTGAAAATGCTAAAAAAACCTAAACCCAAAAACACAAAATCATAATCCACCGAAAAACCTTAAAATACCCTAAAACCTATGAAGACCCTAAAAACACTAAAACTCTAAAAACCCTTGAAATGTCTAAAAAAATTAAAAAGAATAAAATTACCTAAAAACACTAAAATCTAAAAAAACACTAAATGCTCAAAAAAACCATAAAACACTAAAAATCCAAAAAACCCTCAAAATCAATAAAAACCCTAAAATGGTAAAAATCCAAAAAAACCCTAAAAATTCCTAAAATGTAATAAATTCTAGAAATAATTAAACACCCTCAAGAAACATTAAAAAACTAAAAATATATAAAACCCATAAAAAAATAAAAACCACTAAAAACCTGAAAAGGTGAAACAACAAAAAAAAACCTAAAAAATATAAAATCCATAAAACCCCAAAAATGTTAAAAACCCTAAAAATCCATAAAAACCCAAAATCCCAATATGAACTCTAAAAACCCTTTAAACCACAAAATTTTTAAAAAACTCAAAAATTGTAAATATCTTAAAAACATAAAAAAACCCTAAACCCCCAAAAAACCATAAAACCCTAAAAAAATAATATCACCCAAAATAATTAAAAATTCATAAAACCATAAAACCCCATAAGAAAACTATAAAAAAATAAAATAATGTAAACCCATTAAAAAAATTAAAAAACACAAAACACTCTAAAAAACACTAAAAACCATAAAAGTCCCTAAGAACCCTAAAAAAGAAAAAAAATTCTAAATTCCCTAATAATCCATAAACTGTAAAACCCCTGAAAACCTTAAAAAACCCTAAAAACCATAAGTACCTAAAAACGTTGAACCTATAAAATTCGGAAAAACACCAAATTCACAAAATACCTAAAACCCCTAAAACCCTAAAACCCTAAAACACTAAAAAATTTAAAAACCCAAAAAACCTATAAAAACCAATAAAAACCCGAAATTATAAAAAAATCTAAAACACATTAAACATCAAAAAACATTTGAAAAACTCTAAAAATTTAAAACCCCCAAAAAACTAAAAAAACCCCATAAACGCTAAAAAACCGAAAAAAATCCTAAGAATCCTAAACACTCTAAAAACCATAAAAATCACTAAAACCTGTAAAATACCATAAAATTCATTATACCACTAAAAATTGATAAAAACATAAAAAACCACATACCCTAAAAGCAATAAGAAATCCCTAAGAACCTAAAAATACAAAAAAAAACCTACAAACCAAAAAATTCTAAAAACCTAAAAAAAACCATATAACCCTCAAAATCCATAAATAAGTAAAAACCATTAAACATTTGAAAACTCAGAAAACCCCTAAGAAAACTATAAAAACCTAAAACACTCAAACACCTAAAAAATACTAAAAACACTACAATCCCTAAGAGATCCAAAAAACCCAAAAAACCACTAAAAACTATAAAACCCCTAAAAACTATAAAAACCCTATAAAATCATAATGAAGTAAAGAAAACACTAAAAACATTTAAAACCCCTATAAAACACAAAAAACCCCTAAAACCCAAAAAACCATAAGAACCCTAAAAATCCTAAAATCCATTTAAAGTATCAAAATACCTAAAAAACTATATATAAATTAAAAAACTAAAAAAGACCCCAAAATCCATAAAAACATAAAAAACAATAAAAACCCATAAAACTCCTAGAAATCCTTAAAAACCAAAAAAACACTTAAATCCCATAAAAACCTAATACAAGAAAAAAACCCCTAAAACCCTAAAACCCAAAAACCTTAAATACCATCAAAATCCTAAAAAACCTAAAAGAAATTAAAATCTTAAAAAATCTCTAAAAATCCCTAAAAACATAAAAAAAATAGTAAAAACCTAAAAAACCAAAGAAACCCCAAAAAAACCTAAAATCTGTTTAAACCCCCCCAAAACCTAAAAAATTCTAAAAAAACTAAAAGTCCCTAAAAACCTTAAGATCCCAAAAATACCATAAGACCCCTAAAATCCTTAAAACCATTAAAACCATAAAAAAATAAAAATCACTTAGTACTCTAAATCCCTTTAAACTCATAAAAACATTAAATGACTCTAAGAACCCTCATAGCCCTAAAAACCCAAATAACATTTAAAACTAAAAAATGCATAAAACCCTAAAACCCTATAAAGCCCTCAAAATCCTCAAAATCCCTAAAACCCAAAAAACCCAAATAAATCCATAAGAAGCCCTAAAAATCCATAAAAATATAAAAAACACTAAAAACCCAGAAAAACACTAAGAAACCCTTACAAAACTAAAAAAACAAAACCCTTAAAAACCTAAAAATGATAAAAACCCTAACCCCCCCCCCCCCCCCCAAGACCCTTAAAGACCATAAAAATCCATAAAAATCCTAAAGAATACATAAAAATCCTTGAATACATAAAAAATACCCCTAAAAAATACTAATTATCCCTAAGAAAAATTTTTAAACAAAAAACACATTAAACCCTAAAAGCCTAAAAAAGTAAAAAAAACAAAACCCTAAAAATTCTAATACCCCTAGAGCCCAAATAAACCCCTAAAAACATTTATAAACCCAAACCCCCCCTAAAAACTAAAAACCTATTAAAACCCTAATTTGGGTGTCTTTTTTGGGTTTTCCATTTTTTGGTCCTTGGGTTTGTGTTAGGAAAGAGTTTTTGGGTGTGGGTCATTTGACCCCTCCCCTCCCTTGTCTGTTGCATCTCTTTTCTTTAATAAAATTTATAGGGGTCACGAATAGACCGACCTCAATCTCTTCTGCCCTAAAAACATTAATTTTTTTTTAAAACATTAAAACCATAAGAAAACTAAAAAAACCCTTAAAATCCAAAAAGATCATAAAACCCCTAAGAACCATGAATGCATAAAAATCCTAAAAAGGCCCTTAAAATCCCTAAGAATGTAAAAAAACATAAAAACATAGAAACACCCTAAGAAAAACTTAAAAATATTCAAAAAAATTAGACCCTTAAAAATTAAATAATTCTAAACACCCTAAAAACTATAAAACCCTAAAAACCCTAAAAACCCCCAAAACCATAAAAAACTAAAAAATTAGAAAACAATCCCTAAAAGGCCAAAAATCATAAAACCCTATAAGACCATAAAACCCCAAATAAAACCCTAAAAATCTAAAAACACTTAAAAACCTAAAAAAACTAAAAAATACCAATAAAACGTAAAAACCCCTAAAAAAACTAAAACATGAAAAACCATAAAACCCCCCAAATACTTAAAAAATCACATAAAGAAATAAAAACAACTATAAACTATATAATCCCTTTAAACACATAAAATATTTAAAAAACAATAAAAAATATTAACATTCATACAAAAAAATAAAAAAAACCTTGAAAACACAAAATGAAAAGAAAAAAACCTAAAAAAACCATAAAAACTCTAAAAATACTAAAGTCCATAAAAATCCTTAGAATCCTAATAAAGATCTCCGAATCCATAAAAACATCAAAAACCTTAAACCCATATATAATAATAAAAAACAAAAGAAAACATTAAACCCCCTAAAACAAACAAAACTCTAAAACCCTAAAAAATGCTAAAAACCATCAAATATCCTAAAAACCTCAAAATTCCTAAAAGACTTAAAAATACTTAAATCCTACATATCCCTAAAAAACTGTAAAAACATAAACAACCCTAAGAACCAAAAAAACTATAAGAAATCCTTAAAAACCCCAAAACACTTAAAGACCCTAAAAACCAAAAAATTATAAAAACACTAAAATATATTAAAAACATCAAAAACCCAAAAAAAACCCAAAAACATTAAAAATACTAAAAACCCATAAAATTAACTAAAAATTTAAAACACTTTGAAAATTATAAAAACCTCTAGGAGAATAATAAAACCCAAAAACACTTTATACCCCAAAAACCCAAAAACCCTAATATCCATAAAACCCCTAAAACACTTTAAAACCCCTAAAAACCATAAATACCCTAAAACCACTAGAAACTATATAAACCCTTTAAACCCCTAAAACCATTAAAAACACAAAAAAACATAAATACCCTAAAAAAGGAAAATAACCATGAAAACCCAAAAAAACCTTAAAACCCAAAAAACCCCTTAAAATAATACAAATCCATAAATCCCCTTACAAAACCATAAAAATACTATAAAATCCATTAAATTCCCAAAATTTGTTAAAAACCCTAAGAACGATGAAAACCCATTAAAAACCTTAATAATCTAAAAGCACTTAAAACCCATAAAAACCTAAAAATGCTAAATAACCTAAAATACACTAAAACCCCATAAAAACCCTAAAACGAAACAACTCAAAAAACTCTTCAATAACCAGAAAGCATTAAAAAATTAGAAAAACCCTTAAAAACCCTGAAAACCCTAAAATGCATAAAAATCATCAAAAACCCATTATAATACAAAAAAATCCAAAAAATCCCTAAGAATGTAAAATATCATAAAACCCCTAAAAGACCTAAGAAGGTACTAAAACATAATACACTTAAAAACCTAAAAACCACTAAAACACTTAAAACCATGAAAACTCCTAAAAAATCTAAACCCCTTAAAATCCATAAAACCATTAAAAACTTCAGAAGCAAAAAATATCTTAAAATCCCTTAAAATGGAAAAAACTTAATAAACCTAAAAAACCAAGAATAACTTAAAAAACTAAAAGCACGTAAAACCCCTTAAAATATAAAAAACCCTGAAAACCGAAAAAACCCATAAAAGACACTAAAAACCCTAAAACCCCAAAAAACCTTAAGAACTGCTAAAAATATTAAATACCCCTAAAACCCATAAAACACTAAAACCCCAATAAAACACTAAAATATCTTTTAAACCCCTCAAAACACAAAAAAAATTAAAACCCTATAAAACCAAAAATCCAAAAAAACTTAAAATACCCCTAAAACCCCGTAAAATCCCCAAAGCCCTTAAAACCCATAAAAATTAAAAAAATAACTAAGACTATATAAAAATGGAGAAAATAATAAAAACACTTAAAAACCTAATAAAACCTTAAAAACTTTAAAACACATAAACCCCCATAAAACCTAAAATTTCTAAAACCCCTAAAAGCCCGAGAAATCCCTAAAAACCCTAAAAAACATAAAAAACCAAGAAAATGCCTAAAAATTAATAAAAATGTCAAAATATAAAATCCTTAAAAACCAATAATAAAACCATAAATCCTAAAATTAATTCAGACCCCCAAAAACATAAAAAATCTGAAAACTCAAAACATTATAAAATTCCTAAAACCCCTAAAAACCATAAATACCCAAAAACCTTTAAAACTCTATAACCCAATGAAAAAACTAAAACCCCACTAAAAACTCTAAAATCTGGTTAAAACCCTAAAAATGTTAAAAAATTGTAAAATAATCTAAAAATACTAAAAAACTCTAAGAATCCTAAAAAACCAAAAAAAAACATTAAAACCCTGAAAACCCTCAACATACCTAAAAACTCAAAAAACCATAAAACTCATAAAACTCCCTATAAATCCCTAAAATGTTGAAAACACTAGTACATCTGAAAATCCCTTAGAAAACTGTAAAACCCTAAAAACTAATACAATCCCTAAAAACCTAAAAATGCTAAAAACCGTCAAAACCAGTAAAAAATTCTTAAAACCCAAAAAACAATGAATACCATAAAACCCACTAAAACAATAAAATCCATTTAAAACCCTTAAATTTTTAAAAACTATAAAAAACATAAATACCTAAAATATTTAAAAAATCACTAAATACCCAAAAAACCATAAAAACCCATCAACCCTAAAAAGTCTATAACCACTAAAAACCACTAAAAACCCTAACAACCCATATAAATTATAAATATTCCTAAAAAACCCATTAAGAGTAAACGACCCATAGAAACCCTGAAATACCATAATAAAACCATAAAACTATAAAAAATTTAAGGCCCCTAAAACCTTAAAAACTTGTAAATCCCATAAAACTCAAAAAGATATATTAAACACTCTAAAACCTAATTAAACCAGTAAAACCAATAAAAACTGTAAAAACATTAAAACCCCTAAAAACACAAAAAATACACCCAAAACCGAAGAAAACCAAAACACCACTAAAACACTAAAATTCCTAAAAGCCTCAAAATCACAAAAAACCCTAAAAACCATAAAACTATGAAAACCACCTAAAAATCCCTAAAAATGTAAAATACCTTTAAAACCATGAAAACCCTAAAGAAAACATAAATACCATGAAACACTTAAATCCTCTAAAAGTTAAAAATTCTAAATCCCTAAAAACCCATAAAAACCATAAAACCCCGTAAAAACCCATAAAACCCAAAAACCCACCAAATTCCATAAAACTAGTTAAACACCTAAAACCCTAAAATCCTTAAAAATCCTAAAAACAAAAAGAAAATGATAAAAATTTATAAAATATCCCTAAAATTTATAAATACCTAAAACCTCAAACACCCTAAAACACTAAATCCCATAAAAACCAACAAAAGGATTAAAAACCTAAAAACCCTAACAAACCCTAAAACCCCTAAAACCCATAAAAACCCTTAAGAACCAAAAAAACGCAAAATCCCATAAAAACCCTCAAAACCATTAGAAACTCTAAAAACCCTTTAAAACCATAAAAATGATAAAAACTCTATAAAATCTCAGAACCTTAAAAAACTAAAATAAAACCCTAAAAACCCAAAAAAAAATGAAAAAACCCCCTAAAACCACTAAAAAACATAAAACCCCTCAAAATCCTGAAAAAAACTAAAAACCCAAATATATCCTAAAAAAGAGTAACACATCCCTAAAAATGTAAAAATCCATAAAAAACTAGAGACACATAAAACCCCCAAAAACCTAAAGATGATAAAACCATAAAAAACCATAACACCCTCAAAATCCTCAAAATGCTTAAAACCCCTAAAACCCTAAAATCTTAAAAAATCCCCCAAAATCCAAAAAAAAGTAAAAACACTGAAACCCCTATGAAAACAAAAACAACCTAAAAACACTTAAAACCACTAAAAACCTAAAAATGTTTAAAATCCAAAAATCCAAAAAACTCCTAAAACCCACCAAACCCATAAAAACATTAAAATCTCATAAAAACCATAAAAACCCACTGAAAACAGTAAAATCCATTAAACACCAAAAATGATAAAAAAAAATTAAAGACCTTAGAAACCCTAAAATACTCCAAAAAACCTCTAAAACCCAATAAAATCAAAAATCCCCTAAAAACCATAAAACCCTAACCACCCTAAACCCCCTCAATATCACAAAAAATCCTAAAAAATAATAAAAATCCCTACAAATTCCCAAAAATCCATAACAACATAAAACCCTAAAACCATGAAAAAAAATGAAGAAACCCATAAAAACCAAAAAAAAACTTTAAACCCCTACAAACCCAAAAAATCTAAAACCCTAAACCCCCCCCCCCCCTTAAAACCCTAAAAACAATAAAACCCACCAAAATCACTAAGAACCAATAAAAACCTAAAAAATCCCTAAAAATAACAAAAGAATAAAAAACTATATAAAACTAGAAAAACACTAATAAAACCTTTTAATATAAAATAATGTCAAACCCACAAAAATATAAAATGCACAAAACCGCTAAAAACAAAAAAAACATAAAACCCCTAAAACCCATAAAAACTGATAAAAATAGTAAAAACCCTAAAAACCCAAAAAACATAAAAATTCCCAAAAAACTCTAAACCCCCTTTAGACCACTAAAATTTTAAGAAACTTTAGAACCCTTAAAACCTATAAAAACTCAAATAAAATGCTAAAATCCCCAAAAATTCAAAAATCCTAGAAATCCTAAAAAAACCCTAAAAATCTCTAAAACCATAAAAATATAAAATACCTTAGAAAACTATAAACACTAAAAAACCCTTAAAGTGTTAAAAACCATAAAACTGCCTAAACATCCTTAAAATTCTCAAAATAACTAAAAACACTAAGACCGTAAGAATCCTTAAAATCCCTAAATATCCCTAAAAGAGAAAAAACATAAGAACCCTGAGAATCCATTAGAAAACTTTAAAAACCTATAATCACTTAAAACCCCTAAAAACCAAAAAATGATGAAAACCCTAAAATACCATAAAAACCCCCAACACTACTAAAAACTCTTAAAACCCCTAAAAACCCCCATGAAACCCCTAAAACACACTAAAAACTATAAAAACCTTTTAAAATCCTAAAATTTAAAAAAATAAATAAACCTTTAAAATCAATAAGAACCTTGAAAACCCTAAAAACAATTAAAATCCAAAAAATATCTAAAAACTCATAAAAATCCTTAAAAAACTCCAAAAATCCCTAATGACCTAATTTTTTTTTTAAAACTTGAAATACCTTCAGAAAACCTAAAAAATCTAAAACCACTTAAGATTCCAAAAAAACTAAAAAATGATAAGAAACCTAGAAACTCTAAAACCCTAATATCCTTAAAATCTGTAAAACCATAAAAATCCAAAAAAATCATTAAAAAACTATAAAAACCTAAAAAAACCAAAACCTTAAAAACACCTAAAAAACATAAAAATCAAAAAACACTCAAAACCCCTAAAAACATAAAAATTAAAAAATGTTAAAAACCCTAAAAACACTAAAACCTAGTAACACCTTAAAAACCATAAAACCCTAGGAAACCTCATAAAACCCGAATAACCACTAAAAAATCTGAAACCCATTTAAACCCCTTATAATGATAAAAAAATATAAAAAACATAAAAAATGAAAAAACATAAAAAAACATAAAAAACCTTTAAAAAAATTAATACCCAAAAATCCCTAGAAACCCTAAGTAACCATAAAAATCCTAAAAAATAATAAAATGACCTAAAAACACAAAAATGATAAAAACCATGAAAAATATACAAAAACCATAAAAACGTAAAACCACTTAAAACCCTAAAAATGATAAAACACTAAATTCTCTATAAAAACTATCAAAACCATAAAAACAACAGAAAACCATAAAAACCCTAAAAACAAATAAAAACACTAAAAATTCATTAAACCCCAAAAAAATAAAAAACATTGAAAACATTAAAATCCCTATAACTCAAAAACACAAAAAAACCCAAAAAACCATAATAACCCTAAAACCCCTAATAATACTTAAAACTCCTCAAAATCCCTAAAAAGCCTAAAACCCATAAAAATCATAAAAAAACACTAGAAATACAAAACAATGTAAATCCGTTAAAAGAAAGAAAATCAAACAAAATGAAAAACACTTAAAATCCCTAAAAACATAAAAAATAATAAAACCCTAAATAACATAAAACCCATAAAGCACCACAAAATCCATAAAAACCCTAAAAACAAAAAAAACCTAAAAATGACATAAAAAGCCATAAAACCCATAAAAACACTAAAAAACATAAAATCCTAAAATCACTTAAAAACTCTAAAAAATTGAAAATTATAAAAACACAAAATCACTCCAAAACCCAAAAAACTATAAAAACCCACAAAATCGAAAAAATCCCCTAAAAATCTAAAAACCCTTGTTTCAGGTTTCGGTCTCAAAACGCCCAACGGTTCCGTATCCGATGACGCGTGGACCTGCTTTCCAAAGGCAGTCGTTCGCCAGATGGTCTGGCCAGCAAAACTTAAGAACTCACATTGGTTGAGAGGATTGGAAGTTGGGCTCATCACATCCTTTTGGGGGGGGAATTATTGCCTGTTTCGGGACTCTCTTATAGATTTAAGATGTTTTCATATGTTCGTGAATCATTGGTTTATACCCAATCATAGTATCCACAGATTTTTCTAGGTTGGAAATGGTTAGCTGAATGCAGGGACTCGGAATCATTTACTCCCGAGGTTTACCATCCCTCATTGGGTTAATGACCTCGAAGAGTCTGGAATCACTGAGGCGGCACAAGGAGTAGCGTAGTGAGCCGACGTGAGGATAGTCGGATCGACCTATTGTTGGGATTGAACCTCAAGGAGGATTCCTACGTACACTGCTTAGGAGGTGGGGATCAAAGTCCATGTAGTTCGAATGTACAGTTTATCGTCATGCGGTACGAAGGCGAACCGACGTGAGGTTTGTCGGAACAGCCGGGTGGTGGGCTTGAACCTCTTGGAGGCTTCCTACATACCCTGCTTAGGAGGAAGGTATCAAAGTCCACGTAGTTCGAATATACAGTTTAACTCCATGCTGGACGGGGGCATACAGTTTAACGTCATGCTGGACAGGGTTGGAACTCGACGTGAAGAAACGACCGAGTGGTGGGATTGAACCTCATGGAGGATTCCTACGTACCATGCCTTGACATGGATCAAATTCCCTCTAGTTCTCTTAGTGGGTCTTACACTATGAGGAGGCCCATAAGAGGATGTCACAGTCGATTCTTACTCTAAGCCCACGTGATTCATGCTCGGTGTGATAAACAAGAGACAACAAGGATCAGACGATCACATCGCGAAAGATGCATCCGTGAGAAGTGGAGTGTGGCTTACTCATGGAGCGGCCCATAATGATAGATTGGGTCTTACACTCTGATTAGGCCCGTGTTTGCTTCCTCATAACTGGTCATGAGGGCATCCCAACCCATTGGTGGGTTGAGGAATATAATAGGGGCCAATGCCTATGCGCAATTTCACAAGAAGGATAACGCCAAGGGTGTTGGAATCAGTCCGAACAAAGGGAGATGGAAAGTGTGAATTACATGCCCAACATTCAGAATGCAATGAGGGTGGCATGGTGATGGAGGATAACTGCTGACCATTTCTGAAACATAGTATCCATATCACGTTAGCCTGAAATGGGGACAAACAAATGAGGGTCGACTGATGACCATGTTCCAAACACAAGACCTGACTCAAAGTGTTGTCGAAAGTCTTCCGGGGCATTGGCCCAGGATGGTAGGTGAGCTGATGTGGCATGAGTCTAGTCTGTTAGGGGGTCCCTTCGTACATGGAAGTGGATGAAGATCCGAATGAAGGACACGCAAATCGTGGGGTGGAGTGATGGAATGTTTGAACGGATTCCAACGCTCCTGCAAGTACGCCACTGTGATCATGGAATGAGGAATCTTATACTTGGAGCATGAGTAATCTCTTTCATGGAGAAAGAGACATCCAATTATTGAATGGTAGGGAATGATACAGTTTATAGTCATGTAGAGAGGACTATTTCCATACATTTTAACCTCATGTGGTCAGGACGAGGGCCATACATTTTAACGTCATGTGGTCAGGATGAGGGCCATATAGTTTAACATCATGTGGTTAGGATGAGGGACATAAATTTTAACGTCATGTGGTCAGGATGAGGGCCATACAGTTTAAAGTCATGTGGTCAGGACGAGGTCCATACAGTTAAACGTCATGTGGTCAGGACAAGTGCCATACAGTTTAACGTCATGTGGTTAGGAAGAGGGCCATACAGTTTAACGTCATGTGGTCAGGATGACTAGGTAGAAGATACCTAGAAATGGTTGGGGTGGGACTTACGCAAGGGCGGCCCTTTCTGGATGAACCTATCAAAAGGAGATAGGTTAGGGGGTTATAGGTGAGTAATGAGGAGTAGCTCGACTCATGTAATTTATAGGACGGATGTTGGGGCGGTGCAAGGGTGCAATGTAAAATACTATTGATCCGGCCCGAAAAGTTCAAGGTGAGACACTCCATTCTTCATGGGGGTCTACGATGGTAGCGAAGGGACCGGATCGGAGAGCTCGCTACGAAGAAGGTGTCTGTGAGGGGGCTGCCTGCGGAGGAGGTGTCCGCGAAGGAGCTGTCCGCGGGGGACTAGCAGCGGAGGAGCCAACCGCGAGGGAGCAGGCCATGAAAGAGGCTGTCTGCGAAGGATGTCGTCCATGGAGGAGATGGCCTTCCACGAAGGGTGTCCATGGATGAGATGACCATGAAGGAAATGGTCGTGAGGGGTGTCTGCAAAGGGGATGGTGCCTGTCTTGCTTCGCGCCCACGGAGGATCTCGACCTCCATTTCGCGAACGACGCTGGTCCGTGGAGGGGGTGGCCACGGAGGGACTATCTGCGAAGGAGATTGACGCATGTGGTTCGCAGTTTGGTTTCTCCTCTATGCAGAAGAGTACATCCGCGGACGATATGTGGTCCGTGGATGGTCGCAGACCACTGGGATCGATTTGTTCAGTGTCTCCCCACGGGTTTTCACCCATCCTTCCTCCTTTCTTTTTCATCAATCACTAGAAGATTATTTATAGATTCACGAATCTAATGTGCACACGACACTCTTTGAGAAATCCCATGATGGAATTCTCACCCACGGATGACTCAGTCAACTAGGATATTTGATGAGTCACAGTGGGGTTGCTTTGCGGCGGCACACCAATCCGCCTCTATTCCGCGGATGACAGTGGTCCGCGACTGCATAGGTGCTCCGACCCGATTTCGTGAAAGACGGCACACATGGTGTGGGCCGTTTGGTGCGGTTTTGCGCGGTGGACCGCCCTGGATTCATCGGTGGTCTTCCTGGTTTGAGCCCATGGAGGTGCTCTGCCCCCATCTCGCTAATGACAGCGTCCACGGGAGGGCGGTTCATCGAACCGGCCACGTACTGTTGCTGGGAGCAGGTACGCCGACTGGTTCGGTCCTTTCCCAAGTAATAGAGTAATTGGATTTCCCCCTTGCGGAATTTTCAGGACCCTACAACTCTTAAAAACCCTAAAAACATGCAAGAAAACCTTAAAAACCCAAAACACATAAAACCCATAGAAACCCAAAAAAGTATAGAAACAATAATGCCCCCCCATAAATTAAAATATCCTAGAAACCTAAAACCCATAAAAACCCAAAAAAACTCTAACAAACCACTAATTTTTTTTAAAAAGGTTTCAATCCCTAAAAATTTCAAAAACTAAAAAAACCATTAAACCCTTAAAAAACTCAAAAAAACCATAAAAACCCAAAAAACAATTATAGTACCCCGAAAACCCTAAAAACCTAAAAAACACTAAAAATCACTAAAAACCGTAAAACTATAGAAATGATAAAAAGAACTATAAATAACTAAAAAACTAAAAAATTCCTAAAAACCCCTAAGAAAACCATAATAACTTAAGAATACTTAAAACAACTAAAAACCTACAAAAGATCAAGTCATTAAAAACCCTAAAACCCCTAACAAACCCTAAAAACTATAGAAACCCCTCTCACCTTAAAAAAACCCTAAAACCCTATAAAAACCAATAAAAGCCAAAAAATAATTAAACCCCTAAAAATATTAACAAATCTCTAAAAATTATTATAAACCCTAAAAATTCAAACAAACCCTCCTAAATACCCAAAAAACCAAAAAACCAAAAAACCCCTAAAATACCTAAAAACACTTAGACGATGGTGGGTGAGTCTCTATGTGCTCTACCTTCATGATATCCTTCATCTTTGACTCACCTTGATGTATCATTGCTTCTAATTGGTGGCGTTGTCGATCTCTCGGTGGCTTGGACGCGGTCTTGGTAGATCGTCTGGTCTGGGGCTAGATGCGGTTGCTCACGCTGGAGAGTTGGTGGAATGATTTGGAATTCTTGGTTAGCCAATTCCTGTTCAACGGCTAAGAAAATCTCAAAAACTGATTCAGATCTAAATTCGCAAAGGTATTTCTGGTTTCGTGATTGTGTTTGGAAGGTGCGACGATTGTCTCAACGACTAGGCAGAGGAGTGCCTGGCCCGATTTTCAGGCATGGTTGCCAGATCTGGGTTCACTCTAGGCTGTTCTGGTCTCTTAGTGTTCAGTTATTTGGATCTCATTACTGGTAGAACAAGATTATCTGGTGGATTCTTCTGAATGAGTTCTGGATTTGCCACAGTGTATGGAAGATAGAACATGCTTTGCGGTTTCTTGACGGAGGTGTTCACAGTCCGGCGCTCAGACCTGCGCTTCTCGTTTGGACCCGAGGAGGGTCTCACTGTTTTTTCTAGTTTCCTGATGGGTCATGGTGGATACTTAGGGAAGAATCGTAGGTTTGTTTTTCTGGTTCTTCTCCCTTGCACTTGGGTTTTTCTTCTGATGATGTTTTGGTCTTTTTGGGTTGCGCTCCTTTTGATTTGTTGGGCTGCAGGTTTTTGATTTATGGCTGGTTTGGTTGTCAGTTGTTGGTGTTGCGGAATGATGAGTTTTAGAAGTTGTGGATGGTGCAGAATGAGTTTAGGCAGGGGTTCTAGTGATTTTGTGAGTCTGGCTATGGTGGGATGCTGGAGCTCACCTGGATAGGAAGAGATGGTTTCTGTTTTTTGAACTGTTGTATGAGTTTTTCTATTGGTTTTTGGTTTTTTCTTCAGTTTCTACTAATTTTTTTTCTGGATCTTGAGTTCATGGACGTTGATCTTCTGGACATCAGATGTCCTCGAGGACTAGAGGTGGTGGGTGCTGGAATTTTGTTATGGTGGGGTTGAGAGGAATTGGTGCGGCTGGTTGCTGAGTTGGAAGCGGGCTGCTGGGAGATGTTTTTTTGAAAGAGGATCTGGTTGTCTGAAAATGGGGTACTGGATGTTGTTTGTTGTATGGTTTGGTTGTGATAAAGCTGTTTTTTATGATTCTGGTGTTCATTCTATGATGTTGGTGGTGGTTATGATTGGCGAGGAGGTGATGGAGGCTAGAGACAATGAAGTTGGGTGCTGGTTACTGCTTGGATGAGAGGTGCTAGAGGTTCTATTTTTGAACTACTACTGGTTGTTGTTTGGATGGGTGATATTGGGGACTTTTTGGTTTTTATGCTTTGTTTGGCTTAGGGTGTTTTTTCTTGTTTTGAATTTTCTTGTTTTAGCATGGGTTGTAAAGGGTTTTTGGGTGTGGGTCTTTTTACCCCTCCTCTCCCTTTTCTATTATGTCTATTTTTTCCTTTCTAATAAATTGGGGGGGGGGGGGGAATAGCCCGACCCTCCGCATCTTCCTTTCCCTAAAAACACTTAAATCCAAAAAAACCTAAAAACCAAAAAAACCCTTAAAAGACCTAAAAAAACAAAAAAAATCCCTAAAATGTAAAAAAACCAAAAAACCCTGAAAAAACATACGAAGACCTTAAAAACATAAAAATACATAAAACTGCTAAGAAACCTAAAATATGGTAAAAAATCTAAAAAACTGTAAAAACCATAAAAACAAAAAATCCTCAAAATGCATAAAAACCCTAAAAACCATAAAAACACTAAAAAATCCATAAAAATACCTAAAAACAAAAAAACACAAAAAATCCTAAATAACCCTAGAAAAACCTTAAAAACATAAAAACACATAAAACCCCTAAAAACTAAAAAATCCAATAAAACATTAAAAACATAAATATTACCTATAACAAATAAATCCCATATAATCCCTAAAACCCCCTAAAACTCTAAAAACCCTCTAAACCCCTAAAAAAATTAAAAAAGTATAAAAAATCATTAAAACCCTAAAAAAATAAAAAACCCCCTTAAAACCCCAAAAACCCAAAAAATTATGAAAAAATATAAAAACCCTCAAAATCATTAGAAACCCTACAACCATTAATTTCATAAAAAATCCCTAAAAGCATAAAAAACTATAAAAACATGAAAAACCCTAATAAGAAAAGAAAATCATAAAAGTGCATAAAATCCCTAACAAACCTCAGAAATGCTAAAACCACAAAAAACCTAAGTCCTCTAAAAACTCTAACCCCCCCCCCCAATCATTTAAAACCCTAAAAACAAAACAAATCCCATTAGATGCCCTAAATTACTTAAAAACAAAAAAAACCTATAAACCCGTAAAACCATAAGAAATCCTTAAAAACTGAAAAACACATTAAACCCCCAAGAACCTAAAAAATCAAAAAACCCTAAAAAACCATAAAAATACCAAACACCCATAAAACCCATAAAATTCCTAAAAACCAAAAAAACCCATAAAAACCATAAAAACACTAAAATATATAAAGAACCTTTAAATAAATAAAAATGCTAAATAAACTAAAAAAATCATTAATACCCAAAAAAACTCATAAAACACCTAAAAACCGTAAATATCAAAAAACATAAAAATACTTAAAAATCCCTAAAACCCCTCAAAATCCATACAACAATAAAAACACAAAATATCCAAAAAATCCAAAAAATTAAAAAAAAAACTAAAAACCCTAACCACCCCACGAAAATCATAAAGACATAAAAAACATAAAAACCTTAAACAATCGAAAAGACAAAAAACACCATAAAACCCCTAAAAACATCAAAACCAAATAAACCATAAGAATAGTAAAAATACCTAAAAATACCTAAAAACATAAACAATCTAAATCCCAAAAAACCACTAAGAAAACCTTTAAAGCCTAAAAAACACTTAAAACCCCAAAAAATATGTTGAAAACCCAAAAAAACCCTAAAACCCTTAAAAATTATAAAACTCTATAAATCCATAAAAACCCTATAACCACTAAAATCATTATAAACCCTTTAAACCCTAAAAACATTAAAAATTTCTAAAAACTAAAAAAACTCCTAAAAACCCTTAATAACCCTAAAACCCATAAAAACTCCAAAACCCCTCAAATTACCTAAAACCCCTAAAACTCATAAAATTTCTAAAAAACACTAAAAATCCCTAAATATATAAAAACCTTAAAAAACACAAAAAAAACATAAAATCCTAAAAACACATAAAACCACTTAAAACATTAAAACATTAAAACCCCTAAAAACAAAAATATAAAAAAAATATAAAAACCTAAAAAATGTATGAAACACTTAATACCCAAAAATTACTTAATAAAACCATAAAAACTAAAAAAACACTTAATACACCTAGAAAACCTAAAAACCCTTAGAACACTAAAAAGACCAAAAAAACCCAAAAAATCATAAAAAATCCTAAAAATATAAAAAACACTAAAAAATATGAAAACCCCTAAGAAAACCATAAAAACCTAAAAATACATAAAATCCCTCAAAACATAAAAAACAATAAAAACTCTAAAATCCCGAAAAACCATAAAAATAAAAAGAAAAATTAAAATACCTAAAAACCATAAAACCCCATAAAAATCGTAAAAAAATTCCTAAAAATCACTAAAACCATAAAAAATCCTAATAACACTGAAAACCACCAATGAATACCATAAAATCAAAAAAACACAAAAACCCCTAAAAACCTGAAAACACTAAAATCCCTAAAAACCTTAAATAGCCTCTATTACCCTAAAACCCCTAAAACCCCTAAAAACCCCTAAAAATATAAAAAATACATAAAACCCATAACAAACATAAAAGTCTACTAAATACTGTAAAATCCCATTAAATCCCTAAAAAATTTAAAAAAACTCTAAAAATCGTAAAACCCCTCAAATATCAAAAAACCCTAAAAACTCCAAAAACGAAATAAAATCCCAAAAAACCTCAAAATCCTTAGTAAAACATTATAATAATAAAAGTCCATAAAATCCATAAAAACTATAAAAGCACCTCATAAATCCATAAAATATAAAAACTCTTAAAACCTCTCAAAACCTATATACATTAAGAAAAACCTAAAATCCTAAAACCCTAAAAAATCCCTAAAAACCCTAAACCAAAAAGAGAAGTTACTAACCCTAAACCAAAAAGAGAAGCAAAGATGAGGTTAGCCATACCCAGAGCTTCGATCCGCAACCAATGGCACCAAAAACACCTTAGAATCGAAGGATTTTGATCTCTTGAAGTCCTTGGGAGGTTTGGTTCGTGCCTAAGGTGAAGAGAGGAGGAAGAGAGGAAAATCCCGGGTGGTGTTTAAAAAGCCCGGAGTGGCAGATTTGTAACTTTTTCCAACATTAAGTGGCCTCACGGTTTGTCCGCACAATTTGGTAAACCGTGCGGAAACCGTGCGCATGCCACTGCCCGAAGGAGGAGGAGTCACACAGTTTAGCCACACACTTTGGCAAATTGTGCACAAACCGTGTGCTCGCTTCTGTTCATAGGAGGGAGGGTCACACGGTTTTTCCGGGGCAGGCCGCACGGTTTGGATGAGAGTGTGCAAGTCGTGCGCCTTGGTTTGCTTGCCCAGACATCCCTTCTTCCATTCTCCGAGCCCCCGGAACACCCCCAAGGCCTCTCGCACCTTCAAGAAACCTTTTAAAGTCCCAAAAACAAGGGTTTAACTCAGAAAACAACCAAAACACACCTTTCCAAAAACCGGGATCTTACATCTTTGCTCTGGTTGAGGATTACCTTAGTAGATGCATAATTGATCTCGTTCAGGCTGGTTTTTATGTTCCGATAAAAGCTGGGAAATATCTTTATGTGCCAACTCATCTTCTATATGTGGTTGACATTATCCTTTTTGGGAAGGCTGATAGGCGTACCCTATCCTCAGTTAAATCACTTCAACATCATTATGAAGAGGTTGAGGGGCAATTGATTAGTTGGAAAAAGTCCTCTGTTATTTATGGAAATGGGATTCCAGCCTCCAAGCAACACAAGATTTTCAGAACTCTTGGTGTCATGAGGGGTTCCCTCCCTTTCATGTACATGGGGGTTCCCTTGTTCTAGGGAAGGTGAAAAGTGGATACCTTGAGGGAATTTCACTCAAAATCACTCATCAACTTGCGAGCTGGAAAGGAAAATTCTTATCTCAGGTGGGCAGAATTTTCCTGACCAACTCTGTTATTACATCCATGTTTGTGAATGATTTGTCCACTTATAGACGGCCGAAAATTCCCATCAAGAGTTTTCAAGAAAAAAATCAGAAACTTAGCATGGATGGGCTGCATGAATGAGATGAAGCTTGTTTCTATGGCATGGAAAGAATGAACCACTCCCATCGAAATGGGTGGGCTGGGCATCAAGGACCTCAGAAAATTCAATGATGCCTTAATTGGTAAATTTACATGGAACCTTTTCAACCCGAAAGACAGGAGTCTTGACTTCTTGAGGGAAAGGTTCACTTCCAAACTATGTGAGGAATTCCCTGGATTCATTCCTTCTTCAGTCGAGACCACAATCAGGTCCTCCTATAGAAGCATTATTTCTAACTCTAAATGGGTGGTCTCAAGGCATTCAGCTTTGAATTGTTGGAAGACCACCTAGCTTGATCGGCTCATCCGTGAATCTGTCCATCCCCCTCAGAATTTTAAGCATTGGTCCATCATTGATCTCAATAATAACATGAGCGAGATTGAAAGCATTATGCCACAAAATATTATCGCAAAAATAAAAAATTACTACTTCATGGATGTGGATTGTCTTATTTGGAAGCCCAATATGGTTGGGCTGTTGGTTGTGAAGGAGTTTTACCGGTTTGAATGTGATCAGGGAATTCAACCCCCTTTTTGGCTATCTAAATTTCGGAGCCCTTCATTCCCCCTTCCAGTCACCTTCTACTATGGAAAATTTGGAGAAATAGATTTCCAGTTCAAGAGCAGTTGAAAAGATCTGGGTGGTGCTTGGCCTCTACATGACCGATCTGTCTTTAGGATGAGAAAAATCTGCAGAATATTTTTCTTAATTGTCGATTGGCTGCTGGTCTTTTGGAGTATTTGCAGGGCATTTTCCAGCTGAAAATCTGTATAGACAATACATTGTCTGCTCTTTTCATCAGTGTTGTCGGTGTGCAATGTAGTCAACAGGTTGCCAACATGATTCTTGCTGTTGCTGCAGCCCTTGATGCTTTTGTGTGGGTAGCCAGGAATAAAGTGGTTTTTGATAACTCTCCATGCGGCCTCTACACTGGTGTGGTGGCGATCCCCAAATCCGTTCGCACGGCGTATAATATACAAGATGGTACGTTAGCTAATGATGTTAATGATCTTATTGTGTTGAGAACTCTCGGAGTTTCTAGAAGATGTAGGAAACCAAGGGACATTAAATTCATTCGGTGGATTCCACTAATCCCAGAATGGATAAAAGTCAATGTGGATGGTGCAGCCCTGGGTATGCCAGGTCTCTCCAGTTGTGGTATTTTCTGGACGTACAGAGTCTTTGTTAAAGGATGCTTTTATTACTTCAATGTGAATGGGTGTGCATATGAAGTGGAGATTTGGGCCATTATTAAGGGTGTCCAGTTTGTAGTTCACTTTAAGTGGAAGCAGCTATGGATTGAATCTAACTCGATGTTGGCGGTGGAAGCCCTCAAAATCAAAATAAGGAAAATCCCATAGAGGCTCCTCCCACAATGGGTTGAGTGTCTGAGGACTTCTCAGGGTATGAACATTATGGTCACAAATGCATACAAGGAAGCAAACAAGGTGGCATATATGCTATCCAAGAAAGCAATTGAGGATGGATGTTCGATGTGGTCATTTGTAGCACCAGATTTTTGTACTCCCCTTGTGGACTCGGACATGAAGTGTGACTTGTATACTCGGTTGTGCAGACCCTCCCTATAAAGCCTTGTACTTACTTTTTTGCTAATAAATTTTGTTGGGTCGGGACACGGCTGGCCCCGAACCTGCTTTTCCTAAAAACCCATAAAACCCGAAAACACCATTAAAAACTATAAAAACACTATAAACTATTAAATATGTTAAAAAACTATTAGAATCCCTAAAACACCTAAAAGACTAAAAAAACATAAAACCCAAAAAAACCCAAAACACAAAAACACCCTTCAAAATCCTTAAAAACCTAGAAACTATAAAATAATCCAAATAAGTAAAAATACCCAATAATTAAAAACCCCTAAAATCTGAAAAACCATAATAAATCTGGAAAAAATATAAAAAGCATAAAAATAAACAAATGCTAAAAACAAAAAAATTCAAAAAAAAGTAAAAACCATCAAATTATTTATAACCCTAAAAACCCATAAATAACCTAAAATTCACTAAAATTACCTAAGAAAAAAAATATAAAAAATTTGGAAATCTTTAAGAAAATATTAAAAAAATTAAAATTATGAAAACACTTAAAAAACCTAAAAAATGAAGAAACCCTGAAAGACCATAAAAACCCTAAAACCCCCTAAAACCCATAACAACCTTCAAAACACTAAAATCCCATAAAAACCTAAAACCCCCCATAAAAACTCTAAAATCCCATTAAACCCCAAAAAAATTTAAGAAAATAAAAAACCATAAAAATATCAAGAAAACCAAAAAAACCCCAATACCCAAAAAACATAAAAACACGAAAAACCCATAAAAACACAAAAAAACCATAAATTGCATAAATATCCATGATATCCCTAAAAACATAAAAACCCTAAATACTTTAAAACTCCTACAAAATAATTGGAAAAATAAAAACAATAAAATCCCTCAAAATCCTAAAAACAGTAAATACCATAAAAATAATATAAAAACCCTAAAATCCCAAAAAACCATAAAACCTATAAAAAACTTAAAATACCACTAAAAAATCAAAAAATAAATAAAAACTAAAATATTAAAATAAATTAATAATAAAAAAACTCTAAAAATTTAAAAAACAACTATAAACCAAAAAAGACAAAAAAACCATAAAACTCTAAGATCCAAAAGCACTCAAAATCCCTAAAAGCACTAAAAATATAAAAAAATCTTAAAAAACCACTAAAATCCCTAAAAATGTAAAAAATCCATTAAACCCTAAAACCCCCTAAGAAACCCTTAAAAACCTAAAACAACTTAAAACCATTAAACACTTTAAAACCCCTAAAAAATCTAAAAATCATCAAAACCTCAAAGAACGTAAAAAAACCTTGAAACCCCATAAAAACCCAAAAACCCACAAAACATTGAGAAAACCCCATGAAATCCCTAAAAATGTAAGAATCAATAAAAAAATAAAAACCCCTAAAATCTCAACAAAAAACCTAATAAATGAATAATAAAAAATAAAAACATAAAAACCCAGAAAATCCCTAAAAGTATAAAAACCATAAAAAAACCTAAAAAATCCCAAAAAACACAAAAAACATAACAAACCCTAAAAATATTTATAAAACCTTAAAAATTATGAAAAATCTAAAAACCCTAAAAACCATAAGAAACTAGAAAGATTAAAAACCCTAAAAAGAAAAAATCTATGAAACAACTAAATGCACTAAAACCCCATTAGTCCCCTAAGAACATTAAAAATTCCAAAAAACTAAAAATCTCAAAAAAAAACCTAAAACAAAAAATACCATAAAAAATGAAAACCCTAAAAACCTTAAAACACATCAAAATCCTAAAAACACCAAACATCTCATAAATAACCTAAAAAGGTCATGAAAATCCATAAAAATGTAAAAAAACCCAAAAACCCCATAAGAAAACATTAAAAACCTAGAACACTTAAAACACCTAAAAACCTAAAATGATAAAAACCCTAAAATACAATAAAAACAATAAAATTCACTAAAACAATAAAAACCCTAAATACCCTAAACCCACTAAAAACTCTAAAACCATTTTTAATCCATAAAAATGTTATGAAACTAAATTAACCTTAAAACCCCTAAAAACTATAAAAACCCTAAAACCCCAAAAAAATACCCTTAAACCCCTCAAAATACTTCAAATCCCTAAAAACCATATAAATCCTATAAAATCTAAAACATAATATTAAACAAAAATAAAAACTAAAACCCTATAAAATCTACGAAAACCTAAAAACCCAAAAATATATTAAAACACCTAAAAACCTAAAAAACAATAAGAACCTAAAAAACATAAAAACCTTATGAACCCCTACAACCTCATAAGAAGATTATGATGGCAGTGCACTCCCCCGTATCTCTATCTCACTTAACTCTTCTCCCAAGTCTTCCCCGGGTTCCTTCTTGTGATCTTGGCACTGGATTCTTGCTTCCTCGGCGATGGGTTTCTCTGAACGTGCTCTTCGGACTCATGATGGCGATGGAGTTCATTCTTCGGTTGCTTCGTTCTCCCCGTTCCTCACTCTGGATCTTGGTTCTGGAAGGACTTCTCTGCTGGCGCGCCTGGGTTTCGTCGGTTTTGAAGGTTGTGTGGGATGCTGTGGTATCTAATCCATTCGATCTGGCTAGCGGTGAAGAAGACGTCTCCATGTCACTCGGATACCTTTCTGGAAATCAGCTGTGGTTTGAGGTTGAATTTGCAGATCTAGGGTTCCCTCGGGAAGATCAGCGAAGCCGGGGGGCCTCATCGACGTTGCAGGTTCTGGAGTCATAGTTTCTGGCTTAGATGAATGATTCCTAGTTTGCAGTTTTAGTCCTCTTCGATGGTGACTCAAATCTTGTGGTTTGTACGAAGTCATGTCAAGAAGGCACAGATGAGTTCGGCATGGCAGTAGATTGTGGAGAAGATGCAATCCAGTTATTGGTCTATGCAGAAGATCAATGTTTGTTACTCCGCCCTATCTTTGATTCATGTTGTTTCTCCTGGGCTGCTTGTGGTCTGCTGCGATCTGGTGTCGGTCTATGCTTTCTGGGGGTTCCAAAGTGGTCTGTTTATATCTGATGGGGCTGATATGAGGCGATGCATGCTGGTTAAGTGTCGTGGTTTATGGGCTGCTGGAAGGTCTTTTGGGCTGTGGACTAGTTCTCGTCTTGGTTGCTGGAGGATCTATGCCCATGTTTGTGCCGCTGGGTGCGATGTGCTGGATTTTTTGTTGTTACTTCGATGAGTTGTGATGATGATGATGGTTTTGTTGGTGGTGTTGGTGGTCCTGTGCGGCTGGTGATGAACCCGCCTAGCATGGTGGTGCTGGATGATATTGGGGATGGTATTTTTGTGGCTTCTTCAATACTACTGGTGGTCCAATGGTGCTGGTGGTTTGATGTTGCTGGTCGCTGGAACTGGTGCTGCTGGGTACCATTTTATGCTTTGTTGGGAACCGTTGAAAGAGGTGATGGCTTTCGGAATCTAATGGGTTGGACGCTGGCTGTTGCTTGGCTGAGATGTGATGTTGCTGATTCTTATACTTCTAGCACTGGTGGTGTTGTGTTGCTGGTGGTGAACTCGCTTAGAGAGAAGCCAATGCATGCATGAAATTGTGTTGCTGGATGTTGGTTGCTTCTTAGATGGGAGGTACTACATATTTCTAGTCTTTGCTGGTGTGTGTTGTTCTTTGGTGATTGTTGGACTTGTACGATGGAGTGCAGCTTCCCACCGTTGTCGCTCCGCTTGACTCGTGCGTCCACCTATGCTCTTGCTTCCCTCCCCATCACACTGAACCCTATCTTGGTTTGGTATGATGGTGCATGTGGAGGTTTTGGTATGGTGTTGGTGGTTCAACTCGGCGTCAGGGGCGCGTCTTGACGAGGTGGTGGTGTTAGGAGGTGATGGATTGAGATTCTTAGTTTGTTGTCTTGGATGATGGTTGCTAATCTTTGTACGGTGATGAAGTACGGTGGTGTTGTGGAAAGGATTTTGTGGTACGGATGATATTGAGCTGATAAATGTTGAAGTTGCTTTTGATGGCTAAGGTGTTTTTGGATGAGAAGTGCTGTGGCTACTGCGATGTCTTTTCTTTTTTGGGGTCTTTTGTGTCTTGGGTTGTAAAGGGTTTTTGGGTGTGGGTTGATTGACCCATCCCCTCCCTTGTCTGTTGGTTCTTTTTTCATAATTAATTCTGAGGGGGTCGAGAATAGCCTGGCATCACACCTCTTCTGCCCTACAACCCCATAAAAACCCTAAAAACAATAAAAACATTAAAAACCCTTTTGACCCCTAAAAACATTTAAAATCTCGAAAAACACATAAAAATCCTAAAATATCAAAAAACTCATAAAACCAAAAAACCCATAAAAAACAAAAAAACCCTCAAAATCCGTAAATACCCTAAAAACAATAAATATCTGTAAAAATCCCTAATAGACCCTAAAAATTTTAAAAACTATAAAACCCCTTAAAATCCATAATAAATCCAAAAAAACACTTGATGCACATAGAATCCCTAAACACTATAAAAACAATAAACCACTAAAAATATATAAAAACCATAAAAATCCAACAAATCCAAAAAAAAATCCCTAGAAATCTATAAAAACATAAAAACCCTTAAAATCCTTGAAAACCCATAAAAATTTAAAACCTAAACACACATTAAACCCAAAAATCCTAAAAAATTGTAAAAATTCTAAAAGACCTTTAAAACCCCAAGAAACCAAAAAGTACCTAAAACCATAGAAACCATAAAATCCCATACAAACTGTAAAAAGCAACTAAAAAGTCTAAAAAATATTTAAACCCATAAAATGTTAAAAACACTAAAAACCAATAAAGAGAATGAAAATCTCAAAAAATTACATAGATACCCAAAAAACAGAAAAACCTAAAATCCCTAGAAAACCCCTAAAAACATTCAAAATCCGAAATACCCAAAAAACCATAAAAATCTCAAAAAATCCCTAAAAATACCTAAAAATGTAAAAACACTACAAATAATGAAACTCATGAATAAAAATTTTAAAACCTAAGAATAATTAAAACCCCTAAGAACTTTAAAAAATCTAAAAACCCTAAAAACCCCTCAATACACAATAAACTCTAAAGCCCCTTAAAATCACAAAAAACCCAAAAACATAAAAACCAAAAATAGATGTAAAAATTCCAAAAATATGTAAAAAACCATAAAACCCCAATTGTAAACCTTAAAAAACTAAAAAAACTTAAAATTTCTAAAAAATGGTTAAAATCATAAAACCCTAAAACCCCTCAAAATATCTAATACCCATAAAACCATAAAAATCATAAAATTGCACCAAAAAGTACTAATAACATAAAAAACCTTAAAACCCCTCACAAAACTAAGAAAACCTAGAAAAAATAAAAATACTTACAACCTTAAAAAATCTAAAAATTCTAAAATACAGAAAAACACTATAAAAGCCATAAAATCCATAAAAACTTTCAGAAGCCTTAAAATCCCTAAAACCATAAAATCCCTAAAACCCACTAAAACTCTAAAAACCCTTTAAATACCTAAAATATTGAAAAAAACTCAAAAAACCCTTAAAAACCTTAGAAACTAAAAAAAATCCAAAAACCTTAAAAAATCCCAAAAAATCCTCATGATCTGAACACCTCTAAAACCATAAATATCCTTAAAAATTCCTAAAAACATAAAAACCCTAAAAAACCAAAAAAAACCCTAATAATAGAATAAAAACATAAAAAAACTTAAAACCCCTAAAAATATTAAATAATTTTAAAAAACCATAAAACCTACTAAAACCTCAAAAACTCTAAAAATTCTAAAATCCCTAAGATACACTAAAAATTATAAAACACACTTAAATCATAAAAATGATAAAAATTCTAAAAATATTAAGGACCCTAAAAAACTAAAAAATCCCTAAAATCCAAAAAAATCCATAAAACCCTAGAAATTATAAACATAAAAATCATCAAATTCCCTAAAAACCAAAAATACATAAATAAATAATGAAAATCCCTAAAAATTAAAAACCCCTAAAAATCATAAAAAAACCGAAGAAAACCTTAAAAACCTAAAAAAGAAAAAAAGACCTAAAAACCAAAAAAATGCTAAAAACCTATAAAAACCCTAAAACCCTAAAAACCATAAAATCCCTTAAACCATAAAATCCATAAAAACATTCAAAACACTAAAAACATATGAAACCCTAAAAGCCCATAGAAGATCAAATCACCCTTTAAACCCCTAATAAAGTTAAAGACCTCTAAAACCCATAAAAACCCATAAAAATAAAAAAAAATCCTAAAACCCCCCAAAACCATGAAGAAAGGAAAAGGCCTCTGAGCGGCGGCTCTCTTCTCCTCCTCGCGCCGCCTAGGTTTTCCTCTGCTTTCTTCCTCCTTCCTCCTCCAGCGAGGTCCGACCTTGGTGCTTCCTGTCCCGCTTCGACTCGGCAACTGCTGGTGTTGGATTTGTGTGTTCTGGTCGGTGCGGTGGTGGCTTGGTCATGCCCATATTGCTCCAGATCTGATGTGTTGGGTCTTCAGATGGGGGGATCTTCCCCGGCTTGCCCGATGCACGTCCCACCTCCTGATCTTGCTTCTTGGTGCCTGGTATTGGGTTCCGAAATGCTGCAAAGGTTCCCCTCTCGTTCTTCAGGTTCCTTCCGAACTTCTAGTGTGCCTTGTTTCGGGACCCAGTTTTGTTGCTGCGAAGGTTCCCCTCCCGGCTCAAGGTCACCAGTCGGCTTCTGGCGTGCCTGGTTCGAGACCCGGCTTCAGTTGCTGCTCCCCCTTCCAGATCCTGTTCAGTTGCAGATCTGGTGGTAACGACGTCGGCTTGTCTGCAGAGCTCCTCCATTTCATTTGCCTTGCGCCAGATCTGGAGGGCGCGGTGTCAACCCCGACATGCTTCCGGACCCTCAAATGCCTTCCTGGTTCGATGTCGGCTGTAGGTATGGCTTGGTGTGCTTAGGTTTGGGTCATGTTTCTTGGAGGAGGGATGCTTTGGTTTCTTCTGATTCTCTGTCTCTTGCTACTACTTATGGTCTTTGGTTGTGGTTCTATGCACTGGTTTTTGACATGCAATGGAGGATTTGATTAAATGTGGGTGATGGAGAGTTGGTTTGATGGAATGGTTGTTTGGGGAGAGCTTGATCGGATGGGATGGTTATGATGCGTTGCTGTGATGTTTTGGTGTTGGTGCTGGATGTTGTTCTTGTGCTGGTTGGCTGGATGGTGTTGTGGTCTATTTTTCTGGTGGTGAATGGTTTTGGTGGTTTGAAATGGTGATGTTGGTGCTGATAGATATTTGTTGTGCTGGTTGTTGTTTGGCTGGGATGTGCTGGATACTGGTTTTTTGAGTTTGGATGATGCGAGGTGCTGGATGTTGTGATGCTGGATGATGGTGGTGGCTGCTTTCCCTTGTGTGTTTTCTTTTTCGTTCTTGAATTTTCTTTTTTTGGGTTTTTTTCTTGGGTCGTTAAGGGTTTTTGGGTGTGGGTCGATTGACCCCTCCCCTCCCTTGTCTGCTGAGTCTCTTTTTCTTTATAATAATTTGGGGGGGTCGGGAATAGCCCAACCCTCGCATCATCTTTGTCCCCAAAACCATGAAAACCCTAAAAAACCTAAAAACCACCAAAATCGCTAAAACCCCTAAAAATGATAAAAATCCGAAACAAATAACAAGACATCCCAAAAAATATGAAAAACCCTAAAAACCTGAAAACCCCTAACAAGACCATAAAAACCAAAAAATAATTTAAGACCCATTAAAAACCAGAAAAATCCAGTAAAATGTTAAAACCCTAAAAAACAATAAAAACCTTACAATTCCTAAAAATCTAATAAAACCAAAATAAAAAAAACCATCATAACCATGAAACCACTAAAAATCCTAAAAATTACGAAAACCCCAAAAGTCCCAAAAAATTATAAAAAAACCTAAAAAGTCACTAACAACATAAAAACACATAAATACTATGAAAACCCCTATGAAATCCTCAAAACCCTAAAAACATAAAACTCATGAAAACCTTAAAACACTAAAACCATAAGAAACACTAAAAACACTGAAAACACTAAAAACAAAAAAAAACCCTAAAAACATATATACACCCCCATAAAAACCCTAAAACCACTAACAAATCTAAAAACATTTTCAAAACCCCTAAAAAGTCAAAAAAACTCTAAAAACATTGAAAACCATGAAAACTCAAAATACTCTAAATACCAAAAAACCCAAAAAAACCCCAAAATTCCTAAAAAATACATAAAAATCTCAAAAATTTAAAAACACTACAAACCCTGAAAACCCCTAAGAAAACCATAAAAACCTAAAATAATATAAATCCCCTAAAAAACATATAATTTTTTTTAAAACTCTAAAATTCCATAAAAATCCAAAAAACCACTTATAACCATCAAAACCCTGAAAACCATAAAAAAACCTTAAAAATTATAAAACCACTAAAATCAATAAAAACACATTATACTTATAAATACATGATAAAATCTAAAAACCCATAAAACCCCTAAAAACTAAAGAAACCCCTAAAATCCCAGAAAACCCTTAAAATCCTCAAAATCCCAAAATACCCAAAAAAAACCAATAAAAATCTTTGAATCCCTAAAAATCACGAAAAACATAAAAAAACACAAAAAAGCATTGAGAACCATGAACAAAAACATAAATATTAAAAAACACATAAAACCCTTAAAAACCTATAAAGGCTAAGAACCCCAAAAAAATTAAAAACCCTAAAATCCCAAAAAAAAAATTAAAATCCCCATAAAAACCTAGATACCCACAATACTCTAAAAACAATTTAAACCCCTTAAAAAGTTAATAGACTCTAAAAAAACATAAGAACCCTAAAAAACTCAAAAAAACATAAAAACCAAAATATTCATAAAAACTATTAAAACTCTAAAAAACCCTGCAAACTATAAAAATCCAAAATAATCCCAAAATCCATAAAATACTAATTAATCAATAATAACACTAAAAAATTAAAAAATGATAAAAACCTTAAAAACCCATATGAAAACCTTAAAACTATAAAAACACTTAAAACCATTAAAAAACTAAAAAATGAAAGAAACCAAAAAACCCAAACACACTCTAAAATCTTTCAAAATACCAAGAAATTCTAAAAACCATAAAACTCCCCAAAATCCCTAAAAATTTAAAAACTTTGAAAACGAAAAAAACCCTAAGAAAACATCAAAAAACCTAAAAACACATAAAACTCCCAAAAATAATAAAAAAATTTAAAATACCCTAAAACCACTAAAAATTATAAAAAACCCTAAAACCATAAAATCAATAAAACCCATTAAAACAATAAAAAAGTTAAAAATATGAAAACCCCTTAATCCCTAATAAATATAGAAAACACTAAAAACATTAAAAACCCTAAAGAGTAAAAAATAAACTAAAACCCCAAAAAATCGTTAAATTTATAAAACCCCTAAAAATACATTAAAACCTTAAAGAATCAGAGAAACCTAAAAATCCCTAAAGTCACTAAAAACCTTATAAATCCTAGAAACCATAAAAATACTAAAAATTTTAAAGACCATATAAATACATAAAACCCTAAAATACCATTAAGAACTCTAAAAACCCTTTAAACTGCAAAACTTTTAAGAAACTATAAAAACCATTAAAATCAAAATAAAAATTAACACTAAAAACCAAAAAACTAAAAAACATCTCAAAATCCCTAAAACCGTAAAAACTATAAGAATCCTAAAAAATACCTAAAAATACCAAAAAATGTAAAAATCCTTAAAAATCATGAAAAATACCTTTAAAAAAACATAAAACCCCCAAATAAATTTTAAACACTAAAAACCTAATAAAATTAAAATAGAATTTAAATCCTTAAAAACTTTAAAAAATAAAACAACAAAATCCCTAAAAATATTTAAATCCATAAAATCCCAAAAAACTTCTAAAACCTTTAAAAACCTTAAACCCCCCCCCCCCAAAACCCATTACAACCTTAAAAACTCTAAAAATCTATAAAAACCTAAAAACCCCACAAAAAAACTCTAAAATACCTTTGAACCCCAAAAAATCTTAAAAACACTAAAAAACCATAAAAATATGAAAAATAACTAAAAACCCCAATACACAAAAAAAACCCCAAAAAAACACAAAAAACCTTAAATGTCATAAAAATCCCTGAAATCTCTAAAAACATAAAAAACCCTAAAAGCCTAAAATCCAAAAAACACTCTAAATCCCTAAAAGCACTAAAAACAGAAAAAACAATCATACAAAAACCCCTAATAACCATAAAAATGTAAAAACCCCTTTAATCCCTAAAAAACCATAAGAAAACCTAAAACACATAAAACCATTAGAAACATTAAAACCCCTAAAAAGTCTAAAAATCATAAAAACCACTATAAACGTAAAAAACCTAAAAACCCATTAAAATATAAAATCCCACTAAAATTTGAGAAAACCTCGTAAAATCCCTAATAATGATAAAAACACTAAAAAACTAAAAATCCCTAAAAACTAAACAAAAACCCTATATTTTTAAAAATAAAAAATAAAAACCCTAAAATCCCAAAAAATCCATAAAATTATTGAAACCATAAAAAACCAAAAAAATCCCAAAAAATACTAAAAATATGAAAAACCTAAAAATATTTAAAAAAATAATAAAAACATAAACTCATAAAAACAATTAAAACCTTAAAAATTATGATAAATATAAAAAATCCTAAAACTTCTAAAAACCATAAAAAACTGGAAACTTTAAAACCCTAAAAAGAAAAAAACTATAAAAGAATTAAAAGCTCAAAAACCCTTTAGACCCCTATAAATATAAAAAAACTCTTAAAAAACTGAAAAAATCAAACAAAACCTAAAATAAAAAAACCATAAAATAACTAAAAACCCTAAAACCCTAAAACCCCCTCAAAATCCTAAAAACCCCAAAAACCTCATAAACAAACTAAAAAGGCCATGAAAATTTGTAAAAATGTAAAAAAAACTAAAAAACAGTAAAATCCCTTAAGAAAACCTTAAAAACCTAGAACACTTAAAACACCCAAAAACCTCAAAAATGATAAAAACCATAAAAATAATAAAAACCATAAAAAACCTAAATACACTAAACCCACTAAAAACTATAAAACCCCTTTTAATCTATAAAAATGTTAAAACACAATAAAAAATCATAAAACCCCTTAAAACTCCAAAAAAACCCACAAAAAATCAATAAAAACCCTAAAACCCCTCTAAATCTCTAAAATACCGAAAAACCATATAAATCCTATAAAATCCAAAAAAGTAATTTTAACAAAAATAAACCATAAAACCTAAAAACCCTTATGAACCCATACAAACCCACAAGAACCCTATAAAATAATAAAAACTCTAAAAACCATTTATACCACTAAAAACATTAAAAAGATCTAAAAAACATAAAAATCCTAAAAACTCAAAAACCCCATAAAATCGTAAATACCATTAAAAACAAAAAACCCTCAAAATCCCTAAAAAACCCCTAAAAGATCAAAAAAAATTAAAAACTATAAAACCCCTTAAAACCTATAATAAATCTATAAAACACTTGATACACATAAAATCTCTAAAAAATCTAAAAATGATAAAACACTAAAAATATATTAAAACCATAAAAATCAAAAAAAAAATTCCAAAAAAATCCCTAGAAATCTCTAAAAACAAAAAACAACCTAAAATACAGAAAAAACCCTAATAAAAAAATTAAAATGTAAACACACCTTAAACCTAAAAAAACATAAACAAATTTAAAAACCCTAAAAGTCCCTAAATCCCTAAAAACCACAAGAAACCAAAAAGTACCTTAAACCATAAAAACCAAAAATTCCCATAAAAACTATAAAAACCCACTAATAAGTCTAAAAAATATTTAAACCCCAAAAATGATAAATACAATAAAAACCAATAAATATTTTGAAAAGATAAAAAAATGATATAGAGACCCAAAAACATAAAAAACCAAAAAACTCGAGAAAACCCCTAAAAACCCTCAAAATCCCAAATACAGAAAAAACCATAAAAATCCTAAAAAATTTATTAAAATACCTAAAAATGTAAAAAATGCTAAAAACATTGAAACTCATGAATAAAAATTAAAAAACCTAAGAATAATTAAAACCCATAAGAACCTTATAAACTCTAAAAACCCTTAAAACCCATCAATGCCCTAAGAACTCAAAAACCCCTAAAAATCACTGAAACCCCAAAAGACATAAAAACCTAAAAAAATGTAAATATCCAAAATAATGTAAAAACCAAGAAAACCCCTAATAAAATATTCGAAAACTAAAAAAACATAAAATTTCTAAAAAAATATAAATATCATAAAACCCTAGAACCCCTCAAAATCCCCAAAACCCGTAAAACCATAAAAATCATTAAAATACCAGAAAAAATACTATTGATATAATAAAAACCATAAAACCCCTTAGAGCCTTAATAAAACCAATAAAACATAAAAACACTTACAACCATAAAAAACCTAAAATTGTTAAAAAACCAAAAAACCCTATAAAATCCATAAGATCCATAACAACTTCAAGAAACCTTAAAACCCCTAAAACCATAAAATCCATAAAAACACTAAAGCTCTAAAACCCCTTTAGATCTAAAAATGTTTAAAAAAACTATAAAAACCCTTAAAAACATTAAAAACTAAAAAAACATAAAACCCTAAAAAATCCCTAAAAATCCTCAAAATCTGAAGACCCCAAAAAACCATAAATATCCTTAAAAAAATTCCTAAAAAATATAAAAAACCCAAAAAACCCAGAAAAAACCCTAATAAAATATTAAAAACATAAAAACACTTAAAACCCCTAAAAATCTAAAATAATTTTAAAAACCCAAAAAACATAAAACCTCTTAAAACCTTAAAACTATAAATACTATAAAATCCATAAAAAACAGAAAAAACCACTAAAAAATGTAAAACACACTTAAATCATAAAAATGATAAAAACTCTAAAAATATTATTGAACCTAAAAAATAAAAAATCCCCAAAATCCTAAAAAATACAAAAAACCATAGAAAATATAACAGAATATAAAAATCCTCAATTTCCCTAAAAATAAAAAAATCATAAAAAGTTAACGAAAATCCCTAAAAATTTAAAAGACCTAAGAATTCTTAAAAACACTAAGAAAACCTTAAAAACCTAAAAATGCATAAAAACATAAAAAACATAAAAACCCTAAAAACCCTTAAAAACCCTAAAACCCTAAAAACCATAAACCCCAAAAAACATTCAAGACACTAAAAACATATGAAAACCCTAAAACCCCCTAAGAAGAAAGACAGAAGGATGGCTCCCGATTCTCCTGGTTTTCTCACTCCCCGCACTAGGGCACCACTGCGTCATCGTACCCTTCTTCTTTCTCGCTCTCCAGGGTATCCTTCGGTGATTCTTTCACGATGTCGGCCGACCCTTGGTGGTGAAGGTCATTAGCGGCTGATGTTGGGAGTTTGGAGATTGGCGGGTTACAACTTCGTTTTTTCAAAGAGGAAGGGGTTGTGTGCTCCGGAAATCCCATTCGTTGACCTCGGACCTGGGTCTCAACTTAGGAGGTTGGTGAATTCACGTGATTCCCTTCATTTTTCTAGGAAGATGATGGCTCAGATCAAGTTTTCAAGGCGGCAGCTTTGGTCTGGCTTGGTTGAGGCGCTCCGATGCAGATCTTTTTTCTCGGGCGGCGCTTCTCGGTTTCCTAGATCTGCAGAGGAGACGTCGCGTGCATTGTTCAAGTTGGGGTCTACAATTCAGGCTGTTTATACTACTTCTCCAAAGCTACTAAGGATCATATCTCATAGGTTCTGGTATGTTATCTCTTCTGCGTTGTGGATCCTGCATTTTTTTGGTGTGCCGATGGTTTTTGCTTTCCAGTTGCTATAGCTTTGCGGGTGTTTGTTCGTGCTGCTGGTACGGTTTGTTCTTCTTGTGGAGTGGCTTGATGGCTCGACTTTTCATTTTGTTAGAGGGATGTCCGAGTATCTAATTAAGATTTCTCTGGATTTTTTTTGTTTCTGATGCTGCTGGGGAAATCAGTGTGCACTGTTTCATGTGATTGGTGGTTTGTCATTGCAGGTTCGCATAGTGTGCAAGGTGATTGCCAGAAATGGCGGCATTGGTTACTGCTTTCTACAGGGATGGGACATGATGAAGTTGTTGGTTATGAGATTGGTGTTGGTGGTTCTAAGTTTCGGGTGGTGACTCTCCTTGGTGAGGAGGTGCTTGAGGCTGTAGATTTTTTGGGTTCACATTGCTGCTGGTTTGATCCTCCGGGCAAGGAGGCGATAAATTATGGTAATACTGCTATGGGCTGGTTACTGTTTGGCTGGTATGGGATGAAGCTTGTGGGTGGTAGTACTGATGTTCAGTGTTTGGATGATCTGTTGGTTGAATGCTGGAATTGGATGCTGGTGTGTGGCTTCTCACTGTTGTCGTTCCCCTTGACTCGTGCACCCACCTCTACTCTTACTGCCCTTCCCAACACACTGGACCCCATCTTGGTATGGTTTGATGGTGTATGGGTCAGTTTTGGGATGGTGTTGGTGGTTCGGCTCGGCGTCAAGGGTGTGTCTTGGCGGGGTGATATTTTAAGTGGTGCAGGTTTGATAAACTTATGTTGGAGTACAGGGTGATGGTTGTCGATCTCGATATGGTACTGAAATAACGTGTTGTTGTGGCTGGGCTTTTCTGTGGTGCTTCTGATATCGTGCTGACGAATGTTAATGAAGCTACTGTTATGGTTATGGTGATGATGAATGATGTTTGGTGACTGGCTGGGAGGTGATGATGGGGAATTTTTATTTTTTCTTTTAATTTTGATTTTTGTGTGTTTTTTCTGGGTTTTTTGGTTTTTTTTTGGTTTGGAGTTGTTAAGGGTTTTTGGGTGTGGGTCGTTTGACCCCCCCTCCCTTGTCTGCTGTGTCTATTTTTTTTTCTAATAAATTTGGGGGCGCTGGGAATAACCCGACCCTCGCATATTCCTTGCCCTAAAAACCCCTAAAAGATCAAATAACCCTTTAAACAACTAATAATGTTAGAAACCTCTAAAAAACATTAAAACCCCTAAAAGTAAAAAAAATCCTAAAAACCCAAAAACCATAAAAACCCTACAAACCCCCAAAATCGTTAAAACCCCTAAAAATGATAAAATCCTAGACAAATAACTAAACATCCCTAAAATCTAAAACACCCAAAAAACCTAGAAAATCCCTAATAAAACCTTAAAAACCAAAAAATAATTTAAAACCCATTAAAAACCAAAAAATACTAAAAAAACTAAAAAATCCTAAAACCCTAAAGCACTAAAATCCTTAAGCCCCCTTAAACCATCAAAACCCTAAATCCCCATAAAAACCCTAAAAACATTAAAAACTCTAAAAACCCATTAAACCCTTAAAAATATTAAAAAATTGTAAAACCCCTTAAATCCTAAAAAAACTGCAAATACCCTAAAACCCCCAAAAGTCATAAAAATTATAAATCCCTAAAACCCCTAAAAGGCCTCAAATTCCTGAAAAACCCAAAAATTAATGAAATTCCTCAAAACATTCTAAAAATCCCTAAAAAATAAAAAACCCTAAAAACCACGAAATACTGTAAGAAAACTTTAAAAAACAAAAAAAACACTTTAAACCCATAAAACATAAAAAGGATAAACACCATAGAAACCCTAAATAAACTCTAAAACACATAAAAATAACTAAAACCCCAAAAAACCATAAAAATCCTAAAAATTCCAAAAAAAATCACTAAAAATGTAAAACATCCTCAAAACCCATAGAAAAAAGATGAAAACAAAGAAACACTTTAAACTCCGAAAAACCTAAAAAATGACAAAGCACTAAAAGAGGCTAAAAGCACTAAACCCCTAAATATATAAAAACCCCTAAAAACCCTAAAATCCCATAAACCCCAAAAAACTACTAAATTAACTAGAAACCCTTTAAAACTAGAAAAACATTAAAAAATCCAAAAAACAGTAAAACCCAAAAAATATCAAAAAACCCTAAAATTGCAAAAAAAATAAAAACCTAAAATAACCCACTACCCCATAAAATCCATAAAATCTATGAAAAACCCATAAAATTTTAGAAAATCACTAAAAATTTGAAAAAAATATAAAATACCCTAAAAACCATAAAAACCCCCAAAGAAACCATAAACACCTAAACACAACTAAAACCCCCAAAAACCTAAAAACACTAAAATATATAAAAGACCCTATATCCAATAAAAACACTTATAAACCATAAAACCCCTAAAACCATAAAAAACAAAAAATTCCAGAAAAAAACATAAAAACCACTAAAAACTATGAAAACCATAAAAATTCCATAAAAACACTAAAACCCTTAAAAACTGAAAATAATCCTAAAACGCAAAAAAACATCAAAATACTTAAATACCCTAAAAGGAGAAAAGAATATTCAAAAATCTCTTAAAATACCTTAAAATTTAAAAAATAATAAAAGCCTTGAAACCCCCTAAGAAAACCTTTAGAACCTAAAAACACGTAAATCCCCTAAAAAACCTTAAAATCACTAAAAACCCAAAAAACCCAAAAAACCCTAAAAATCATCAAAACTGATATAGTGGTTAAAAAAATATGAAAAAACCTTAATACCCATTAAAACTAAAAAAACCTAAGAATCTAAAAACCATTAACACCATGAAATCCCTAAAAACCCAAACAGCCCTCAAAATCCATAAAAACCATAAAAACAATAAAATCCTAAAAAGACATAGAAATCCCAAAATATGTCAAAACCATAAAAAACATGAAATCCATAAAAACCCTTAAAAACCTAAAAACTCTTAAAACCCATTAAAATACCTAAAAATCACTAAAACCATAAAAACACCTAAAACCCTCAAAATCTCTAAAAAGACTAAAAAGGTAAAAATCATAAGAAATCACTAAAAATTCCTAAAATAAAAAACCACTAAAAACCATTATAAAACATTAAAACCATAAAAACACTTTAAAACCTAAAAACATATAAAATTTAAAACCTTACAAGTCCCTAAAACCCTTAAAACATTAAAAAAACTGTAACACCCTGAGCTTTCACGATACGCCTCTCTTTCAATAATGCAATAGCATGCATTTTATGCTAGTTCAAGTTCTAACACACCGCAACTAATCAAATTAGTCGTTATGAATAGTAATACCCACTTTTTAAAATTATAGAAATTTTATATTTCAAAATGGACTTCATTTTTGTATTCGGAATATCGAAATTAGCCTATGTTGAATTTTTGCTGAATAGTGAAAAATACTTAAAACAACTTTTTTTAATCAAAATAATTTATTGTGATAAATTATATTATTTAGTGGTTTTAAAGTATAATTAGAATATATTTTTACCATTTTATCCAATGGTGGTCATTATAGTTAATTTAACATTGAAATTGGGCATGAAAAATTGTTAATCTTTTGATATAAATTGTTTCTTAAAAACACACTATTTGTTATAACAACGTGAATTAATTATAAAATTAATTAATGCAACTTATATGTTTGGAATTTTGTAAAATAGACATAATTTTTGAAATCGGAATATCAAATATAGCTTAGGGTGAAATTTTGGCATTATTCTGAAAAACATCAATTTTTGATGAATAGTGAAACCACTAAGTGGTAGTTAAAAAACTGATTTTTCGTTTAAATGAAACATTAACACTTCTGTGATTTGAATTTAAAAAATCCGACATACATGGTTGTCATTAGGAAGTAAAATGTGGTTCAATGGGATTAAAATAATTTTTTGGTGAATAGTATCTTTTAAGTTCTTAATCGCGATTAGAGGTAATTAGTGTAGTTTAAGGTAAAACTAATGTTTTAATAATATGAGATGAGCTTGACACATGTCCTACCCTCATTTTATGTGCCATGGCCGACCAAGACAATCAATGGGTCATCTTGGGGACCCCATGGAGCCACTTTAGTTGGAAAATGACATAAATACCTTTTATTTAATGTTAAAGTAAAAAATGACACAAACATGAAATGTTTTACTAAAACAAATTTTACATTGGGTTATACAAGTCATATTTTTTACTATAAATAGTCATTGGAAAGATAAAACGATTTCCTACATCATAATATTTTTTTTATACTTTTTAGACAATAAATAAATTAAATTATTTATGACATCATTATGATGCAGCGATGACCTCATTATTTAACGATTTAAATAAAATAAAAAGATAATGTAAAATCCAAGGGATAAACTTGTCAAAAACCTATTGTTTGAGTAGATTTCGAACCCTTATCACCTTAGCCTAGAATTATATAAGTGTGGGACCTCTAAATTCCGAAACTCATTTTATAATAAAGTGACTTTTCCTTACATTCCAAGAGTGCCCCTCCTCTCCACTTATAAAAGGCCCCCACCTCTACCACCTCATTCACACTTTCAAGCCATTTGCCTCGGCCAAACTCTGCCCAAATACTCTTCCAACTTCCCCCTCTTACTCCTAGAAGCCTCACTTTGGGAAGAATGCTTCCCAAGGAAGCCTTTGGCTCAAATCAAAAAGAGTTACCCGATTTTAAGGTAATGTCTTCTCTAATGTTGTTTTGTTTTATTTTTCTTCTCCAACCCCCTAAACACTTTTTATTCATTTATTTTGTAACAACACCAGTATCATAAATTTACTAGTTTTTTTTATAAGAATTATTTGAGCTACACTTACACACACCTACATCTAATGGTTAAAGAACATACTGTTTCTGTGGATGACGAATTTCTGCCTCACGAAACGATGATTGTTCAACACTCATATAACACCTTCAAAGGTGGCCATTAAGATGTAAATATATTTATATATTATATATAATATGTTTATGTTTTACTTATGCTTCTGTATTTCTCATTTATGGCATACTTTATGATTTCCATTATGGGTAAACGCGATAATTTCATTTTAGGAAGTGCGGACTACCGCCCCCTCAAAGTGATTTGAATCGTTAATGCCATATGTGGGATGTATAAAGGATGGAGTAAATGGTATTATAAACTATATTATTCTTTAATTATATTATACATTTATATCATTATAATTTCATTCCATTAAATACGAAATAGAAATGAAAGTAGCGTTCATGCGTACGTACGGATTACCGTCTCCATGAACGGTGCATTTCATTTCTTACCTCTAAATGTTACGTAATATTATAAATGAATGTATATACTGGATATATATGATATATATGACATATAAATAATGAATATAATTCTGGATATAATGGATATTCTACCACATAAACAACTTGTAATTATAAGAAGTTTATTGTTGACTCATGTACCAAAGATCGACAAAACGACCGTTATTAACTTAAATAATTACATAATGTTCATATCATTGTAATAAGTGATATAAAAAGGATAATGAAATTGAAAATGGTTCTTAATAAGGTATATATTAACTCTAGTTTATTATTCAGGAGGTTAAAGAACGGTTGAGTCAAGTCAGACACGAGGTAAGGGAACTTCTTAACCCAATTTCCATTCTTTGGGTTAATCTCCTACTTTCAAATTATGTCATGATATTATTATGTCCTATCTTGTATTTGTACTTTATTATGTGTGTACTTATAGTGAATACAAATAATAGATCTATTCTATTTTAAAAATTATCTTTTTAAGTACTTTGTCTCAATCTCCTTTCATTGAGGCATATTTGGTTTTATACACAACTTTCTTTTATACGGTGTATAAACCCCTTTGACTTTTACGTTTATTCAAAATGAATCTTTTTTATACGAAGCGTTTTACCAAACGAAAAAAAGGGAATGTTTTTCTTTCCGTACATATGCGGTGACAACGATTCTCCGCTGTCGTGACCATTATTTGAGTTCGGCTTCCTCTACAAGCCATCCATTTTTTAAAAGATAAATAAATACAATGTTTTACTTTTCTTTTATTTTGGTATTGAAAATGGTTTTGAAAGTGTTTCTATTATATCAATGTGTTTATTGACATCTTGTGATTGAAATGTTGAAATGTTATATTTCCTTTATGCATGTTTTATGTGATACGATTATGTTATGGTTTATGATATTTTTAAACCTATTCATATGAGGAATGCATTGGACTTAATAAGTGACGGGTGGAGCCCACTATAGCTCCTCGATGCATCGGCATGTCTCATGAGACAAAGTAGTTTCTTGGCACTAGGCCTTGACAAAATCTTATTTGTGGTCTTGGCACGAGGGCTTGGCTACGTGGTTATGATAGTCTGGCATTATGCATTCCATCATTATGAAAGTGGTTATTGATATTGCATGAGATTATTCGACCAGTAGAATAGCCATGTGAAGAAGTAAATGGCATTATCTCATTTTACTTTTTCCATATTATGTTGATGTTCAAGTTTAAAAGGCGTTTGTTTTAGTTATACATTGCCTTAAATGTTTATGTTTATTTATGAAAGCTTCCGCGATATTGTTATCCTTACTGAGCATCTGAGCTCACCCCTTTCAATGTTTTAATATTTTCCAGGATGTGAAGAAGTATTTTATGAATGACCTGCAGGGATAGTCAGAAGAGGATATGAGTGTGGACTATGGAGACTTTGTTATTGTAGTTTTTCACCTTATGATGTAATGTAACATTTATGAATGTATCTAGTGTTTCCAAGGCTACTAAACTAATCGGTCTTTCGAGACTTGATCTTTTGTGATCATGAAAATGTTACGAAGTAATGCACCGACTCTGGGTAGCTGGGGTCGGGGCGTTACAGGTGGTATCAGAGGCAGTTTATTACTAACCATGGAAGCTAGATTTAGATAAACTCTGATTAGAGCACATAGCCCAAAGATAGACTTTGAGGATTAGTATAGAAGAACTTCCTAGAATTTTGGTATTATAGAGATTTTGTGAGTTTTCCGAGCATAACATCCCTGTCTGGATACGAGCAGGTTGAGGCGGCTCTGGAACAAATGTACCTTGGGGTAAAACCTGAAAACACCGCTTTGAGCTAGACTCGAATGGGAACTGGTGCACGACAACGGGCCTTGCTGCACTCTTGGTTACGACACTCCCAGGGGATATGCTTAGGATAATTCTCATTTCTTTACAAACCACTATGAAGGGTTATGAGTATATACTTCCTCAAAGAAAACTTTTTTTTATTATGGATTATATCCATAAATAGTTCAATTTTTGTTATGTATTTTATAAGTACGGAATTATGTTTTTTGATTCATAAACTAATCTAGTTTATGACATTGTTTAGAAATGGCGCCTGGTGGAAGGAATGGAAACCATATCAATGCACGCACTCCATGTAGGTATTGCCCTCCTACTCAAGATAATTATTGTGGATTTGGAGATACAACTGGTTCTAATCAACTTATTACCATACTGGGACAACTCACTCAGGTTATGAATAATAACCTTACTCGTATGGAGCACCCTAATCCTCAACGTGGAGGATCAATGTTAGACCGCTTCATGAGGCAACAACCGCCAACTTTTAATGGGGGTACAAATCCATTTGTAGCTGAGCAATGGATAAACTCCTTAGAGAAAATATTCCATGCCTTGGGGAGTAGCGAAAGGGAGAAGGTTGTCATGGCAGTTTACCGCCTCACTGGAGATGCCGATTAGTGGTGGTCGTTGATTCAAAATACAAAGGAAGATAAAGAAGTATCGAGTATGGAATGGAGAGATTTAAAAGATCTTTTCTTAGAAAAATACTTTCCACATGACCATCGAGCAGATATAGAAAGTCAATTTCTGAGTCTGAGACAAAAGGAGGATGAGAATGTCGCAAAGTATGAGGCTAACATTACAAGGTTAGCGAGGCATGCTGCAGATTATATACGTAACCCAAGAAGTAAGATTGATCGTTTCTTTGATGGGTTAAAACTGTTTCTTCGTCGAGCATTAGTCTCACAAACCTTCTCGTCATTAGAAGATATTGTCTCGTGTTCTATCAAGATAGAAAATGAATTCTCTAAGTCTTATGACAACAAAGTAAAGAAAGAGAAGAAGAGAACTGTGGAACAAGAGACAGATAAAGGGGAAAAGGGAAAGAAGGATTTTCCATTATGCGATAATTGTGGGAAGAATCACCCTGGTACTTGCCTAAAAGGAATGGGAGTTTGTTATAAATGTGGGGGAAAAGGTCACCAGGCGCGTGATTGCAAGGGAAAGAAAGAGGCTAATAATGTTGAATGCTACAATTATAGGGAAATGGGGAATTATGAAAATTAATTTCCTAAGCGTTAGGGAAACTTACCTCATAAAAGGCCAAGGGATCAAGGACAATCTTATGCTGTTACTACAGTTGAAGCGGAATAATTAATGTATTGGTGCTTTTGGACTCAAGGATTATATTCTGGTTATAAAGATAATGTGATTGTACATCAGTACTTGTTGTTTTCATTAAGGATTTAATATGATGAAGGTAATCATATTTTTAATATGTGACAATAAGATAAACTTTACTTTGTTTGGGGAATATGATGTTATAATTGATTTTGGAATTTATAATCCTTTTAGAAAAAGTCTAGACATAGGTATTTTGGATAAATTTGGATAGTATTGTTTAAGGTTAAAACATTTATGAAGATTATTTTTGGAATATTATGGTTTTAGGAAAAGGACAACCTGTAGGGTGGGGCATAACCCGTCGCGTCAGAAAAAGCTGCAGGAATCGAACCCACAACCATAGTGCGATAGGCCTTTATTACCTACCACTAGCCTACAGGAAGTCCCTGGTTATTAAAAAATATTTTTTCCTAATCTAAATGGTATGTGGTAATATTTATAACCTTATACAATTAAGATAAATATAATATATTTGAGTTCTATTATCTTTTTTAGTGAAAGATGAGTTTGTGGTAGAAATTAGTTGAAGGATGAATCTCTACCTGTAAAGCATAAAAATATATATACCTATCTCTTATTCTATGAATAAATTCTTAAACATTAGTAAAAGGATATTAAAACAAAAAAATGTGTTATCCTAATACCTTATGTCTTGTTGAACTGTAAATATTTTAAATCAACATAGATTGAAGGCTTTTAGGCCCTCAATTTTACACTTGTTTGTGATTGATGACCTCAATCACTCCCTACAAATATTTACGTTTTTCCTCCAATTATATGTCTCTAATTGCCACCAATTTTCTCCTTATCGAGATCATAATTTGGTGGTGAATTTCTTATTTCCATTTCCCTATTATTAAGGATAAATTTTATTAACCTTATTTCCGATGTGGGTATTCCACAAAGGTATTTTCTATTTTAAACCTTTTATTTTCAAAGAAAAATTTCAAATTGCGAGAATGCAATTTATGGAAGGAGGGGAGAATGTAACACCCCGAGCTTTCACGATACGCCTCTCTTTCAATAATGCAACAGCTTGCATTTTACACAAGTTCAAGTTCTAACACACCGCGAATAATCAAAGTAGTCGTTATGAATAGTAATACCCACCTTTTAAAATTATAGAAATTTTATATTTCAAAATGGACTTCATTTTTGTATTCGGAATATCGAAATTAGCATATGTTGAATTTTTTCTGAATAGTGAAAAATACTTAAAACAACTTTTTTTAATCAAAATAATTTATTGTGATAAATTATATTATTTAGTGGTTTTAAAGTATAATTAGAATATATTTTTACCATTTTATCCAATGGTGGTCATTAGAATTAATTTTACATTGAAATTGGGCATGAACAGTTGTCAATCTTTTGATATAAATTGTTTCTTAAAAACACTCTATTTGTTGTGACAGCGTGAATTAATAATAAAATTAATTAATTCAACTTATATGTTTGGAATTTTTTAAAATAGACATCATTTTTGAAATCGGAATATCAAATATAGCTTAGGGTGAAATTTTGGCATTATTCTAAAAAACTTCAATTTTTGACGAATAGTGAAACCACTAAGTGGTAGTTAAAAAACTGATTTTTCGTTTAAATGAAACATTACCACTTCTGTGAATTGAATTTCAAAAATCCGACATACATGGTTGTCATTAGGAAGTAAAATGTGGTTCAATGGGATTAAAATAATTTTTTGTTGAATAGTAACTTTTAAGTTCTTAATCGCGATTAGAGGTAATTAGTTTAGTTTAAGGTAAAAATAATGTTTTAATAATATGAGATGAGCTTGACACATGTCCTACCCTCATTGGATGTTCCATGGCCGACCAAGAAAATCCATGGGTCAACTTGGGGACCCCATGGAGCCACTTTAGTTGGAAAATGACATAAATACCTTTTATTTAATGTTAAAGTAAAAAATGACACAAACATGAAATGTTTTACTAAAACAATTTTTACATGGGGTTCTACAAGTCATATTTTTTACTATAAATATTCATTGGAAAGCTAAAAATATTTCCTACATCATAGTATTTTTTTATAATTTTTAGACATTAATTAAATTAAATTATTTATGACATGATTATGATGCAGCGATGACCTCATTATTTAACGATTTAAATAAAATAAAAAGATAATGTAAAATCCAAGGCTTACACGTGTCAAAAAACTATTTGATGAGTATATTTAGAACCCTTATCACCTTAGCCTCGAATTATATAAGTTTGGGACCTCTAAAATCCGAAACGCATTTTATAATAAAGTGACTTTTCCTTACTTTACAAGAGTTCCCCTCCTCTCCACTTATAAAAGGCCCCCACCTCTACCACCTCATTCACACTTTAGAGCCATTTGGCACGGCCAAACTCTGACCAAATACTCTCCCAACTTCCCCCTATTACTCCTAGAAGCCTCACTTTGGGCAGAACACTTCCCAAGGAATCCTTTGTCTCAAATCAAAAAGAGTTACCCGATTTTAAGGTAATGTCTTCTCTAATGTTGTTTTGTTTTATTTTTCTTCTCCAACCCCCTAAACACTTTTTAGTCATTTCTTTTGTAACAACAACAGTATACTAAATATACTAGTATATCTTTATAATAAGGATTCGAGCTACACTTACACACACCTACATCTAATGGTTAAAGAACATACTGTTTCTGTGGATGGAGAATTTCTGCCTCACGAAACGATGATTGTTAAACACTCATATAACACCTTCAAAGGTGGCCATTAAGATGTCACTATATTTATATATGATATATAATATGTTTAGGTTTTACTTATTCTTCTGTATTTCTTATTTATGGCATACTTTATGATTTCCATTATGGGTAAACACGATAATTTCATTTTAGGAAGTGCGGACTACCGCCCCCTCAAAGTGATTTGAATCGTTAGTTCCATATGTGGGATGTATAAAGGATGGAGTAAATGGTATTATACACTATATTATACTGGAATTATATTATACATTTATATCATTATGATTTCATTCCATTAAATACGAAATAGAAATGAAAGTAGCGTTCATGCGTACGTACGGCTTACCGTCTCCATGAACGGTGCATTTCATTTCTTACCTCTAAATGTTACGTAATATTATAAATGAATGTATATACTGGATATATATGATATATGTGACATCTAAATCATGAATATAATTCTGGAGATAATGGATATTCTACCACATAAACAACTTGTAATTATAAGAATTTTATTGTTGACTCAAGTACCAAAGATCGACAAAACGACCGTTATTAACTTAAATAATTACATAATATTCATATCATTGTAATAAGTGATATAAAAAGGATAATGAAATAAAAAATGGTTCTTAATAAGGTATATATTAACTCTAGTTTATTATTCAGGAGGTTAAATAATGGTTGAGTCAAGTCAGACATGAGGTAAGGGAACTTCTTAACCAAATTTCTATTCTTTGGGTTAATCTCCTACTTTCAAATTATGTCATGATATTATTATGTCCTATCTTGTATTTGTACTTTATTATGTGTGTACTTATAGTGAATACACATAATAGATCTGTTCTATTTTAAAAATGATCTTTTTAAGGAATTCGTCTCAATCTCCTTTCATTGAGGCATATTTGGTTTTATACACAACTTTCTTTTATACGGTGTATAAACCCCTTTGACTTTTACGTTTATTCAAAAGGAATCTTTTTTATACGAAGCGTTTTACTAAACGACAAAAAGGGAATGTTTTTCTTTCCGTATATATGTGGCGACAACGACTTCTCCGCTGCCGTGACCATTATTTGAGTTCAGCTTCCTCTACAAGCCATCCATTTTTTAAATGAAAAATAAATACCATGTTTTACTTTTCTTTTATTTTGGTATTGGAAATGGTTTTGAAAGTGTTTCTATTATATCAATGTGTTTATTGACATCTTGTGATTGAAATGTTGAAATGTTATGTTTCCTTTATGCATGTTTTATGTGATACGATTATGTTATGGTTTATGATATGTTTAAACCTATTCATATGAGGAATGCATTGGACTTAATAAGTGACGGGTGGAGCCTGCTATAGCTCCTCGATGCATCGGCAGGTCTCATGAGACAAACTAGTGTCTTGGCACGAGGCCTTGACAAAATCTTATTTGTGGTCTTGGCACGAGGCCTTGGCTGCGTGGTTATGATAGTCTGGCATTATACATTCCATCATTATGAAAGTGGTTATTGATATTTCATGTGATTATTCGACCAGTAGAATATCCATGTGAAGAAGTAAATGGAATTATCACATTTTACTTTTGCCATATTATGTTGATGTTCAAGTTTAAAAGGATTTTGTTTTAGTTATACATTGCCTTAATTGTTTATGTTTATTTATGAAAGCTTACACGATATTGTTATCCTTACTGAGCATCTGAGCTCACCCCTTTCAATGTTTTAATATTTTCCAGGATGTGAAGAAGTATTTTATGAATGACCTGCAGGGATAGTCAGAAGAGGATATGTGTGTGGACTATGGAGACTTTGTTATTGTAGTTTTTCACCTTATGATGTAATGTAACATTTATGAATGTATCTTGTGTTTTTAAGGCTACTAAACTAATCGGTCTTTCGAGACTTGATCTTTTGTGATCATGCCAATGTTATGAAGTAATGCACCGACTCTGGGTAGCTGGGGTCAGGGCGTTACAAAAACCATAAAACACTAAAAACAATTAAAAACCACTAAAACTCAATAAAGACCCTAAAAACCACTAAAAATGCTTCAAAAAAAACCAGTAAAAATATAAAACCACTTTAGACCCCTAAAATGTGAAAAAATATAAAAATCCTTAAAAATCCTAAAAACTCAAAAAATCCCTAAAATCATGAAAATGTAAAAAACCCTAAAAACCTAAAAACACTCGAAATTCCTAAAAACCCTAATGAAATAAAAAAACTAAAAGTCCCTAAAAATCCCTAAAAACATTAAAAACCCAAAAAACCCTTGAAAAAAATTCAAGGAAACCATAAAAAACTAAAAACACTTAAACCCACTAAAAAACCTAAAAAATGCTAAAAACACTAAAAAAATTAAAAATCCCTAAAAACCCTCAAAATCCCTAAAAACTCTAAAAACCCATAAAAATCCTTAAAAATACCTTAAAATCCCTAAATATGTAATAAATCCTAAAGTCCTTGAAACGCCAAAAGAAAACCCTAAAAACCTAAAAAAACATAAAACCCCTAAAATCATAAAAATGATAAAACCCTAGAAAAGCCTAAAAAGTCCTGAAAACACCTAAAACCATAAAAACCCAAACACCTTAAAAACAATAAAAATCCCATAAAACCCTAAAAATTATAAATACTACTAAAACACTAAAAAATAACACTAAAAACCCAAAAACCATAATAACACAAAAAACCCTAAAACCTCCAAATCCCTAAAACCATTAATGAACATTAAAAATCGAATAAACCATAAAATCCCTAAATATTTATTAAATACTAAAAACATTGAAAACCCATAATAAAAACGTAAAAACACAAAAACATTAAAAACCCATAAAAACCAAAAAATTGGTGAAACAAAAAAACAAAAACAAAAACACTAAAAACCCTAAAAACCATAAATACCCTTAAAATGCATAAAAAACCTAAAATCCCCCTTAGAGCAAAAAATTCTAAAAACCCATTAAACCTGTAAAAATTTTAAACACTCTAAAACACCTTAAAAATACTATAAAACTAAAAAAACCCCAAAATAACCCAAAAACCCAAAGAAACCATAAAAAACCTAAAACCCTAAAAATCCCTAAAAACATTCAAAATAAAAAATTACTAAAAAAATCCCCCAAACCCTAAAAATGTAAAAAACCTAAAAACTTGGAAAAACCCTAAAAAACCACGAAAATATAAAAACCATTAAAAACCCTAACACCGAAAAATGATAAAAATCCAAAGAATTTATAAAAACCCTAAAACACTAAAAATCCAAAAAAAACCCTAAAACCCCATAAGAATCATAAAAACCCACTAAAACGATAAGACGTAAAAAAGAATAAAACATGAAAAACATCTGTGAAACCCTTAAAAACAAAAAAAACACATAAAAGACCTAAAAGTATATAAAAACCTATAAAAACTAAAATATAATGAAGACCCTAAAAACACCAAAAATCCATGAAATACCCTAATAAAAAGAAAAACCTCAAAAAACAATAAAAACCTAAAAAACACTAAAACTCTAAAAAACCCTTAAAACTCATAAAAACTCAAAATTCCCCTAAAAACCAAAAAACCATAAAAATTCTAATGACCATAAAACCTATCGATGTCCCTAAAAAGCCTAAAAAACATTAAAATCCTAAAAAAATCCATAAAAATCCAAAAAAAGTAATAAATCCAAAAAACCCAAAAATCCCCTTATAAAACCCTAAAAACATAAAACAACTTAAAATCCATAAAAACAAAAAAAAAACTAAAAAAACAAAACACACTAAATGACCATAAAAACCCTAAAACCATTAAAAACACTATAACACCTAAAAACCATAAAAACTGTAAAAACTAATAAAAACCCAAAAACCTACTAAGAACTCTAAACACACTTTATACCCCTAAATAACTAAAAACTATAATAAAACTAAAAAATCAAACAAAACACATAAAAACCCCAAAAAATCATAAAAACCATAAAATCCATAAAATCCTTAAAATTCATAAGAACACTAAAATCATTAAAAGAAAAATAAACACTAATACTCAGAAAAACATATGAAAACATTAAGTTCCTTAAAAAAACATAAAACCCCTAAAATCCTAAAAACCATTAAAAATTCTAGAAAACCCGAAACCCCTAAAAAAAACCCCTAAAAACATAAAAAACCCAAAACCCAACAACACCCTTAAAAATCCACTAAAATTTATAAAAACACTTTAAACCCCTAAAATCATCAAAGACACTAAAAAATACTAAAACCCTATAAACCCATAAAAACCCATAAAAATGAAAGAAACAATAAAAAACCAAAAAACCCAAAAAAACCCATGAAACCCCACAAAATCCCAATAGACCCTTTAAAACCATAAAATCCGAAAAATCACTAAAAATCCCTAAAAAAACCCTAAAAACCCATAAAATACAATTAAAAACTTTAAATCCCAAAAACACATAAAACACCTAAAACCTAAAAAAGACAAAAAACCTAAAACCCTAAAAACACTAAAACCATAAAACCAAAAAAAACCATAAAATCCCATAAAAATGTGAAAAACCTCTAAAAAGTATAGAAGCCCTTTAAACCAGTAAAAACATTATAAAACCATCAAAATTTATTAAACCCCAAAAATACTCAAAATAACCAAAACAATGAAAAAAACAAAAAAACCCAAAGAACCCTAAAACCCTAAAAATGCCAAAAAAAAATTACTAAAAACCATTAAAATATGAAAAAATCCCCAAAAATATATAAAAAAATAAGAACCCTAAAAATCCTGAAAACCACCAAAAAACCAATAAATCCAAAAAACACTTAAAAAATCCTAAACACATATAAAAACCAATAAAAACAACCAAAAACCACTAAAAAATATAAAAAACCTTTAAACCACAAAAAATAAAAAATACTCTAAAAACATTTAAAATCCTAAAAAGATCAAATAAAAACCAAAAAACCTATAATAACAAAAAAACCCTAAAAACCTTAAAACCGTAAAGCCCCAAGAAACCATAAATCCCTAAAAACCATAAAACACTAAAAACTTATTAAAAAACTACAAACACTAAAAACCATTTAAAAACTAAAACCATTAAAAAACTCTAGTAAACCTTTAAACCCTAAAAACTCTTAAAAATCCTAAAACCAAAAAAAACAAAGAAACCCCTAAAAACCCAAAGAAAACCCCAAAATACCTCAAAATCCATAATGACCCTAAAAAACCATAAGTTCATAAAAAATCACTACAAATACCTATAAATGAAAAAAACCATGAAAACCAAAAAAACCCCAAAGAAACCCACAAAAACAAAAAAAAATAAAACCCCTCAAAACATAAAAAACGTTAAAAACCCTAATAAACCCCAAAAACCAAAAAACCCATAAAAATGCCTAAAAACCTTTAAAAACTCTAAAAAACCCTGAAACCCTGAAACCCTAAAAACCTAATAAAAATAATAAAACCCCTTTAAAACCAAAAAAATCCAAAAAATCCAAAAAACACTAACAACCCACAAAATATGTAAAAACACTAACAACCCATAAAAATGATATAAATGACCTAAAAATTAAAAAAAAATTAAAAAATTATAATAAACCTAAAAACCCCAATGATGTTTATAAAAATATAAAAATAAATAAAACCCCTAAGAAACCAATAAAATGCTAAATACCCAAAACGACATTAAAAACCATAAGAACCACTAAAAACTAAAAAAACCAATAAAAATCCTAAAACCCTAAAAACCCCTAAAATCATAAAATAATTAAAAACTGTAAAAACTCTTAATAACCGTAAAAATATTAAAAAACTATAAAAAACATAAAAACCCTAAAAACTCAAAAAACACTAAAAACACAAAACCCATAAAACTCTTAAAAAGTTAAAAATCCCTAAACACCCTTAAAACCAAAAAATATTAAAAATCTATAAAATAGAAATAAAAATTAAAAATTAAAAACACTAAGAAAACCTTGAAAACATAAAAAACATAAAAACCCAAAAAACAAAAAAATTATAAAAACCCTAAAATCAATAAATCCCCTAAAAATAATAGAAACCCTAAAACCCCATGAAAACCTAAAAAGAAAATAAAACTCTAAAAAACATTTAAACCCCAAAAAACATTTAAAAAGTCTAAAACCCATTAAAACCCTAATAAAAAACCTGAAGAAATTGAAAAAATCTAAAAACTCAAAAACCCCTCAAAATCCCCAAAACCCCTAAAAATCAATAAAATTACAAATAAATCCATAAAAATCCCTAAAAACATAAAACCACCTAAAACCCTAGAAAACCCTAAAAATATTTAATAACCTAAAATCAATTAAAACACTAAAAACAAGAAGATTATAAAAACCCTAAAAAGGCCTAAAAACCCTTAAATCCATAAAAAACCCTAAATAACATAAACAACCCTAATACCCCCTAAAAAACCTGAAAATAAAAAAAACTGTTAAACACCATTAAACCCCTAAAAACATTAAGATTTGGAGGCTCCGGAGAATCAGCTCTCTCACGATGAAGGCTTTCCCTTCATCCCAGGTTGATGATGATGGCGTCTAAGTGCCTCCCCCTTCTCTACGTGGGAGGGTCCTCTCTCTGAGGACCGCACATTCTCACCTTTCTCTTCCCCTGATTTGCTGCCCCCCTTTCTACAAACGGTGCTTTTCCTGAAGGTTCCGGAGAACATTGCAGGCCGACCTCAGCTTCCCATCTCGATTAGGGAGTTCAATGAAGCTTTGGATCTGCACCGCTTGACTCTGGTTGCTAGGTTCCCATTGTGGCACCCCCCGGTGGACACTTTCGACAGGTTTGTCTCTGAACTCTGTATTCTTCAGGATCGTGCGACGGTGGGTCTGGTTGATAGCTCACACATCATGATTCGTTTCGCATCTAAGGAGGATATGATCCTGGCCTATTCGGTAGCTCCACGAACCAGTAATGGCTCTCACTTCTCCATCTCTCTATGGAGGTTTGACTTTCACCTGAAGCAGAACTCCTTGATGGTTGTGACCTGGGATAGATTTCCTGAACTCCCCCTTCCCTTACAAAACTTCTCTATTATTTCGATGCTTGGGAATATGGTGGGGAGGTTCCTCTGTGTGGATTGTAGGACTAAGGCCCTTTGAAACCCCATTTCCCTAACAGCCTTTGTTGAGTTTGATGCTTAAAAAGATCATGTGGATACTATTTGGATTCTTGTGGGGGAGGAACTCTGTTGGAGGCAACCAGTTATATTTGAGTCATGGATGGTTTTCTATTCTAACTATTGGAGCATTGGGCATAATGTTTAGTTCGGTGGATGTGTTGACCCTGGTAGAAATGGTTATAATCTTATCCAGTTGAGTGTTGATGATAACATCCACACTCTGGTGGAGGAGAAGGGACCGAGGGGGTGTCCGAGCACTTTTCCTCCCAGGCTTTGGTTTCTAAAGTTCCCTATATGACTGACAAGATGCTTGGGACTGATCTGGAAGTTTCTTTGATGGAAACGGGTGGTTTGAGCATTAGTCTGGCTGGAGATGTTTTTGATTCAGGAGTTTCAGTTTATGAGGTAGTGCTAATGGATAAAGGGGAAAATCATTCTTGTGATGAAGATGATTGCAAATGTGGTGAACATTCAGGGAGATAGTTGGACAGGGGGAAGGCTGCTGTGATGGAAGAGTGTCACAAGAATGACCAGTTGGAAGATCCCCTGGAACTGGCACTGGGAGAGGATGTTATGGTTTGCAAGAAGAGTAGCGGGGGTGCTAGTAGTAGCAGATTACCAGATGAGAATGTTGTGACTCTACATAACAGGTTTCAGGACTAGCCTTGGCTAAATAGGCGGATGATGACGTGCTGGCGGGAGAGCTCGTGTAGGGGCATGTGGATGCGCAAGGTTTGAGGGTTGGGTTTGAGTGGTTAATGTCCTCGGCTGGGAAGGAGAGGACTGTGATAGAAGAGAAGTCCTGGAGTCCTAGGGTGAGACGCACCGACTGGCGAGAATCCCCACTTGTGCTTGGTGGGTGTGATGATGTGGGGAGTCCTGCCATAAAGGATGGATCATCTCCTTTTGCGGAAGGTGCCAACGGTGTGGAGGACCTGCCTAGTGCTCCTATAGTGGACCTGATTGGGTTTCCTCTTCCACGACCCACTGTTGAATCAGGCGATATGGCCTCAAACCTACAGAGGTCCATGGTTTTTTATGGTGTTCCATCTGCTGAAGATCATTGTGTGCTGCTACATGATATGATAATGGTCGAATGGGAAAGGTTTCCCCTTGAGGGTGAAGGTAAGAGACTCTGGGAGAGGTTTTATGAGGATGACCATGGAATAAATGTTGTTATGGACAGGTCGAAGGAAGAGAAGAATAAGCTAAAAAAAAGGGGTGTTGAAAATTCGGTGTTAGGAAGCAGGAAAGGGAACAAAAAGGTTTCAAGTGTGGCTAGTGATAGAGCCTTTTGTGAGAAAGTAGTACATGAAGATGGTTCCACCTCCACTCCCCTGAACTGAAGGCTACAGAAAGATTACCCCACCCTCCCACGACCTATGGCGTCCCAAGCCACCTCCAGGGTGGTCAGGTTGAATCTCAAAGTCAATAAGCAGGAGCGACCTTCACAAAATTCTAAGCAGGAGAGGGCTAGAGAGAATCTTTTTTCCATGCTCAGAATGTAGGAGGACTACGAGTCGGGCTGGGAATCTATGGATATGGGTGCTGAATCAGACCACTACTTGGATGATGTGGTCACTGGCCTTGGTGCGAGCTTCAGTTGCCGCAGTGTGGAGCGGGATGACTTTGGCGGTGATATTGACCGACATGCTTTTTCGTGCGTCTTTCCGTTTAGACCTGTTCTGTGGGTCTTTTTTTGTCTTCCTTTTTTGGTGTCTTTGGTTTGGGGTTGTAAAGGGTTTTTGGGTGTGGGTCATTTGACCCCTCCCCTCCCTTGTCCACATCTTCTTTCTAATAAATTTGGGGTGGTCAGGAATAGCCTGGCCTCCGCATCTTCCTTTCCCTAAAAACATTAAAAAACCCTAAAAAATCTACGAAACCCAAAAAAATCTCAATTAAAACCCTGGCGACAAAAAAACTGCAAAACCCCTTAAAACCACAAAAAACCATGAAAAACATAAAAATAATAAAAAACTCTAAAAACCATAAAACCCCTAAAAACATAAAAACACTAAAACCCCCATAAAAAACACTAAAAAAATAAACATTCAAAAAAACCATTAAACCCCTAAAAATGTTAAAAACTATAAAAACCCTTAAAACATAAAAAATCTCAAAAAACGATATAACCCCAAAAAGAAAAGAAAAACCCTTCAAAATCCCTAAAACCCATAAAAAAAATAAACACCCCTAATAAAGTCACTGAAAATCACAAAATACATAAATAACACTAGAAACCCTAAAAACCAATAAGAAAACATTAAAATCCTTAAAAAAATTAAATTCCCAAAAAACCTAAAGATGATAAAAAACCTGAAAACCCAAAAACCCCTAAAATCATAAAAAACTAAAAACCCATACAAACCCTAAAACATATTAAAAACTCTAAATACCCATTACAACCCAAAAAACATTAAAAAACTATAAAAAACTATTAAAACCCTAAAAAACTAAAGAAACCCAAAAAACCCCAAAACCCATAAAACCATAAAAAATATAAAAAACCAAAAAAAACATAATATTCCTAAATATCCCTAAAACATAAAAAACCTGAAAAAATTGTAATCCCCTTAGAAAAAAATTATAAATCTAAAGACACATGAAATCACTAATAACCTTAAAAATTGTATAAATGATAAAAAATACTAAAAACCCTACAATATTTAAAAACCATTATAACCCCTAAAACCTTAAAATCCATAAAACCCAATAAAAACCCCTAAAACCCACTAAAAACCCTGAAAATCGTAAAACCCTTTTAAACCACAAAAAACATTAAAAAACTCTAAAAACACATAAAAACCCAATAAAAACCTAAAAACCAAGAATACCATTAAAACCCAAAAAATAATAAAAACCCTCAAAATCCTTAAAACCTTAAAATGAATAAAAATAAAAAATCCCCTAAATATCCCAAAAAAAATAAAAACACCAAAAAACCCTATGAAAATCTTAAAAACCTAAAAACACTTAAAACTCTTGAAAGGCATAAAAATTACTAAAACCCAAAAAAACCCTAAAATCCCTAAAAACCTTAAAAACCCATAATACCTTAAAAAACCATAAAACCCCAAATAAACACTTACACCCACTCAAAAATCTAAAAATAATTTCACCCCCTAAATACTTCAAAAAACATTAAAAACTGTAAAAACCCTAAAAAATAAAATAAATCCTAAAATCTCAAAAAACCCATTAAAAAATAGAAACCCTAAACCCCAAAAAAATCATCAAAATCCCTAAACACACTAAAAACCATATAAATCCTAAAAAAGTCCTAAAATCCTTTAAAATGTAAAAAATTCTCAACACCCCCATGTCAACCATAAAAAATAAAAAAACACATAAACCCCCTAAAACCAAAAAATACTAAATTCCATAAAACCCCTTAAAAAACTAAAAATTATAAAAACCATAAGACTCAAAAAGATCTAAAAACCCCAAAAAACCTATCAAACCCCTAAAACCCACTAACAACCTTAAAACCCATTTGAACCCCAAAAATTATAAAAACACTATAAACCATAAAACTAAAAAAACTAAAAAATCCCTAAAACCCATAAAAATTGTAAAAAAACCTACCAAAACCCCAAAACCCTCAAAATCCATAAAAAATGTAAAAATACCTTTAAAATCATAAAAAATCCCCAAAAATCTCTAAAAACATTAAAACCCCTACAAACTATGAAAATACCTAAGAAATTAGTAGAAGACTAAAAGCACTTAAAACCCTTAAAAACCCAAAAAATTCAAAAATACCTAAAATCCCAAAAATCCTAAAAAACCCTAAAAACCATAAAAATCCTAAGTACCCATAAAACCTCTAACAATCTCCAAAATAACCAAAAATACTAAAACACCATAAAAATCCTAAAAAATCCCTAACAATCCCTAAAACATAAAAACCCCAAAACAATATTGAAAACCTAAAGAAAACCTTAAAAACCTAAAAAAAATCAGATCATAAAAACCCCTAAGAATGATAAAAACCCTAAAAATCCCTAAAGGACCCTAAACCTCTCTAAAACCACAAAACACTCTAAAGACATTAAAACCCCTAAAAACCCATAAAAACCCCAAAGAACCACTAAAACTATAAAATCACATTAAAACCCTAAAATTGATAAAAACTATAAAAATCCTAAAATATTTAAAAAACACTATAAACCCAAAAAACAATAAAAACACTAAAAACACTAAAAATCATAAAACCCCTCAAATCCCTAAAATCTATAAAAAACAACATAAATATTAAAAAATCCCTAAAAATCCCTAAAATGTAAAAAAACATTAAAGATCATAAAAAACCCTAAGAAAACCTTAAAAACCTAAAAATATTTAAAACACATTAAAGCCTAAAAACAGAAAAACCTAAAAATGCCTAAAAACCCACAATATCACTAGACTCTTAAAACATAAATAAAAATAATCATCTCTAAAAATACTAAAAAAATTAAAAAATCCTTAAAACCTGGAAATCCCCAAAGAAAACATTAAAAACCTAAAAAAACATAAACCCCCAAAACCTAAAATATGCTAAAACCCCTAAAGAACACTAAAACACCTAACAACATAAAATATCCTATAAAAATTAAAACTCTAAAACCCATAAAACCCTAAAGACCCAATAAAAACATTTACAACCATTAAACTGCTAAAAACATCAAAAAACTCAAAAAAGGTAAAATACATTAAAAATAAAAAAAATCCCAAAAACCAAAAATATTAAAAAACCTAAAAACCATAAAAACTATGAAAATCCTAAAAAATCCCAAAAAATAGATAAAATAATAAAAAACCAAAAAACATTGATAACCCCTAATAATAACTTAAAAACAAAAAAAACACATAAAACCCCTAAAAACCTAAAAACCCCTAAAAACCCTAAAAACATTAAAATCCCTAAAATTTAAAAAAAACCATAAAAATCCTAAAAAATCCATAAAATCCCTAAAAACATAAAAAACCCATAAGAAACCTAAAAACCCATTAAACCCCAATAATCCAAAAAATGATAAAAAAACTAAAATACCCTAAAACCCTTAATAAATAAGAACCCCAAGAACTTTTTTTTGAAAAAGAACCCTAAGAACATAAAAACCCCTAAAATCCATAAAAACCATAAAACTTATAAAAACAATAAAAACACATTTAATCCCTAAAAACATTAAAAAATATCTAAAAACATATAAGGAAAAAAAGAACACAAAAAATCCACTAATAACCGTCAAATTCCCTAAAACCCCTAAAAACCATAGATATCCTAAAAATTCCTAAAAATCACTAAAAAATAAAAAACCAAAAAAACCCTAAATTACACTTAGAAAACCTTAGAACCCAAAAAAATTCTTAAAATCCCTAAAAACATAAAAAATTATAAAAACCCTAAAAACACAAAATACGCCTAAAAATTATAAAATTTCTTTAAAAACCTTAAAAATTATTTAAAAAGAACTAAAAATCCATAAAACTATAGAAAACCCATAAAAACCATTAAAACCCCTATGAAATTATTAAAACCCAAAAAACACATAAAATCCCTTAAAACCTAAAGAGATAAAGAATATTGAAAATCTATAAAAACTCCTAAAAACCCCCAAAAAAAATAAAAATCCTAAAAACCAAAAAAACCCTAAGAAAACCTAAAAAACATAAAAAACATAAAACCCTTAAAAATGATAAAATCATTGAAGACCATAAAACCCCTAAAAATCCCTAAAAATCAACAGAATAAAAAAACCCTAAGAAACCATTACAATCCTAAAAGTACCCTAAAAATACCAAAAAGCATAAAAACCTTATAACCACTTAAAACCCCTATGAAAACATAGAAACATAAAAACACATGAAAACCCTATAAAACCTAAAATGATTCTAAATACCATAAAACCCCTAAAAATACCCTAAAACCCACTAAAACCATAAAACACCTACAAACGTTAAAAACCCAAAAAATCAAATAAAAAGGCTCAAAACCATTTGAACCCATAAAAATATTATAAATTACAAAAAAAAATAAGAAACCAAAAAACATAAAAAAACCCCTAAACCCCAAAAAAACCATAAAACCACTAAAACCCCCATAAATCCCTAAAAACCATAAAAATCATAAAAATAACTCGAATCCCTAAAAAATAAAAAACCTAAAAACTATAAAAACCCCTAAGAAAACCTTAAAATCTAAAAGACCCTAAAATCACTAAAAACCTAAAAAATTTCAAAAAACCCTAAAAAATCCTAAATACCTTAAAAACACTAAAACCACTAAAAATAATTAAATACCCTAAAAAATTATAAAAATATTATAAAAATCCATAAAAATTTAAAAAAAACATAAAAACAATAAAAATCAAGAAAATACTAAAGGAATCCTTAAGAACCTAAAAACACTTTAAACCTCTAAAAACCCCTAAAAATGATAAACCATTTAAACTCTAAAAAGACCATAGAAACCGTAAAAAACAAAAATTATAAAGCCCCCAAAAATATTAAAAACCATAAAACCTCATAAAAACCCAAAACCACTAAAAACTAAAAAACCTTTTAAACAACTAAAAAGGTTTAAAATCTCAGAAAAACCTAAAACTCAAAAAAAAAATACACTAAAACCCCAAAAAATACATAAAACACTAAAAAACCTAATAACACAAAACCCCTTAAAATCATAAAGACCCCTAAAAACATAAAAATACTAAAAATCCTAAATAATGTAAAAAAACCCTAAAAAACATTAAAATCACTATGAAATCCATAAGAAAATAAAAACAATTTAAACCACTAAAACTTAAAAAACAATAAAAACCCCTAAAACTATTTAATAAACCTTATACCCCCCAAAAAATGCTCAAGAGTATATGTTGAAGTTGACACATCTAAAGAACTGATCGATTTTGTGTGGATTGTTGTTGGTTAGGAGTTTCATTACAAACCACTAGTCATATTTGAATCATGGGTGGACTTTTATTCTTCCTATAAGAAATTGGGTAACTCTATTATGGTTTTTAGGTGTGGTATATGGAACAGAGGGGTGTGGTACTGGCTTGATGGATGTCTGGTGCTGGACCCATGCCTGTTGAATACTCTATGGTTGAAGAATAGGTTGTAGTTGTGGAAGGGGATGGAATTCCCCTGTAGAATGCACAGCAAATTCCCCCTGAGCCAAAAGTGTTTACAGTATTTGGGAATTTTAAATGTGACTTATGGATTGGGTGTGATAATGGGGTGGTGGAAACCGAAGAAGACAATAAGGGCATGTAGGCTGATTAGATTTGTGATGATGAGTCTTGCCCGATGTAGGGGTTGTGTAAGCTAGTGAAAGTGTATCAAAATTACCAATTCAAGTGATGGATTTAAAAAAGATGAAGAGCAGTCACCAAACTCTATGATTATTCCTCCCATATTGGGGGAATCCTTTTGGGCTTTGGGGGAGGGAAGAAACATCATTGAATGGATCACTGATCAGGAAAATAATGGCAGCGCGATGCAGACACAAGTCAACATCTCATTGTGAAACCAGTTTGAAGGTTTGGAGTCTGAGGATCTGATTCACGAGAAAAACAATATGAAATAGGAGATGGTCTTAGAAGAGGGGTGCATTCCCAATGAGACTACCACTGTTGTGGTGTTTAAATCAGATGTTGATATGGGTATGTAATTGGACTTATCAAACCAACCTAATGTAATTTTTTTGTATCAAGAAGTCTGTAATGATCAAGTTTCTAGGGACCATCCTCAATCTTTGGCCTTGGTGGACAATAATTGGCATCCCCTGTTTATGGGTCATGGTTTTGGTTTTTCAAATGGATTGGAAATTCCCGTGCCAAAATCATGTGACGAAGACCATGATAATAATATGAAAAAAATTGATATTTAGGTGGAGTCTAAGTTAATGTATGGTTCCTCTCACATTTCTAGTAGGTGGGGGAATGTATCTGATGATGATAAAGAGAAAGACATTTTCACTCCTAAATCCCTAATTTGTGACAACGCATCCTATAGTCACATCATCATGAACGAGATGAAAAAGGTGAATGACAAAGAGGGAGTCATCTCTACTCCACTGAAGGGAAGGATAAGGAAGTATTATTCAAACATGATAAAGAATGTGCCTACCCGGTCCCCTTCTAAGGTTACAAAGAGGATTGATGCTGATCCCAAACAAGGGAGTTTAGCCAAGACTCTTCCAGGGAGAAAAGCACATCAGAGTAGCTGAGGATCAGGGGGGAGGTACATCATGCTTTTCAATCAATATAACTTAAAATATGAATGGGAATCATTTGATACTAGTGCAACCTATGATTATTCTTATGGTGAGGAGTTTGATCATTTTGATATGTAGCTTCCTTTTTGGACACGGTAAGTCTATCTTTCTTTCTGTTTTTTTCTCTATACTTTTCCTTTATTAATAAATTTAGGGGATCAGGCATGCTTAGTCTTGCACCTTCTTTTCCTAAAACCCCTTTAAACTCCTAAAACGTTAAAAATTATAAAATCTTTTAAAAATCCTAAAAAAATAAAAAACCCCTAAAACCCCAAAAAACCAAAAAACCCCTAAAAATCCTCATATTCCCTAAATAACCCGAAATATCTTAAAACTCTAAATAAGCCATAGAAATTCTAAAAAAGGTAAAATATCATAAAAACCTGGAAAAAACCAATAAAAATCATAAAAACCGAAAAAACTTTAGACCCTTAATTTAAAAAAATAATAAAAACCCTAAAAACCTAATACCCCTGTAAAAACTAACAAATCCATAAAAACCCTAAAAATAATAAAAATCTTAAAAAGGCACAAAATATACCTAAAAAGGTAAAAATCCCCAAAAAACCTAAAAAACCTTAAGAAAACCTTAAAACCCTTAAAATACATAAAACTCCTAGAAACCTAAAAAAATACTTACCGCCCTAAAAGAAACTAAAAATCCTAAATCCACTAAAACCCATAAAAAACCTAAAATCCACAAAAATCCCAAAAAAACACATAAAAACCCTAAAACCACAAAAAAATCTAAAAATACTTTAAACCGCTATAAACAGAAAAAAAACATAAAAACTATAACACCCTAAAAAGATCAAGAAATCTGTAAAACCAAAAAAAACTCATGAAAACCATAAAAATAATAAAAAAACCCTAAAACCCTAAAAATCCCTAAACACACTAAAAACCATAAAAATCGTAAATAATTTCTAAAATTACAAAAAAAAAATTGAAACCCCTAAAAACCTGAAAAAACCTTAGAAAACCGTAAGTACATAAAAACTGATAAATACCTTAAAAAATCTAAACAATTATAAAAACCCTAAAATCAACCAAAATACATAAAAAACCAAAAAACCCATAAAATCCTAAAAAAGCACTAAAAATCCCTAAAAACATAAAAACCCCTAAAAACCCTAAAAAACACAAACAAACCCTTAAAAACCTAATAAAACATTAAACCCCTAAAAAACCAAAATAATGCTAAAAACCCTTAAAGGACTTAAAACCCCAAAAACCTTCAAAACTCCAAAATATAACAAAAAACCAAAAAAACCTATAAAAATTATAAAAACCCTTTGAACCCCTAAAACGTTAAAAAACTATACAAAACATTGAAACCCAGAAAAACTTAGAAAACCCCTAAAACCAAAAAAAAACCATAAAAACCTAAAAATCTAAAAACCACTCAACATCCCAAAAAATATTAATAATAATCCTAAAATGCACTCAATATCCATAAAAATATAAAAAATCCTAAAAACCATGAAAAACACTAAGAAACAATTAAAAACATAAAAATACAAGAACCCTAAAAACCTAGAAAGTGTTAAAATCCCTAAAAACCGTAAAAACCATAAAACCCCCGTAACCCCCAAAATCCATACAAATTTTAAAACCAAAAAAAATCATAAAAATTACAAAAAAATTCCTAATTTTTTTTAAAACACTAAAAACCTAAAAAATCCCCAAAACCCAAAAAATCCTTATAAACCACAAACCCCTTAAATCCCTAAAACCCATATATCCCCTAAATCAATAATTGAAACTATGTACCCTAAAAAATATATAAACTTTATGCCCCTAAAAGCATTAGAAACTCTAAAAACAATTAAAACCCTAGAAACTCTAAAAATTCCATAAAACAAAAAAACCCATAAAAAGATAAAACCCCTAAAAACTCCCAAAATACTTATTTACCCGAAAAATCAAAAAAAAATCAAAAAAAATTATGAAAAATACATAATCACCTAAAATCCATTAAACATAAAAATCACAAATAAAACCATACAATCATAAAAACACTTAAATCCCATGAAAACAAAAAAACACTAATAAACCTTAAAACCTAAAAAACCGAAGAAACCATCAAGACAATGAAAATTCTTAAAAACAAAAAAACCAAAAAAATCATAATAATCCTTAAAAATTTAAAAATCCAGAAAACCCTAAAAATCCATAAGAGAAACCTAAAATCCTAAGAACACTTAAAACCACTAAAACCTCAAAATACTAAAAGTAATAAAGGAACCAAAAAAACCCTACGACCCCCTAAAACAATAAAACTCATAAAAACCTTAAAAAACCCCTAAAACCCATAGAACCCCACTAAAAACTATAAAACCAATTTAATCCCTTGAAAACTTTACAAGACTTTAGAAACCCTTAAAACCCATAAAATACACAAAAAAACTTAATATCCTGAAAAAAACCGTAAGACCATAAAAAACCTAAAACTAGAAAAATCCCTAAAAATAATAAAAATCTTAACAAATCCCTAAAAGTCCCTAAAAACATAAAAAACCCTAAAAACCGGATAAACCCCTAAGAAAACAGCAAAAACCAAAAAACATTTCAAACCCCAAATAAACTAAAAAAACACTAAAAATAATAAAAAACACATAAAACATAAAAATCAAAAAAAAAACAACAAAATTCATAAAAACCATGAAAACCATATAAATCCTAAGAAAACCTAAGTATCCCTAAAATACTAAAACCCCAAAAAATAATTTAAAACCCTAAGAGATAATTAAAAACCCAGATAATCATTGAAATACCAAGAAACCTAACTATTTCTAAACACCCAAAAAACCAAAAAACCCATAAAAACCCAAAAACCCCTAACAAACTTAAAAACCCAAAAAACCTATAAAAACCTAAAAACCACTAAAAACACTAAAAATACATCAAACACCTAAATTGTTAATAAAACTAAAATCATAAAAAACATAAAAAACAAAAAAAACCATAAAAACCCAAATTAAATATAAAAATCCTAAAACCCTAAAAAACATAAACACCTCAAAATGCCTAAAACACCATAAAAACATAAAAACCCAAAAAACCTTAAAAAAGAAAACCTAAAACCCTGAAAAGCTCAAAGAAAACCATAAAACATAAAAAAACACATAGAAACCCTAAAAACCTAAAAAATGTTTAAACCAAAAAAAAAACCTAAAAACCCTAAAGCCCTCAAAATCCCTAAAAACCCTAAAAACATAAAAACCATAAAAAACTAAGAAACCCCTAAAAATACCTAAGACATAAAAAACTGTGAAAACCCTTAAGAAAAACATTAAAACCAAAAAACACATAAATGCATTAAAAACAAAGATAATGCTAAGAACCCTAAAAAGTCCTTGAAAGACCCTAAATCCCCTAAAAACCCAAAAAAAACCCAAAAAACAAAAAAAAACACCTAAACCATATAAAAACCAAAATCCTATAAACCTCATAAAAAGACCAGAAAATATAAAGAAACCATTGAACCCAAAAAAATCTAAAATTATTAAAATATTTTAAAACCAAAAAAAATGATAAAAATGATAAAAATTCAAAAAACCATAAAAACCCCAAAACCCTAATATCCCTAAAGATGCTATAAATCCTCTAAATCCAAAAAAACCCTTAAAACCGTATAGAAATCTAAAAAGACGATAAAATCGTACAAAAACCTAAAAATACTAAAAACCCCAAAGAAGATCTTAAAAACCTAAAACACTTAAAACCCCAAAAAATATAATAATGCTAAAAAACCATAAAGAACTCTAAAAACCCTCTAAATCTCAAATAACCATAAAGAATATAAAAATATTTAATAATCCCTAAACACATTGAAAAATATAAAAATCTAAAAACCCGAAAAAACCATAAGAAAATATTAAAAACCGAAAAACACTTCAAACCCCTAAATACATAAAATAATTCTAAAATCCCAAAAAAAAAACTCCCGAAAACCCCCAAAAAAATTAAACCTCAAAACCTTAAAAATCCCTAAAATCCCTAAAAACCCAATAAAAACCCTAAAACTGCTTTAAACGTTTAAAAATGTTAAAAACTCTAAAAACTCGTAAAACCCTAAAAAATAAATAAATCCCTATAACCCAAAAGCCCATTAATCCTAAAGAACCCTAAACACATGTAAATTCCCTAAAATACCTAAAAATCATAAAAATCATGAAAAATCCCCTAAACTCCTTAAAACACTAAAAACCCTATGAAACACTAAAAAAACAAAAAAGCATAGATCCCATAAAATCCTAAACTCCACTAAAAACCCTAAAAATTCATAAAAACCATAAAAAACCTCAAAATATCTAAAAGACATAAATAACCATAAAAATCCTACAAATCTCTAAAATTCCCTAAAAATGTAAATAAATCCTAAAATCCTCTATGAAAAACCATAAAAACCAAATAAAAAAAACACTAAAAAAACTTAAGAATGCTAAAACACTTAAAAACCTTAAAATGACCATAAAATACCTTCCCCCAACCACAAACTCCCCAAAACCCTAAAAACCCTAAAAACCCACAAAATTCTCTAAAACCCTTCAAACCCAAAATAATTTTAAAGAAAATTAAATACATTAGAAACCCTAAAAAACTAAAAAAATCCCAAAAAACCTAAAAAACATATAAAACACCTAAAAACCCTAAAAAATATTAAAACACTTGAAATAACTAAAATCCCTAAAAAATATAAAAAAAATAAGAAATCCCTAAAAATTCCAAAAAATGTAAAAAACTCTAAAAAACCTGAAAACCCCTTAGATATCCTTAAAACCCTAAAACAATTAAAACGCCCCGAAAACTAAAAATGCTAAAAAGCCTAAAATGTTCAAAATCCCAAAAAACCCCTAAAAACCATTAAAATACTAAATATCCCAAAAAATACCAAAAACTATACAAATCCATAAAAACCCTAAAAACCCCAAAAACCCATAAAAACCAATAAGAAAACTGTAAAAAAATAAAAACCATAAAACCCAATAAATCCTAAAGATTCTAAAAACACTTAAAGACCCTGAAAACCATAAAAACACATAAAAATCATAAAAACCAGTAAACCATTAAAAACCCCACAGACCCATTAAAACCCTAAAACACACTGAAAAAATTAAAAACAATTTAAACCCAAGAATATGTTAAAAAATCTAAAAAACATTAGAAATCCAAATAAAGTTAAAAAGAAAAATCTTAAAAACCCAAAAAACCCAAAAACCCATAAATACCCTAAAAAAGACTAAAACCCCTCAAAATTTATAAAAACAATCAAAATTTTAAAAATCCTACAAATCCCTAAAATCCCCAATATTATAAAAACCCTTTAATACAATAAAAATCCCAAAGAAAACCTTAAAAACCTAAGAACACTTTAAAAACCAAAAAAACCTACAAACCCTAAAAACCAAAAAAACCATCAAAATCCTTAAAAACCCTAAACAACAATAAAAATCATAAAAAATACCTCAAAATCCCTAAAAATGTAAAAAAATCCTAAAAACAATGGAAACCCCTATGAAACACTAAAAACGTAAAAAACACAAAAACCATAAAAGACCATAAAATGCCTAAAACCTCGAAGAAACCCTAGAAACATTAAATCCATAAAAACCTTAATAAACCAAAAAGCCAATAAAAACCATTTTAACACACTACAAACTCTAAAAACTCATAAAACCCCTAAAAAGTTAAAAACCACTATAAACCATTAAAACACTAAAAACCTCAAAAAAACATACCCCCCCCCCAAATAAAAACCATAAATCCCCTCAAAACCTATAAAACCATTAATTTCCCAAAACCCTATAAAATCCCTAAATATTTAAAAACCTCTAGAAACCCAAAAAAAACCCTATGAAAACCATAAAAACCAAAAAAACCCTAAATCCCCTTATAAAACATAAAAATTCTAAAAACTCTAAAACCCTAAAAGAATAATAAAATCCTAAAACCCCTAAAAACAATTAAAACCACAAAAACCCTTAAAAACCCATTAAACCCTTAAAAACCGCCAAAAATTTCTAAAATCTATTTAAACCCCTTGAAAAGTTTAAAAACTCTAAAAAACATTAAAACCCTAAAAAAACTAAAAAAACAAAAAACCCAAAAAACCCATAAAAACCCTCAACATCTATAAAAACCTTAGAAACCATAGAAATCCATAAAAGACAAAAAAAATACATAAAAATGCCATAAAACAAAAAAAAATACCAGAATAACTCTATGAAAACCATAAAAACATAAAAAAATATATAAAACCCAAAAAACCTAAAATGCTAAAACCACTAAAAACCCTACAAAACCCTACCCCCCCCAAAACCCCTACAAAAAAAATTAAATAAGAACCACTAAATACATGAAAACCCATTTAAATCCTTAAAAACGTTAAAACACTAAAAACATTTAAACACTAAAAACCCAGAAAATCCCTAAAAACCCCAAAATCCATAAAATCCCTCAAAATCCATTAAAACCCGTAAAAATCCCAAAAATATAAAAATCCTAAAAATCCCAAAAATCCGTAAAAACTTTAAATACCATAAGACCTCTAAAAACCCTAAAACCATAAAAATACTAAACACCTAAAAATCCTAAAAACCCTAAAATCCCTAAAAACATTTAAAAGATTCTAAAAACCCCTAAAAACCATAAAACCATAAAAACCTAAGAAAAAAATAAAAACGAAAAAACATATAACACCACTAAAAACCAAAAAATTCTAAAAATTCTAAAAACCCCAAATAATCATAAAAACCAGAAAAACCAAAAAAACATTAAAAATACCTAAAAAACCAAAACCCTCTGTAAAAACTGAAAAAAAATCATTCAAAATCCCTAAAAATGTAAAAGATCCTAAAAACCCTGAAATAATGAAACAAACCCTTAAATATTAAAACCACTTAAAACCCCTAAAAAATACTAAGAACCCTAAAAGACATTAAAACCCCAAAAAAATATAAAAACTATAAAAAACCCCCCTAAAACATTAAAAACACTAAAAACCCATAAAACCCCTAAAACCACTTAAAACTCTAATAACCCTCCAAAACCCTAAAAATGTTAAAGAAATATAAAAAACTAAAATAACCCTTAACAAATCAAAAACCCCTAACACCCCCAAAAAACACTAAAACCCCTCAAAATCCAAAAAACTCAAAAAACTGTAAAAAACCATTAAACCCCTAAAAATACCTAAACCCCATAAGAACAACAAAAATCCAAAAAATCCCTAAAAATTCATGAAAATGTAAAAAAAAACCTAAAAATACCTATGACAGACATAAATACCTAAAAACATATAAAACCCCTAAAAATGTAAAAAATAAAAAATAATAAAAAAGAATATAAAACCCCTTAATGCCCTTAAAAGCCAAAAAAATCCCTAAAAACAATAAAAGGCTAAAACCTCATAAAAACCCAAAAAACCACAAAAAAAAATCTAAATACCCTTTAGGCCCCTATTTTTTTTTAATATCTGAAATAATTAAAACCCAAAGTAAATTAAAAAAAACCCTAGAAACCCCAAAAAAACAAAAAAAACCCCTTTAAACCCTCAAAATACCTAAAAACCCTAAATACTATAAAAATCCTTAAGATCTCTAAAAATGTAAAAAATCCTAATAACACTGAAAAACCCTAATAAGACCTTAAAAACCTAAAAATATTTTAAACCCTAGAAAACCTAAAAAAACTAAATACCCTAAAAATCACACAATTCATAAAAACCTTAAATTCGATTAAAAATTTATAGAACCCGAAAAATACATAAAAACACTAATAATCACAAAAAACTCAAAAAAAACCTTTAAACGCCAAAAAACATTAAATAATCGAAAACCCCTAAAAAATAAAAAAAATCATAAACACCCAAAAAAAACCTTTTAAACCCTACAGTATTAAAAAACCCAAAACCCTCAATATCGCTAAAACCCCTAAAAACCATAAAAACATAAAAAGCCCTATAAATCCCTAAAAACACTAAGACATCCTTTAAATCATAAAAACACATAAAACCCGGAACCCCCAAAAACCCTAAAAAGGTCCTAAAACCCCTAAAACCCCTAAAACCCCTAAAACCAATAAAAATCATTAAAAAACCATAAAACCCTAAAAACCACTAAAAACACTAAAACTTTTTTAATCCCCTAAAAATGTAAAAACTCTAAAACCCCTTAAAACCCCTAAATAATAAAAAACCCTAAAAACCCAAAACAAATAAAAAAACAAAATACTCTCAAAATCACAAATATCCTTGCAAACCCTAAGAAACCTAAAAATCCAATGAAATCTATAAATTTCTTGGAAAATGTAAAAAAAATTAATAAAACCATAAAAATATTAAAGCACTTAAAACCGCTAAAAACCTAAAAACCATAAAAACCTTATAAAACACTAAAAACCTAAAAAACATAAAAATCCTAAAACAATAAAAACCATAAAACCCATAAAAACTATAAAACCATAAAAACTATGAAATTCTTTTAAACTCCTAAAAATGAAAAAAAATCTAAAACCCCATAAGAACACTAAAAAAATAAAGAACCCATAAAAAGAAAACAAAACCACAAAAACAAAAAAGACCCTAAAAACCCAAAATATCCCTAGACCCAAGAAAAACCCAAAAACCTAAAAATCACATAAATACCAAAAAACCTTAAAAATCCTAAAAAATACCTATGAAAACCTGAAAAACAAAAAAAACACATATACCCCCCAAAAACCATAAAAATGCTAAAAACACTATAAACCATAAAACCCCTAAAAACACTAAAAATACCTAAAACCCTAAAAAACCATACAATCCTAATAAATCACAAAAAAACACTAAACACATAAAAAAATAAAGAAACGTGGAAAACTCCAATGAAATCCTTAAAAAACTAAAAACACTTTAAACCCTTATGAAAGATAAAAAAAGATAAAAACTCTGAAGACCCCAATATCCAAAAATAGCCCTTAAAACCCTAAAACTAGCTAATAACATTAAATACCATAAAACCCTATAAAAACCCTAAAAATGAAATAAAAACTCTTAAAACCCATTAAACCAATTAAAATATTAAAAATCCTTAAAACCCCAAAATATAAAAAACCACTAAAACCCAAGAAAACATAAAAAACTAAAAACACATAAAATATACCCTAAAATTAAATAAATACCAAAAAAACCACTAAAACTCTAACAATACTTTAAACCCCTAAAAAAGTTTAAAAAAAATCTGAAAACTGTTAAAACCCTAAAAACTCAAAAAAATACCCTCATACCCATAAAATCCATAACCCCACCCCACCCCCAAAAAAAATTCTTAAAACCCCAAAAAATTCTAAAAAATCCATTGAAATACCTTAAAACGTAACAAACCCTAAAAAACATTGAAATAATTAAAAACATAAGAACAATTAAAACCCCTAAAACAAAAAATTACAAAAAATACAAAAAACCATAAAACACTAAAAACATAAAGATCCTAAAAAATCCCTAAAAGAAAAAGATATAATAAATCCTTAAAAACAATAAGAAAACCATAAAAACTAAAAACCATTAGAACTCATAAAACCCAAAAACACTAAAAACTTAAAAAAACCACTAAAACCCCTAAAACCCCTAGAAAGGCTCAAAATCCCTATAAACCCTAAAATTGTTAAAATAATATAGAATCCCTACAAATAACAAAAAATGTAAAATACATTAAAATATAAAAACACATAAATCCCCTATAAAACCTAAAAAACACTAAAACCCATAAAAGACCCAAAATCCCTAAAAAACAATCCAAAAAACCATAAAACCCTTAAACCCCATAAAAACTCATAAAAACATAAAATACCACTAAAAATGATAAAAACAGTTAATCCCATAAAAATTAATAAAATATAATAACCATAAAACCTCAAAAACCCATAAAAACTATAAAATATTAAAAACCATCAAAATCCATAAAAACCATAAAAACCCATAAAAATCCAAAAAAAGGAAAGATAAATGTCTAAAAACATAAAACCCCCTAAAAACAATAAGAAATACTTGAAAATATAAAAAAAATTAAAGCCCATAAAAATTTTAAAAATGCAAAAACCCCTATGAACCCCTAAAACCCCTCAAAATGCTAGAAACTCAAAAAAACCATAAAATCCTAAAACCCAAAAATAATGAAAAATGTAAAAATCCCTAATAACACTAAAAACCCTTATAAAAACTTAAAAAAATAAAAAAACATAAATATCCTAATACCCCTAAAAATGCCCAAAACTCCAAAACCCTAAAACCCCTAAAAACCATAAAACCCCTATAACATAAAAACCATGAAAAAACCTAAAAACCCTTAAAAAGTATCGAAACCATTTGAACACCTAAAATGTTATAAAACTTTAACAAGCATAAAACCCTTGAAAAACTCAAAAAGAACTCAAAAACATCAAAAATTATCGAAAAAACCATAAAAACACTAAATAACCTCACAATCCCTAAAAACCCTAAAAACCATAAAAATATTAAAAAACACAAAAAAATAAAAAAAAACTAGAAAAACACTCAAAAGACCTTAAAATATAAAAAAAATCCTATAAAACTTAAAAATTATAAAAACCATAAAAACCCAAAAACCCATAAAAACATAAAACCCAAAAAATCCCTAAAAATCATAAAAACCATAAAAACTCCAAAAAATGTCCTAAAATCCAAAAAACGTAAAAAACCAAAATAATATTTGAAAACCCATAAAAAACATTAAATACTTTAAAACACATAAGAATGCTAAAAATCCTAAGAAAAATGATGTCACTCTCTCCTGGGTTCTCCCTCCCAACGCCACGATTCCCTCTTGAAACCCTCCTCAGTGGCTTCATTGATTTCTTCTAGCTTATGCTTTTTGATGCGGATGGGGTTTTGTTAGAGTGGTCTTCTTCACTGATGTCACGCTTATGGGAGACGAGGCAGATGCTTTGAGGAGAAGGGATATGGTATCTCAGTTCGGGAAAGGGCGTCGATGGCATGGTATGAATCTTATGGAAAAACGGCTCGGCTTCAGCAGATCTGGAAACCGCTCTTCCGTCAGAGTTGTCTCGCTGGTGGCTGCGACTTCTTTTTTGTGGTCGAATTTTTTTTCAACTCACAACCCAATGGGGATTCTTTTCACTAGGGTTAGGATCCTTCCTCGATGGTGAGGACAGATCTAGTATTCAGGCGGCGTCGTAACTTCTTGCATTTCTTGGTTTCAGGCGGCTTGTGAGGAGTCACAACGAGGTGATGTTTTGCAGAAGAGATCTAGGGATGGGCGGATCTTGGTGGATTTTCTGTATTTGTGATGGAATTAGGAGAATGGTTCTCAATTCTGCGATGATGGCATTCAGATATTCTCATAGATTTCAGGAGGCGCAAATGAGATTGGCTTGGAATTGGTTTGGGCAGAAGATGCATTTTTGTGTTTCTAGTTCCTCTCTCTCAGATCTTTTTTATGTTGTTGATGAAGGGCTAGTTATGTTGTGCTACGATATGGATGATATGTTGGATTGTGTCCTTCTGTGTTGCATATGGTTTAGTTATGAATCGTTGTGGGTGATGGATATTGGTTTTGTTGTGTGGTGCTAGTTATTTTCTAGACATTGGGTGCTGCAGATGGGTTCCAAGCATGGGGGGTGGTTGCCCTGTGGATCTAATGTGCTACTAGGTGTGAAATTCTAGAAGCTGACTGGATTGTAGGTGATGGTTGTAAGATTATAAATTTTTGTGTGATGGCTACTGCTTGGCTGGGATGTGATGAATGATTCTGGTTGTTTATTGGTTGGGAGGTACTGTTGGAGATGATCCTAAATGTCTGGCTATTGTGTGCTTTTTTTCAAGGTGATGGTTGCTTCTTGGATATGATGTGACATAGGTGAGACTTATGACACTGACATTAGTGGTTCTATGATGCTATCGGTGGATATGCTTGGGAAGAAGGTGATGGTTGATGACAACAGTGTTATGGGATGCTGGTTGTTTTATGGCTAGGAGATGTTGTTGGATATGATTTTGTTTTTTTTCATTGTCTACTTTTGTGTGCCTTTAGGGTTTTTTGGGGACTTTTGGGTTTGTGGGGGTGTCCAGGTTTTTTGGGTGTGGGTTGATTGACCCCGTCCCTCCCTTGTCTGTTGTGTCTTTTTTTATAATAAATTGGGGGGGGGTCAGGAATAGCCTTACCCTGAGCCTTCCTTGCACTAAAACCCTAAAAATGCTAAAATCCCTAAAAACCATAAAAACTATAAAACCCATAAAAACCCATAATGAAACCTTAAAAACCAAAAAACAATAAAAACCCAAAAAAAACCCAAAAAATTATGGAAACCATTAAAAACCCTAAAAGACCCCAAAAACAGAAAAAAAAACTATAAATAAACCATATTCCTTAAAAAACGCTAAGACCCCATAAAAATCCTAAAACACATTGAAAACATTAAAACCCCAATAATCCCCTAAAAGCGATAAAAACTCTAAAAACATTAAAAACCCTAAAGGTAAAATACACCTAAAATTCCATGAAACCTTTAAAAACCCAAAAACCCCTTAAAATCCCTCAAAATCCCTAAAAACCATAAAAATATAAAATCTTAATAAAGCCCTAAAAATCCCTAAAAACGTAAAAAATGTTACAAATAACTAAGAAAACAGTAAAAACCTAAAAACACTTCAAACTGTTATAAACCTAAAATTTCTAAAATTCCTAAAAAACCAAAAAAACCAAAAACAATAAAATATATGAAACCCTAAAAACTATATAAACCCTAAAAATCCCTAAAAATACATAAAAACATAAAATAACATAAAAACATTTTAAAAAAATAAGACAAACTTAAAAAAAATAAAACAATTAAAACCCCTATAAATATAGAAAAACTATAAATACACTAAAACGAACCTAAAAGCATAAAACCTGTAAAACCATTAAAAACCCAAAAACCAACTAAAAAATGTAACAACCCTTTAAACCCATAAAAATGAAAAAAACTCTAAAAAATTTAAATTACCTAAAAACTAAAAAACACTAATAACCCAAAAATCCATAAAATCCCTAAAAACCCTATAAACCCCCACCCAAAACCCCTCAAATCCCTAAAAGTCGTAAAACCTAAAAGCCCCCAAAAATATCTATATTATTTTAAAAAAACCTAAAAATCCTGAACACACCAAAAAAATTATTTAAAACCTAAAAATAGTAAAAACCCCTAAAACTAAAAAATGATAAAAATCCGAAAAAACCAAAAAAACCTATAAACCCCTAAAACCGCCCAAAATTTCTAAAACTCCTAAAAACAAAAAAATCCTAAAAAAGCACTAAGAATACCTAAAAATGCAAAGACACATAATAATTCATGAAGACCCTAAGAAAACATTAAAAAGTAAAACACACATAAACCCCTAAAAACCTAAAAAAATTAGAAACCCTAAAACACATAAAAAGACCCTAAAACCCTAAAACCCACTAAAACCATAAAAATCCAAAAAACCTAAAAACCAAAAAAAAACAATTGAAACCCTAAAACCCACTAAAAATATAAAAACCCTTTAAACACATAAAAACGTAAAACAACTCTAAAACCTTAAAAACCATAACAACTCAAAAAACTTCCTAAAAGCCAAAAAACCAAAAAACCTTAAAAAAGTCAAATTCCCTAAATACACTAAAACTCAAAAAAAATCCTCAAATCCCCAAAAACAAAATAAATATCTAAAAAACCTTACCACCACTAAAAACAAAAAAAAACCCAAGAACCCAAAAAAATAAAACCCTAAAAAACCTAAAAACAATAAAATTCCCAAAAAAACATAAAAACAATAAAAATATTTCAAGATAACCAAGAATCCCTAAAAAACAAAAAAATTGTAAAATCCCTAAGAAAACCTTAAAACCTAAAAACACATAGAACTCCTAAAAACCTAAAAATTCTAAAAACCCTAAAAACCACTAAAACCCTAAAACCCCTCAATATCCTTAAAACCCATAAGAACCATAAAAATCCTAAAAATATATAAAAATCCCTAAGTACATTAAAACCCCTAAGAACCGTGAAAACTCAAAAGAAAACATTAACAACCAAATAAAACATAAAACCCCAAAAAAAACTAAAAAATAATAAAACACCTAAAAACACTGAAAACCCCCTAAAACCCGCTAATACCAATAAAACAACTAAAAAAATTAACAAACAAAAAAACCCAATAAAACCTCATAAATAATCACTAAAGACTCTAAAACCCCTTTACAAATTTCACTAAAAAACCTTAAAATTTAGAAAAAATCAGAAGACGCTAAGAAACAAAAAAACCAACAAATAACATAAAAGCCCTAAAAAACATAAAAATTCATAAAAACCCTAAAAACCATAACAACACTTAACTTACATAAAATTAATTAAATATTAAAAAGCCAAAAAACTCTGAGAAACCCATAAGAAAACCACAAAACCCTAAGAAACTTAAAAACCCTAAAACCTAAAATTGCTAAAAACCACAAAAAATCCATAAAAATACCCTAAAACCCTAAATACACCAGAAAACACATAAAACACCCAAAAAATTTAAAAAACTAAAAACCCATAGAAACATAAAAACCACTACCATTAAACACAAAAAATTTAAAAATACTCTAAAAACCATAGCAACCCTAAAAACACCAAAAAAACACCTAAAACTATAAAAACCATAAAAATCCTCAAAATCACTAGAAACCAAATCAACACAAATAATCTTAAAAAATCCTCAAAATACCTAAAAATAAAAAAAACCACAAAAACCCCTTAAAAAACAAAGAAACACATAAAAACCATAAAAAACAAAAAAACCCAAAAAACACAAAAAACACAAACAAAATTGTAAAAAACATAAAAACCCATAAAAATACTAAAAACCCCTAAAAATCCATATAACATAAAAAACATTAAAAACCCTGAAAAATGATATGAAAACCCTAAAATGATAAAATCCATTACAACCCGTAAAAATCTAAAAAATGCAAAAAAACCACAAAAAATCCTACAAAGACCATAAAAAGCTAAAAACCATAAAAAAGCCTAAAAATTTTAAAAACCATGAACCCCCTAAAAACCTAAAAAACAACCGAAACTCTAGAAACGCTTTAAACCCTTAAAAATGTTAAAAACTCTAAAAACCTTAAATAAATCAAAAAACTAAAAAAACATAAAAAATAAAAAGAACCCTTAAAACAGAAAAAAAACCTTAGAACCCTCAAAATCCCTAAAACCGATAAAAACCATAAATATCCTTGAAACCCCTAGAAATACCTAAAAACATAAAATATCTATAAACCCTTTAAATCCATAAGGAAACCTTAAAACCTTGAAACACGTAAAACCCCTAAAAACATAGAAAAATAGTAAGAACCTTATAAAAGTTATGAAAACAAAAAATCCATGAATACCCTAAAAACCATAAAAACCTCAAAATCCCTAAAACCCCTAAAATCCATGAAAATTAAAAAACCCCTAAATTATATTAAAACGTAAAATACCTAAAAACCCTAAAATACATAATAAAACCATAAAAAACAAAAAAAAAATTAAAACCACTAAACACCTAAAATGTTAAAACCCTAAAAGACCATAAAACGTATAAAAATCCCTAAAACTCGTAAAAACCCATAAAACCCTTATAACCCTAAAACCAAAAAAAAACAATCGAAACAATTTAAACCCCTATAAATGTTTAAAAAACTTAAAAACATTCAAATTTATAAAAATATCTAAAACCCCAAAAAACCATAAAATTACTAAAAATAATAGAAACCCAAAAATCATCAAAAATCAATAAAATGGAAAAAAATGTAAAAACCATAAAACACGTAAAACTGTTAAGAAAACCTAAAAAACATAAAACAAATAGAAGCCCAAAAAATTCTAAAATACTCTCAAAACCCTAAATTCCTAAAACGCCTTAAAATCCTTAAAAACACATAAAATCATAAAGAATCACTAAATATATCTTCCAAATGTAAAAAACACTAAAAACTCTGAAAAATAAGAAACCCTTAAAAACATAAAAACACTTAAAACCCCCAAATAACATAAAACTCTGAAAACCATAAAAATCTATAAACCCCCTAAAAATAAAAAAAAATCCACAAAAACCATAAAACACAAAAAACTATAAAACAACTATAAACTATAAAAAACCTTTAAACACCTCAAAATGTTAAAAAATAACAAAACCTATTAAAAACCCTAAAAATCGAAAAAAGGTACAAAAATCCAGAAAAACATAAAAACCCAAAACCCAAAAACCCTCAAATTACCCAAAAACCCCAAAAACCCTTAAAACTCTTAAAGACCCTAAAATGCCTAAAAAGGTAAAAACAGTAAAAACCGTGAAAACCACTAAAAAACCATAAAACCAAGAACCAATTAATACCCCTAAATGCAAAAAAACACTAAAAACCATAAATAATGCTAAAACCCCAAAAACCATAAAACCTATAAAAATTGTAAAAACCCTTAAATACCATAAAACCCCTTAAACACGACTAAAAACTATAAAAATAATTCAAACCCAAAAAAATGATAAAAACTCTCAAAACCATAGAAACCCTAACGGACTCAAATGAACCCTAAAAACATTAATCACACAAAAAAAGTTAAGAAATAAAAAAAATTCCCTAAAACCCAAAAAAAAAACAAAAAAAAACCCTTTAAAACCTAGGAAAACCATAAATACCTAAAAACACATAAAACCCCAAAAACATAAATATGCTAAAACCATAAAATACTAAAAACCCCTAAAAACCCTAAACCACCCTAAAATCCATAAGAAACCCTAAAAACCTATAAAACACCTAAAACCCACTAAAAACTCTAAAAACCTTTTAAACCCCAAATATCATTAAAAAATCTAAAAAACCAAACATTAAAAATGGAAAAATACCCTAAAAACAATAAACCCCCCCCCCCAAAAAAATCTCTAAAAATCATAAAAAATACAAATAAAAAAACCCATAAAAACCTAAAAATGTAAAAAAACACTAAAAACCCAAAAACACTAAGAATTCTTTAAAACCCTGAACACACTTGAAATGCCTTAAAAACTAAAAATACTCAAAAACCACTAAAATCCCCTTAAAACCCAAAAATGTTAAAAACCACTTAAAACCTTAAATACCTTAAAAAACATGAAAACCATTAAAAATATTAAGACCATTTAAACCCCTAAAATGTCAATAAACTATAAAAATGATAAAAACCCTTGAAATTCCTAAATCCTTAAAAACAATAAAATCTTAAAAGACTTAAAAATCCATAAAAATTAAAAAAAAGATGAAAATACCCTAAAAACATAACACGCCTAAAAACCTAAAAATGATAAAAACCCTAAAACCCTACAATCCCTAAAAAGCCTCAAATTCTTAAAAAACCGTAAAAACCATAAAAATAATAAAAAATCCCTAAAAACATAAAAACCCCTAAATCATTAAAAATCCCTATGAAAGCCTTAAAAACATAAAAACACTTAAAACTTATAAAACACTAAAAAATTATAAAAAACAAAAATAGTCCTTAAAACCCTATGAAAACAATAAAAACTCAAAAAAACCTTAAAAGCCATAAAACCCAAAAAACCACTAAAAATTCAAAGAACCGTTTAATCTCCTAAAAATGATAACAAAAATCAAAAAACCAAAAAACACTAAAAACTCAAAAAAACCCTAAAATCTAGAAAAATTAAAAACCCTAAAATCCCTAAATAACCCTACAAACACCTAGAAATCCTAAAAATACCAAAAATCCTTAAAAAGATAAAAATCCAAAAAACCAAGAAAAAACCCGATGAAAACATTAAAAATATAAAATAACATAGACCCATAAAAGACCTAAAAACTATTAAAACCTTAAAAAATACTAAAAATATTATAAACCCTCAAAATCCCTAAAAATCCAAAAACCCATAAAATCCTAAAAAATCAGGAAAAAACCCCTAAAAACATAAAAATTCCATAAAACACTAAAACCCTCTAAAAACCTTTAAAACCCAAAAATAAATAAAACCCATAAAACCTAAAAATGAAAAAACCCCTCAAAACCCTAGAACCCCCTAAAAATATTAAAATCCCTAATAACCAATGAAAACCCTAAAACCCGCTAAAAATCTAAAACCTTTCAACCCCTAAAAATCATAGAAATCTCTAAAATACTTAAAATCCCTAAGAAGCACAAAACCCCACAAAAAACTTTAAAATCTCTAAAAATCATAAAATTCCCTAAAACCCCTAAAACCCATAAAAACCTTAAAATCCCTAAAATCCATTGAAATGTAAAATCCCTATAATCCTAGAAACCCTTAATAAATCCTTAAAACCCAAATAACATATAAAATACTAAAAAACACAAAAAACACAAAAAACCTTAGAAACCTATGAAAACCCTAAAACCACTAGAAACCCTTAAAAACCCTAAAAACCCACAAAAAACCTAAAAACAACTAAAAAATATAAAAACTATTTAAACCACAAAAGGTGTTAAAAACTATAAAACCTTAAAATCCCTAAAAACTCAGAAAAACCTCCAAAACACAAAAAAAAACATAAAAACCCATAAAAACTCATAAAAAACCTAAAAACTATAACAATACCTAAAAACATAAAAACCCCTAAAACCAAAAAAAATCCAATGAAGAACTCAAAATCCAAAAAACCAAGTATAACTCTAAAACCCCATTAAATACCTAAATATTTTAAAACTCTAAAAAACATTAAAACCCCAAAAAACTCAAAAGAAAACCCTAAAACCCAAAAAAAACAATAAAAACCACAAAAGCCTTAAAATTTCAAAAAAACCCTAAAAATCCATAAAAACCATAAAGCACCAAAAATTATATAAAAATGTAAAAGAACCATTAACACCATGAAAACCCTAATAAAACCTTTAAAATATAAAAAGACATAAAACCTTAAAAACATAAAAATTCTAATAACCCTAAAAAACATAAAAACCCTAAAACCTTTAAAACTATAAAACCCCATAAAACTCAAATAAAACAACTAAAACTCTAAAAACCCTTCAAGACAATAAAAATTTTAAAATATCTAGAAAACATTAATAACCATAAAAACTCAAAAAACCCATAAAAAAATTAAACCCCTAGAAAACTAAAATCCCAAAAAACATTAAACACATAAAAACATTAAAAGGACCTACAAATCCTAAAAATTTAAAAATCCCTAAAACCCCTATGAAAACCATCAAAATATATAAACACTTAATCCCCTAAATAAAAAAAATAAAAAATCCTAAAAAATAAAAAAATTATAAAAACCACATAATCATTCAAAACCATAAAACCCATAAAAACACAAAACCCAACTAAAAATTATATAAACCCTTTAAACCCCTACAAATGTTGAGAAACTATAAAAACATTAAAAACCAAAAACAAACTCAAAAGATTCATAAAATCCCAACAAATATAATAGAAACCTGAAAAAACTGAAAACACTTAAAAACCCAAAAAATCACTAAAAACACTAAAAAACCAAAAAAACCAAAAAAGCATTAAGAATATATAAAAATGTAAAAACCCCGAGAACCCTAAGATCCTAAGAACACCTTAAATACCTAAAAACATTTAAATCCCTTAAAATTTTAAAAAAACTAAAAAACCTAAAAAACCCTAAAACAATAAAAAAAAATACTGCTGAAAACCTTGAAACCCATAAAAACCTATAAAAACCCCTAAAACCACACAAAAATCTCTAAAAACACTTAAAACCCGTAAAATTTTTGACGACTCTAAAAACAGTAAAAAGCATAAAAAACTTAATAAAACTCCTACAAACCCCAAAAAAATATATAAACCCTTAAAATCATAAAAACCCTAAAACCCCTCAAAATCCCTAAAACACTAAAAACATTAGAAAACCCAAAAATCTCAAAAATCCCTAAAAATATAAAAACCCATAACATTAAAAAACCTTTAAAACCAAAAAAAATTAATAACCCTCCTAAAACCCAACCAAAAAACTATAAAAACACTAAAAACCCACAAAATCATAAAAACCCTAAAATAATATGAAAAATAAAGTACAAAAAATCCACTAAAACATAAAAAAACTTAAAAACCCTGGAAACTCTTAAGAAAACTAAGATTTCCTAAAAAACATAAACACCTAAAAAACTCGAAATCCTAAAAACACTAAAACTAATAAAAATCATGAAACCCTTTAAAACCATAAAAACCCTAAATACTATAAGACCCATAAATATTCACAAAAAAAACAAAAAATAAAACCTTTAAACCACTAAAATGTTAAAAAATACTAAAAAATTAATAACCGAAAAAACACAAAAAACACCTAAAACCCATTAAATTATAAAGATGCTAAAAACCCCTAAAGCCCTCAAAATACCTAGAGACACTAAAAACACATAAAAATCCTAAAAATCCATAAAATTTAAAATCCCCTAAAACACCTAAGAAAAACATAAAAATCTAAAAACACTTATTACCCCTAAAAACCCAAAAAAATTCTAAAATCCCTAAAAACACTAGAAACCCTAAAACCCCAAAAAACCTATAAAAATATTAAAAACACAAAAAAAACATTAAAACATTAAAATGAATAAAAATTCTAAGAATCCTTTAAATTCATAAAAATGTTTAAAAAAACTCTAAAAAATTTTAAAACCCCAAAAAGTCTCAAAAACCCCTAGAATAAAAAAAAACATAAAAACTCTAAAAATCCCATAAACTCTAAAAAACCATAAATTCTATAAAATCCTTTAAAAACCCTATAAAATCACTAATTTCCCATCAAAATTTTAAAACCCCAAAAAACCTAAAAATTCTAAAACCCTAAAATTCATAAATTCCATAAAAACTCCAAAAAACATTGAAAACCATAGAAACCCATAAAACCCCTAAAAACAACTAAAAACTCTAAATACCTATTAAAACAATAAATTTTTTAAAACACTCTAAAAACCCTTAAATCTCAAAAAACCCCTAAAAACCAAAAAATCTTAAAAACCCTAATAACCCTCAAAAATCTATAAAAACCATAAAACATTTATAGAATAAAAAAACCCCTAAAAATACCTAACAATAGAAAAACACTAAAAACCCAGAAAATCCCTAATAAAACCCCTTTGAAAACTTTAAAAACTATAAAAAAACTTTAAACACCTAAAAACCCAAAAACACTAAAAACCATAAAAACCCTGAAACCCCTAAAACCCTAAAAACACCTAAAACCTTAAAAAACCATTAAAAACATAAATCCCCCAAAAAACCCACTATTATCTTTAAAAATCGTTAAACCCTTAAAAACATTAAAAACCCTAAAAACTATAAAATCCATAAAACATTTTAAAAAACCCTAAAAACATACTTTAAAACCAAAAAAACCCAAAAATACCAAAAAACACAAAAAATCCTTAAAAATACTAATAAATCTCTAAACATCCCAAATAATGTAAAAAACCCTATAAACCCAAAGAAAACCTTAAAATTTTAAAGACACTTAAAACCCACAAAACCCCCCAAAATGCCCTAAAACCCTTTAAAACACTAAAAACTATAAAAACCCTAAAGAACCATAAGAACCCTAAAACCCCATAAAACGCATTAAAACCACTATAAATTCTAAAACCACAGAATACCCTTAAAACGTTAAAAACAATTAAAACCCTTTAAAATCCTAAAAAAATCAAAATACCATAAACTACAAAAAACCATAAAAACCCCCAAAAACCATAAAACACCTCAAAATCCATAAAATACCTAAAGTACATTACAATCATATAAAATAATGAAATTAAATAAAAATGTAGAAACCCTAAAAACTCTAAAAAACCCAAAAACACCATAAAAAATTTAAAATACCTTCAAACCTAAAAAAAATACTAAAAACCATCAAAACACTAAAAACCCAAATAATCATAAAAACTGTAAACCCCATAAAAACCCTAAAACCCACTAAAAACTCTAAAAAGACTTTAACGGACTAAAAACATTAAAAAACAATAAATTACAAAAAACCTATAAAAACTCAAATACACTGATAAAATAAAAATACAATAAAAACTCAAAAAACACCCAAAATCCAAGAAATTATAAAACCCCAAAAAATAATTACAAATTCCTAAAATCCTCAGAAATGTAAAAATACCAAAATACCTAGAAAACAATAATAAACGATAAAAAAACTAAAAAAAATTAAAAACACATAATCCCTAAAAAGGGATAAATACCCTAAAAATGGTTGAAAACCCAAAAAACTCTAAAAACGAAAAAAACCCCAAAACCCTAAAAAAACCCTAAACCCATAAAACCCAACAAATATAAAAAACTCTAGAAACCATTAACTCGTAAAAACATTCAAAACTGCAAAAAACTATAAAACCCCTATTAAACACAAAAAAACCCAAAAACAAAAAAGCCCATAAAGACCATAAAATCCCTAATAACCCTCAAAATCCATAAAAACCTGGGAAATCTTAAATATACTAAAAAATCCCTAAAAACAAAAAAGATTAAAACACCATGAAGACCCTGAAATTCCTTAAGAAAACCTTAAAACCCTAAAACACTAAAACCCCCTAAAACACCTCAAAACATAAAAATACTTAAAAACACTAAATACCCATATATGTCCTAACAAATCACTAAAAATACCTCAAACTATAAAAAATCATAAAACCCTAAAAAATACTAAGAAAACCATAAAGACCAAAAAACTCTAAAACCCCCAAAAAAACTGAAAAATTTAAAGTCCCTCAAAGAACATAAAAACCTTGAAATTACTAAAACCCAGGAAATCCATAAAAATATTAAAACCCCTATAAACCAATAAAAACCACTAAAAACTCTAAAATCACTTCAACCCGTAAAACCATTAAAAAACCTAAAAAACAAAAAAAAACCAAAAAGTCCCCAAAATACCTAAAAACCCTAAAAACCACTCAAAATCGCTAAACCTGTAAATAACCAATAAAATAATAAAAAATACCTAAACATCAAAAAAATAAAAAATCCTAAAAACACTATGATAAACATAAAAACCTAAAATCACTTAAAACCCCCAAACCCCAAAAACCCCAAAAACAATAAAAACCTTTAAAATGATAAAAACACTAAAACTTCTAAAAATAATAAAACCCTTTAAATACCTTTAAAACAATAAAAACCATAAATCCCATTAGAACCTTATAAAACTCTAAAAACCCTTTAAACCCCTAAAAGACTAAAAAAAATTTAAAACACTTTAAACCCCTAAAAACATTAAAAAATTATAAAATCCATAAAAACCCTAAAATTTAAAAAAAACTCTAAAAACCCAAAAAACTATAAAAGTACCAAAAACCAATAAAAAAACCTGCAACCCCTCAAAATACCTAAAACCCTAAAAACTCATAGAAATTATAAAAATCCCTAACAATCCCAAAAAATTTAAAAAACACTAAAATCCATGAAACTCCAAAGAAAACCTTAAAACCTAAAAGCCATTAAAACCCTAAAAACCTAAAAAAGATAATACTTCTAAAACCCTCAATATCCATAAACACCGGAAAACGATAAAAATCCTAAAAATCCCTAAACATCCCAAAAATGTAAAAAACATTAAAAACCCAAAGAAAACATAAAAACTTAAGAAACCTTTAAACCCCTAAAAACAAAAAAAGCTAAAAAAACTAAAATACCCTAGAATCCTAAAAACCCCTAAAATGAATAAAAAATTCTAGAAAACATTAAAACCTATAAGAACCCCTAAAACTCATAAAACCCCAATAAATAATATTAAAAAACCTTAAACACCTAAAAACATTATGAAACTCTAAAACCCATTAAAATCATAAAAACTAAAAAACTCTAGAACCCCAAAAATCCCAAAAAAACACCTGAACCCCTCAATATCCCTTAAAACATTAAAAAGCCATAAAAATCCAAAAAACTCCTAAAAACCCAAGCAATATAAAAAATATAAAAACCCTAGAAACCCCTAAAAATCCTTATCAACCCAGAATCTCATAAAACCTCTAGAAAATCCTAAAAGGTTAAAACCCCTAAAAAACTAAAACCATAAAAATACTTAAAAACATGAAAACGCATAAAAACCAAAAAAACCATAAAACCCACTAAAAACTCTAATAATCTTTCAAACCCCTAAAAATTTTAAGAGAGGATGGTGGCAGCTCCTACTCTCTCTTGAGATGGAATTTCCCCCAAGCATCCTTGAATAATATGATGGGTTTCATACTTCTACCCCCCCCCCCCCCCCCGCGGGGGAGGGTCCTTTGCTAGCTTTTGTGGATGATCGGCCTTTTGTCCCTTTCATGGCTACGAACCTTCTGCCCCCATTTTCATGGATTGAGATTTTCCCCATGGTTATTTGCCATCTTTATGGATTACCACAACTCTTTATCTCAATCTTAGAGTTTATTGAAGCCTCCCCTTTGCATAAGTAGACCTTTGTTGCTTGTTTCATGAGTTGGCGCCCCCCTGTGGATGTTTTTGACAGATTCATCTATGAAAGTTGGAATCTACAATATCGTTCAATGGTATGTCTTATGGATAGCTCCCGTATTTTTATTCACTTTGCGTATGAGGCAGATCTTATCCATTCCAAGTTTGTGGCTCCTCGGAACTACGGTGGAGCCCGGTTCTCTCTTTCCCGATGGAGTTTTGATCTTAACTTGCACCGTGATTCGCCAATGGTGGAAACCTGGGTGAGATTTCCAGAAATTCCTCTCCCCTTCCAAAATATGCCTATTATTTCAATGTTGGGGAACCTGGTGGGAAGGCTCCTTTTTGTGGATAGTAGGACTCGGGCTGTATGCCATCCAGTCTCTCTTAGGGCTTTTGTTGAGGTGTATGATTATAAGGTGCCACTAGACTTTGTGTGGATCATTGTTGGTGAGGATCTCCAGTGGAGACAACTGGTATTATTTGAGACATGGTTCTATTTTTGTTCCTATGGCCGGCATCTTGGTTATGATAACCGTGTATATAGAAGAGGCTTAAAGGGATCTGGTGCATCGAATCTGGCTCTGGTTGGGCATAGCGAAGGATGCCAGAATCTGGTGGGGAGAAGGAGGTTCCTGTCAATACTTCTCAATGTTTGCCTCCCCAACCTGTGGTTAGGGACATATTTGTTGTCCTGAGAGATGATCTTAACTGTGGGGGTGATAAATAGGATGTAATGGAAGACCCTTGCTACTTCATGTTTATGACATCAAATAACAGTAGCATTAATGAGGAGGGTAATGTAGTATTTGGCATTTTGATGATGGTTTTAATGGTGAACATGATGGAAAAAGGGAGGTGCATGATTAGAGCGTTATTTCCTTGTATAATAGGTTTGAGTGCCTTGTTTCTATTGAACCAGAGGGTGAGAAAACGGCACGTGGGGATGTGGAGGATCAAGGGATGATGGAAGAACTAGGAGATGTGGCTAGGAAGGTGGAGGGGATCTGTTTTTTCTGTGAGAAGAATGGGGTTGAAGCTGTTGTGTGGGACTTGAGATGTGGTGACAATGGTGAATATGTGGTGCAGGTTCCATCAGCAGAGAGAAATGTGGAGGTGTGGGAGGTCGGTGTTGATGGTTTGGCTAGATGTTGGTCTTCTGACCTCAATATGAAAATGCCTAGGGTGGTTATTGATGGACCGATTGGTGGTGAATCTTGTTGTATAGTTGGGAAGGGGAGGGTGGATAAGTAGGGGAAATGTATAAGAAAGAGGTGGTGTCAAAGCATGGGGGAGATCTTGTGGAAGGGAAGGTGTACGAGTAGGGGGAGAGATGTGAATAGAGAGATGTGGCCCACTTCAGTCAGGTGCTGGGTGGAGGCTAAGCAGGGGGAGGTGCATGGGCAAGGGGAGTTGGCAGAGAAGTGTTATGTGGTGATGGAGGGTTCCCCACGGCAGGGGTAGGGGCCTTCGGCTTTAATGGTGCATGAGGGGGTTTCTACTGGTGAATCTTCTTTTGAGTCTTTGTAGGGGGGTCTGGATCAGTTTCCTCATGAGTAGGGGTAGGTTGCTACACTTAGGGAGGTGATGGAGCCAGTTGTGGAGGTCTGCAAGCTGCCTAGAGTGGATGGGTGACTGAAGCTGGCCCTGGATAGTGTGGTGTGTCATAGCATTCTTGTCGACTGCTCCCTAAATGAGGAAGCCTCCTTCATCCCTAGTCAATTTTTTTTCTAGGAGGATGATCGATGAATGAATTATAATATGGTTATGATCTGAAAGGAGAGGGCCTTGATAGAGGTGGCCATTCCATATGGGAAGGAAAACAATTCTGCATGGGTTTCTTTAGACCCCCGAAAGAGAAAGACGAGGAAGGACTATTCCACTTTTCCAAAGATAGTGTCCACAAGAGCCTCTTGAAAAGCTAAGTAGGTTTCCTCTGGTAGGGGAGGTCGGTCTATCAAGGTGCAGCTAAATGTGGAGCAAAAAGGTCTTAGAGAGTACTACACTACCTTCCAAAAGCAATATGAATTTTTTGAATGGGAGTCTGTGGATTGAGATGCTTCCTATGGTTATGGTGTTGATGGGGACCCATATGGGGATGGAGATGTCGATTTGTAGTTCCTGCTTCTTTCTTTTCTGCTCTTCAGGTCTTTTGGTGTTTTGGTTTCTTGGGGGTCCAGGGTTTTCGGTGTGGTCTGTTTGGCCCCACCCCACCCTTTTGTGGTTTTCATTTCTTTTAATAAATTTTGGGGGGCTAGGAATAGCCTGGCCTCACACCTTCCTTGCCCTAAAAATGCTAAAAAAACTCAAAAAACCATAAAAACCATAAAAACTCGAAATAACCCCCCCTAATAGCCCAAAAAACCCCAAAAAACCCAAAAAACCCCTAAAACCCCCCAAAATCCAGAAAACTCATGAAAACCATAAAATCATCAAAAATGTATAAAAATAAATAAAAATAAAAAACCCCAAAAAACCCTGAAAAATATTAAGAAAACCATAAAAACATAAAAACAATTAAGATCCCAAAAACCCTAAAAATAACTAAAAATCCATAAAAACCCCGAAAAACAACTAAAAACTCTATAAACCCTTTGAACCCCAAAAAAAGTAAAAAAATTTAAAAAAACATAAAACTCCTAAATAAATAAAAACCCTATAAAACCCAAAATACCATAGTTAACATAAAATACCCCAAAACCATAAAATTTTACAATGAATCTATAAATCCTAAAAAACCCTAAACCCTTGAGAAACCCTAAGAAAACCATAAATAACTAAAAATACTTAAAACACATAAGAATCTATAAGATCTAAAACCCACAAAACCCCTAAAAACCCTAAGAAACATAAAACCCCCAAAAAATATAAAAACACATAAAAACCCAAAAAACCACTAAAAACAATAAAAAAACATTAAAACCCCCAAAAAATTAATAATTTAAATAACCTTAATAACCCTAAAAATTATAGATTCCCATTGAATCCAAAAAACACTTAAAATCCGTTAAAATACAAAAAACCTTAAAAATCCTAAAAAATCCCAAAAAAAATACCTAAAAACATTAAAAAACACTGAAAACCCCTATAAAACCATAAAAACCTAAAAACACTTAAACCCCCAAAAGAACGAAAAACTGATAAAAATCAAAAAACACCTAAAAAATATAAATCCCTAAAAAACCCTAAAACCGTAAAAACCCATTGAAATCCTAAGAAATCCATTATAATCTTTAAAATCATTAAAAACCACTAACAAAACCTTGAAAACCTAAAAACACTTAAAACTATTAAAAACCAAAGAAACGCTAAAACCCTTAACAACCCTAAAATCCCTAAAATCCCTAAAAACTATAAACCCCCAAAAATAATAAAACCCTAAAAAATATTAAAAACCCAAAAACCTCATGATACACTAAAAACCCAAAAAACCCACAAAATAAGTTAAACCCCTAAAAACTATTAAAATCCTAAAAATCCCTAAGAATCCCTAAAAATGTAAAAAACCCTAAAAATCCAGAAAACCCTTAAGAAGACATTAAAATCCTAAAAACACTTAAAGTCCATAAAAAACCTAAATAACTCTAAAAACCATAAAAAATCTTGAAACCCTAAAATCTATAGAACACATAAAAACATAAAAACCCTAAAAACTAATAAAAACCATAAAAACCATTAAAACTTGAAAACACCTTTAAAACTATAATTTTAAAAAAAAAACTCTAAAAAACTATAAACCACCTAAAACAAAAAAAACTCCAAGAAAAAAACCCTAAAAACACTAAAAACCCTAAAACACCTCAAACCCCATAAAAACCCAAAAAATAATGAAAAAAATGAAAAAATCTCTAAAAACATAAGAAACCATAAATTAAATGAAAACCCTACAAAAATATTAAAACCTAAATAGAATTATAACTCCTAAATAACATAAAAACACTAAAACCCTAAAATCCTAGAAAACCCCTAAAACCCCACAAAATCCCTCAAACCCTAAAAATCATAAAACTCCAAAAAATACCAAAATATCCCTAAAAACGTAAAATCCCCAAAAAAAACTGAAAATACCAACAAAAACCATAAGAACCTAAAAATACTTAAGACACCTAAAAACCTAAAAATGCTAAAATCCCTGAAAACCATAAAAACCCGCAAGCTACATAAAACCCCTTAAGACAATTAAATTATTAAATAGCCCTAAAAATCCATTAAAGTGTAAAAAACCATACAAACCCTAAATTTTTTTAACAAAACATTAAAAACCTAAAAACACTTAAAACCTTTAAAAAATCAAAAACACTATAAGTCCTTAAAAAACATAAAACCCTTAAAAACCATAAAAAACCCAAAAAAACTATAAATAACATAAAAACCCCATAAAATCCCAAAAAAACAATTAATACTCCCAAACCCATTAAACCCTTAAAATCATAAAAAACTCTAAAAACCTAAAAAACCTAAAAAATAAAAAAAACCCCCTAAAACCCCAAAAAAATCCATAAAAACCGTAAAACCCTCAAAATACCTACAAACCCACAAAATAATAAAAATATTCAAAATCACTAAAAATACCTGAAAATGTAAAAAAAACCCTAAAAACAAAGAAAACCCCTAAGAAAACCATAAAAACCTCAAAACAATTTGAACCCATAAAATCCTAAAAATGATACAAATACTAAAAACCCTAAAAGAAAATAAAAATCCTAAAAACACTTAAAAACCATAAATCCCCTAAAAAGATAAAACCCACTAAAACCCCCAAAAAATTCTCTAAAAACTCACTAAAATCTCTAAAACCCATTTAAATAGAAAATAAATAAAAAACTCTAAAAAAACATTAAAACCCTAAAAAAAGAAACAACCCCTAAAACCCCCAAAACCCAATAAAAACTATAAAACCCTAAAACCCTCAAAATCCCTAAATACACTAATAGACCTAAAAATTCTAAAAACATCCATAAAAATACCTAAAAATGTAAAAATCCATAAAACCATAAAAAACCAAATAAACCTCAAAAACCTAAAAATAATTAAAAACCTAAAAATCTAGAACCACTAAAATATAAAAAACCCTTAAAACCTATAAAAACATAAAAACGGATAAAAAAATTAAAACCCTTGAACCCCCTAAAACCCAAACCCACTAAAAACTCTTAAACCCCTTTAAACACCATAAAACATTTATAAAACCATAAAACCTTAAAACCCTAAAAACTCAATAAAAACACTAAAAAAATAACTATAAAAACCCAAAAAACCAAAAAACCCACAAAATCACAATAAATACCTAAAAATCCCCAGAAACATAAAACTCCCTAAAAATCATGTAAACCCTACAACTCCTAAAAACTCTAAATCCCCTAAAAATCCCTCAAAACCCAAAAACCCCATAAAAATCATAAAAACACATATAAATCCCTAGAAAAATGAAAACATTAAAAATAATAAAAAAATGAGAAAAGTGTAAAATCCTAAAAACACTTTCAACCCCTAAACCCATAAAAACACGAAAATCCGTAAAAACCTTAAAACCCCTAAATCCCTAAAAACTATAAACCCCCAAAAAACCCTAAAAATCCATAAAACCCATAAAAACCCAAAAAAATTCTAAAACCCATCAAACCGCTAAAACATTAAAAAAAATCAAAAATTCATTTCAAACCCCAAAAAATGAATAAAATACCAAAACTCCAAAAAAACCATAAAAATCATATAAACCCTAAAAACCGAAAAAATACTAAAAACATAAAAACCATAAAATTATTAAATAATCCATAACAATCCCTAAAAACCCTTCCAAACCTTAAATACCTTAAAAACCCTGAACACACTAAAACCCATAAAACCATTAAAACCCCAAATAAATATAAAGACCCAAAAACCCCAAAACTCCTAAAAACCCAAAAAAACCCCTAGATTTTTTAAAACCCCATAAAATCCCATAAAACCCAAAACAAACCACTAAAATTATAAAACCCCATTAAACAATTAAAAATCTAAAAAACCATTCAAACCCAAAAAGGTGAAAACAAACCCCTTAAACCATAAAACCCATAAAAACCCTAAAAAATATAAAATCCCCTAAGACCCCTCAAAATCCCTAAGAACCATAAAAACCATTAAAATCCATAAAAAATTACTAAAAATACCAAAAAGAGTAAGAAACCTAAAAAACTAAGAAAACCTTAAAAAACTGAGAACACTCAAAACCCCTAAAAACCCAAAAAAATCCATAAAAACCCCAAAACCCCTCAAAATCCCTAAAAGCACAAAAAAAATAATAAAATTGAAAAAAATCCTTAAAACTCCTTAAAAATATAAAAATCCATAAAAATCCTAATAAAACCATAAAAAGGTAAAAACACTAAAAAAACCCTAAAAACATGACAATGCTAAAAGAATTTAAAACCCCTAAAACCCAAAAACCACCAAACCCCCTTAAAATCCATAAAACTTATAGAAAACCATTAAAATCCCAAAATTTCCCTTCAAATCACTAAAATCAAAATACCTTAAAAACCATGCAAACCCTTTTGAAGACATTAATTCCCTAAAAACACTTAAAAACACAAAAAATATTAAAAACGCTAAAAACCATACAATAGCATAAAAACCATAAAAACCCCTAAAAAACATAAAAACACAAAAACCCATTAAAATCACTAAAAACTCTAAAAACCCATTATACTTATAAAAATTATAAAAACTCTAAAACACCTTAAATCCCTAAAAACTATTAAAAAACTTTAAAACCCCCAAACAATTATTAAAATGGTAAAAATACTAAAAACCCTAAAACCCCTCAAAATCCCTAAAAACCATAAAAACCCATAAACATACTAAAAATCCTTAAATATCCCTAAAAACATAAAAATGCAAAATACCTTAGAAAAACATAGTAAAACCATAAAAACATAGAATCACATATAACCCCTAAAAACTGAAAAACTCTAAAAACCCCAAAAACCATAAAAACCATAAAACCCTCAAAATTACTAAAAACCCAAAAATAAATCCTAAAAATTCCTTAAATATTCCTCAAAATATAGAAACCCTAAGAAAACATTGAAATCATAAAAAAAAATTAAAACCACTAAAAAACACTAAAAACCCAAAAAAATAATAAAAACCTAAAAACAAAAAAAAACCCTTCAAACCCTAAAAACCATTAAAAAATCTAAAAAAATTAAACCCCTAAAACATGAAAAACTCTAAAAAAATTTAAAATACTAAAAACAAAAAACCCAGAAAACCGTAAATTCCCTAAAACCTCCAAAATCTCTAAAAATAATAAAAATCATAAAAAAATCACTAAAATCCCTAAAAAAGAAAAAAACCCTCTGTAACACCCCGAGCTTCCACGATACGCTTCTCTTTCAATAATGCAATAGCTTGCATTGTACGCAAGTTCGAGATTCTAACACACCGCGACTAATCAAAATAGCCCTTATGAATAGTAATACCCACTTTTTGAAATTATATATATTTTATATTTCAAAATGTACTTCATTTTTGGATTCATATTGTCGAAATTAGCCTATGTTGTATTTTTTGTAATTTTCTGAGAACTTCCAAATTTTTATGAATAGTGAAAAATACTTAAAAAAACTTTATTAATAAAAATAATTTATAGTGAAAAATTATACTATTTAGTGGTTTTAAAGTATAATTAGAATATATTTTTACCATTTTATCCAATGGTATTCATTAGAATTAATTTCACTTTGAATTTGGACATAAACAATTGTCAATCTTTTGATATATATTGTTTCATAAAAACACGCTATTTGTTGTGACAGCAGGAATTAATTATAAAATTAATTAATTCAACTTATATGTTTGTAATTTCATAAAATAGACATCATTTTTGAATTCGGAATATCAATTATAGCTTAGGGTGAAATTTTGGCATTGTTCTGAAAAACTTCAATTTTTGATGAATAGTGAAACCACTAAGTGGTAGTTAAATAACTGATTTTTCGTTTAAATGAAATATTACCACTTCTGTGATTTGATTTTAAAAAATCTGACATACATGGTTGTCATTAGGAAGTAAAATTCGGTTCAATGGGATTAAAATAATTTTTTGGTGAATAGTAACTTTTAAGTTTAATTAATCGCGATTAAAGATAATTAGTGAAATTTAAGGTAAAGATAGTGTTATAATAATATGAAATGACCTTGACACTTGTCCTACCCATATTGGATGAGTCATGGCCGACCAAGAAAATCCATGGGTCAACTTGGGGACCCCATGGAGCCACATTGGTTGGAAAATGACATTAAAAACTTTTTATTTAATGTTAATATAAAAATGTCACAAACATGAGTTGTTTTAGTAAAACAATTTTTAAATGGGGTTATACAAGTCATATTTTTGACTGTAAATATTAATTAGAAAGATAAAAATATTTACTACATAATGATACTTTTTTTTATAATTTTTAGTCATTAAATAAATTAAATTATTTATGACACCGTGATGATGCAACGATTATCTCATTAATTAACGATTTTAATAAAATGGAAGGATAATGTAAAATCTAAGCATTAAACTTGCCCAAAGCCTATTGTATGAGAATATTTAGAACCCTTATCACCTTAGACTAGAATTATATAAGTTTGGGACCTCTAGAATCCGAAAATCATTGTATAATAAAGTAACATTTCATTACTTTCCAAGAGTGCCCCTCCTCTCCTCTTATAAAAGGCCCCCACCACCACCACCTTACTCACACCTTCAAGCCATTTGGATCGGCCAAAATCTGCCCAAATACTCTCCCAACTTCCCTATATTACTCCTAGAAGCCTCACTTTTGGCAGAAGTCTTCCCAAGGAAGCCTTTGGCTCAAATCAAAAAGAGTTGCCCGATTTTAAGGTAATGTCTTCTCTAATGTTGTTTTGTTTTTTTTCTTCTCCAACCCCTTAAGCTATTTTTATTCCTTTCTTTTGTAACAACACCAGTATCTAAAATATACTAGGATGTTATTATGATAATTATTTGGTTTACACTTACACACACCTTCATCTAATGGTTAAAGAACATACTGTTTCTGTGGGTGGCGAAATACTACCTCACGAAACGATGATTGTTCAATATTCTTTTAACACCTCTAATGGTGGCCATTTTGATGAAAATATATTCATATATGATATATATATTATGTTTATGTTTTCCTTATGCTTCTTCATTTCTCATTTATGGCATACTTTATGATTTCCATTATGGGTAAACGCGATAATTTAATTTTAGGTAGTGCGGACTACTGCCCCCTCAAAGTGATTTGAATCGTTAATGCCATATGTGGGATGTATAAAGGATGGAGTAAATGGAATTATACATTACATTATACTGGAATTATATTATACCTTTATATAATTATAACTTCATTCCATTAAATACGAAATAGAAATGAATGTAGCGTTCATGCGTACGTACGGCTTACCGTCTCCATGAACGGTGCATTTCATTTCTTACCTCTAAATGTTATGTAATATTATAAATGAATGTATATACTGGATATATATGATGTATATGATAGATACATCATGAATATAATTATGGATATAATGGATATTTTACCACATGAACAAAGTGTAATTATAAGAAGTCTATTTTTGACTCAAGTACTAAAGATCGACGAAACGACCGTTATTAACATAAATAATTACATAATGTTCATAACATGGTAATAAGTGATATAAAAGAAATAATAAACTTGAAAAAGGTTCTTAAGAAATTATAAATTAACTCTAGTTTATTATTCAGGAGGTTAAATAACAGTCGAGTCAAGTCGGACATGATGTAAGGGAATTTCTTAACCCAATTTCCATTCTTTGGGTTAATCTCCTACTTTCAAATTATGTCATGATATTATTATTTCATATCTTGTATTTTTACTTTATTTATGTGTACTTATAGTGAATACACATAATAGATCTATTTTATTTTAAAAATGACCTTTGTAAGGGTTAATTCTACAACCTCTTCATTATCCATGGCTGTTTATATGTAGTTATCTACTGGGAACTCTTTATCAGCCACATCCATGTTTCTTAAAAATGACTATCAAAACATTTTTACTATATATTAGACATTGGTTTAAAGACATTTATACCCTTATTTTACCTTATACGTTTTTGAAAGGAATCTTTTCGTCATTTTCAAAACAAATCAGAATAGATGAGTGTAAGGGAAATTCTTAACCCAATTTCTGTTCTTTGGTTAATCTCCTAATTTAAAATTATGTCATGATATTATTATGTTCGATCTTTTATTTTTACTTTCTTTATGTTTACTTATAGTGAATACACATAATAGATCTCTTTTTTACAAAATTATCCTTGTAAGGGACTTCGTCTCAATCTCCTTTCATTGAGGCATATTTTGTTTTATACACAACTTTATTTTATACGGTGTATAAACCCCTTTGAATTTTACATTTATTAAAAAGGTTTTCTTTTATAATTATGTGATTTTTAAATGATTTCAAAAAAAGGGATATTTCTCTCAAATATATGAAAATCCAGTGAAAATGTATACATATTTAACGCAAGCTTAAAAATGTTTTCAGAAAACCCAACTCTCGAGTGTGGTAGACTGGAAGGGATTGGGCGTGGACCCATCATGGCCTATAATTAGTCGAGCAGTCTCATAATAAGTAATTTTTTTTCAGAAGCTTGCATAATGTTTTCAGAAAAACACTAGAGTATATTTTATCAATTTTAAATGTAAGTATCTTCTAAAAAAATTGCATCCCAGGTCTCATGAGACAAACTAGTGTCTTGGCACGAGGCCTTGACAAAATCTTATTTTTAGTCTTGGCACGAGGTCTTGGCTACGTGGGTATGATAGTCTGGCATTATGCATTCCATCATTATAAAAGTGGTTATTGATATTGCATGGGATTATTAGACTAGTAGAATATCCATGTGAGTAAGTAAATGGAATTATTTAATTTTATTTTTTCCATATCATGCTGAAGTTCAAGTTTAAAAAGGCTTTTTTTTAGTTATACATTGCCTTAAATGATAATGTTTATTTATGAATGCGTCCGCAATATTGTTATCCTTACTGAGCATCTGAGCTCACCCCTTTCAATGTTTTAATATTTTCCAGGATGTGAAGAATTATTTTATGAATGACCTATAGGGATAGTCAGAAGAGGATATGAGTGTGGACTATAGAGACTTTGTCATTGTATTTTTTCACTTTATGATGTAATGTAACATTTATGAATGTATCTAGTGTTTCCAAGGCTACTAAACTAATCGGTCTTTCAAGACTTGATCTTTTGTGATCATGCCAATGTTACGAAGTCATGCACCGACTCTGGGTAGCTGGGGTCGGGGCATTACAGTTGGTATCAGAGGAAATTTAGTACTAACCTTGGAAGCTAGATTTAGATAAACTCTGATTAGAGCACATAGCCCAAAGATAGACTTTGAGGATTAGTATAGAAGAACTTCCTAGAATTTTGGTATTATAGAGATTTTGTGAGTTTTACAAGCAACACATCCCTCTCTGGATACGAGCAGGTAGAGGTGGCTATGGCACAGATTTACCTAGGGTAAAACCCGAAAACACCGCTTTGAGCTAGACTCGAACAGGAATTTGTGCACAACAATGGGCCTTGCTGCACTCTTGGTTGCGACACTCCCAGGGGATATGCTTAGGATAATTCTCGTTTTCTTTACAAACCACTATGAAGGGTTATGAGTATATACTTCCTCAAAGAAAACATTTTTATGATTATGGATTATATCCATAAACCGTTCAATTTAAATTAAGTATTTTACATTTTGGAATTATTCATTGCAATTCATAAACTAACCTAGTTTATGGAATTGTATAGAAATGGTGCCTAGTGGAAGGAATCTGAACTCCAACAATACATATGATCCAAAGCGTAAGAAGGATCATATCTTCTACGGTATTAAGCCAAAATTTAGAAGGGAAATAATCTCCCTTGTGTTCTCAATATATGAAGTAATAGTATCATGTGTTAATAAGATAGGTAAATAATTCTCTGAGTCTTATGGCTTTGAAGGGAAGAAAGAGAAGAAAAGGATGGAAGAGAGAATGATGGAAAAAGGGGCGTGGGAAAAGAAGAATTTTCCAATATGTGATAACTATGGTAAGAAACACCTTGGAACTTTCCTGAAGGGAATGGGAGTTTGTTATAAGTGTGGAGAAAAAGGACACCAAGTGCGTTACTGCAATGGTAAGAAAAAGGTTTCAAATGTACAATGCTTCATCTGCAAGGAGTGAGGACACTATGCCAACCAATGTCCAAATCATCAGAGTGTGCCCCAAATGATGTTATTGGATAATAATCAAGTTATGATACTACCACAGATGAGGAGGAATGATTAGAGTTCTTATGTTGTTATTAAAGAATTTTGTAATTTGAGTGTTGTATCAATGATGTACTGGTTATAATAATTATGGAGTATAAAAGGATTGTACTGCAGTACTATTTCATCAAGGACTTGAGATTGTGTAGAACCAAGAAAAGTGACTCCACATTAGGTTAATTTTTTGGAAAATATATGGCTGAGAGAAAGATAAACCATAATATGTTTCTGATACCGAGATAGTGATTTTGGAATAATACATGATTGATTTGGATAAATTATATTGGATATTCTTAACTTCCTTGAAACTGATTGATGATTTGTATACATTTTTTGATAGGAGTATATCTAGTATTCTCTAAGGAATAAAGGATCATGGTAATTCAGTATGTCGTAGTGTTTTAAAATAATACATGATGAAGGTGTTCACATGTTGTTACACGGAAAAAAAGGGGATCTTCATTATGTTTACCTTCCTCATAAAATTTTGACTGTGAGTTGGACAGAAGTATTTTGGATAACTATAAAGGTTGGAATGAATTAAGTTGAACCTTGGATAGTAATTTTTAAGGTTAAAAAATTTCTGAATATTATTTTTGGAATATTATAATAGTTTTAGAAAAAGGACAACCTTCAGGTTGGGCGATAACCCGTCGCTTCGGACAAAGCTGCAGGAATCGAACCCACAACCATATTGCGACAGGCCTTTATGACCTACCACTAGCCTACAGGAAGTCCATGGTTATTACAAAATAGTTTCGTAATCTAAATGGTATGTGTTAATATTTTGAACCTTGTACGATTAGGATAAATATAATATTTTTGAGTTCTATTATCTTTCTGAGTGAAAGATGAGTTTGTGGTAGAAATTAGTTGAAGGTTGAAACTCTACTTGTCAAGCATAAATATATATATATACCTATATCTTATTTTATGAATAAATTAATTCTTAAACTTTAGTAAAGGGATATTAAAACAAAAAAATGTGTTATCCTAATACCTTATGTCTTGTTGAACTGATGATATTTTAAATCAACATAGATTGAAGGCTTTGAGGCCCTAAATTTGACACTTGTTTGTGATTGATGACCTCAATCACTCCCTACAAATATTTACGTTTTTCCTCCAATTATATGTCTCTAATTTCCACCAATGTTCTCCTAATCGAGATCATAATTGGGTGGTGACTTTTTCACTTCCCTTTCCCTCTTATTAAGGTTAAATTTTATTAACCTTATTTCCGATGTGGGTTTTCACCAAAGGTATTTTCTATTTTCAACCTTTTATTTTCAAAGAAAAATTTCAAATTGCGAGGACGCAATTTATTGAAGGAGGGGATAATGTAACACCCCGATCTTCCACGATACCCTTCTCTTTCAATAATGCAATAGCTTGCATTGTACGCAAGTTCGAGATTCTAACACACCGTAACTAATCAAAATAGCCCTTATGAATAATAATACCAACTTTTTGAAATTATTTATATTTTATATTTCAAAATGGACTTCATTTTTGGATTTGGAATTTCGAAATTATCCTATGTTGAATTTTTTGTAATTTTCTGAGAACTTCCAAATTTTTATGAATAGTGAAAAATACTTAAAACAACTTTATTAATCAAAATAATTTATAGTGATAAATTATACTATTGAGTGGTTTTAAAGTATAATTAGAATATATTTTTACCATTTTATCCAATTGTGTTCATTATAATTAATTTCACTTTGAAATTGGACATAAACAATTGTCAATCTTTTGATATATATTGTTTCGTAAAAACACGCTATTTGTTGTGACAGCGGGAATTAATTATAAAATTAATTAATGAAACTTATATGTTTGTAATTTCATAAAATAGAAATAATTTTTGAATTCGGAATATCAATTATATCTTAGGGTGAAATTTTGGCATTGTTCTGAAAAACTTCAATTTTTGATGAATAGTGAAACCACTAAGTGGTAGTTAAATAATTGATTTTTCGTTTAAATGAAATATTACCACTTCTATGATTTTATTTTTAAAAATCCGACATACATGGTTTTCATTAGAAAGTAAAATGTGGTTCAATGGGATTAAAATAATTTTTTGGTGAATAGTAACTTTTAAGTTTAATTAATCGTGATTAAAGGTAATTAGTGAAATTTAAGGTAAAGATAGTGTTATAATAATATGAAATGACCTTGACACTTGTCCTACCCCTATTGCATGAGTCATGGCCGACCAAGAAAATCCATGGGTCAACTTGGGGACCCCATGGAGCCACATTGGTTAGAAAATGACATTAAAAACGTTTTATTTAATGTTAAAATAAAAATGTCACAAACACGAGTTGTTTTACTAAAACAATTTTTAAATGGTGTTATACAAGTCATATTTTTGACTATAAATATTCATTAGAAAGCTAAAAAAATTAATACATAATCATATTTGTTTAATAATTTTTATACATCAAATAAATTAAATTATTTATTACACCATGATGATGCATCGATTACCTCATTAATTAACGATTTTAATAAAATGGAAGGATAATGTAAAATATAAGCATTACACTTGTCCAAAGCCTATTGGATGATAATATTTCGAACCCTTATCATCTTATAATCGAATTATATAAGTGTGGGACGTCTAGAATCTGAAAATAATTGTATAATAAAGTAACATTTCATTACATTCCAAGAGTGCCCCTCCTCTCCTCTTATAAAAAACCCCCACCACTACCACATTACTCACACCTTCAAGCCATTTGGCTTGGCCAAACTTTGCCCAAATACTCTACCAACTTCCCTATCTTACTCCTAGAAGCCTCAAATTTGGCAGAAGTCTTCCCAAGGAATCCCTTGGCTCAAATCAAAAATAGTTACCCGATTTTAAGGTAATATCTTCTCTAATGTTGTTTTGTTTTATTTTGCTTCTCCAACCCCTTAAGCTCTTTTTATTCCTTTACTTTGTAAAAAAACCAGTATGTACAATATACTAGGATGTTTTTATGATAAGTATTTGGTTTACACATACACAAACCTTCGCCTAATGGTTAAAGAACATACTGTTTCTGTGGGTGGCGAAATACTGCCTCACGAAACGATGATTGTTCAATATTCTTTTAACACCTATAATGGTGGATATTTTGATGAAACTATTTTCATATATGATATTATATTATTTTTATGTTTTCCTTATGCTTCTGCATTTATCATTTATGGAATACTTTATGATTTCCATTATGGGTAAACGTGATAATTTCATTTTAGGAAGTGCGGACTACCACCCCCTCAAAGTGATTTGAATCGTTAATGCCATATGTGGGATGTATAAAGGATAGAGTAAATGGTATTATACATTATATTATACTGGAATTATATTATATCTTTATATAATTATAACTTCATTCCATTAAATACGAAATAGAAATGAATGTAGCGTTCATGCGTACGTACGGTTTACCCTCTCCATGAACGGTGCCTTTCATTTCATACCTATAAATGTTATATAATATTATAAATGAATGTATATACTGGATATATATTATGTATATGATATATAAATCATTAATATAATTATGGATATAATGGATATATTACCACACGAACAAAGTGTAATTATAAGAAGTCTATTTTTGACTCAAGTACCAAAGATCGACGAAACGACCATTATTAACATAAATAATTTCATAATGTTCATAACATGGTAATAAGTGATATAAAAGGAATAAAAAACCTGAAAAAAGGTTCTTAATAAATTATAAATTAACTCTAGTTTATTATTCAGGAGGTTAATGAACGGTCGAGTCAATTCGGACACGAGGTAAGGGAATTTCTTAACCCAATTTCCATTCTTTGGGTTAATCTCCTACTTTCAAATTATGTCATGATATTATTATGTCATATCTTGTATTTTTTACTTTCTTTATGTGTACTTATAGTGAATACACATAATAGATCTATTTTATTTTAAAAATGACCTTTGTAAGGGTTAATTCTACAACCTCTTCATTATCCATGGTTGTTTATATGTAGTTATCTTCTGGGATCTCTTTATCAGCCACATCCATGTTTCTTAAAAATGTTTGTCAAAACATTTTTACTATATATTAGACAATGGTTTAAAGACATTTATACCCTTATTTTACCTTATACGTTTTTGAAAGGAATCTTTCCCTCATTTTCATAACAAATCAGAATCGATGAGTGTAAGGGAAATTCTTAACCCAATTTATGTTCTTTGGGTTAATCTCCTACTTTCAAATTATGTCATGATATTATTATGTCCTATCTTGTATTTGTACTTTCATTATGTGTACTTATAGTGAATACACAAAATAGATCTATTTTATTTACAAAATGATCCTTGTAAGGGACTTCGTCTCAATCTCCTTTCATTGAGGCATATTTTGTTTTATACACAACTTTATTTTATACGGTGTATAAACCCCTTTGACTTTTACATTTATTCAAAAGGTTTTATTTTATAATTATGTTATTTTTAAATGATTTAAAAAAAGGGATATTTCTCTCAAATATATGAAAATCCAATGAAAATGTATACATATTTAACGCAAGCTTAAAAATGTATTCAGAAAACCCGACTCTCGAGTGTGGTAGACTGGAAGGGATTGGGCGTGGACCCATCATGGCCAGTAATTAGTCAAGCAGTCTCAGAATTAGTAATTTTGTTTTCAGAAGCTTGCATAATGTTTTCAGAAAAACACTAGAGTATATTTTATCAATTTAAAATGTAAGTATCTTCTAAAAAAATTGCATCGGCAGGTCTCATGAGACAAACTAGTGTCTTGGCCTGAGGCCTTGACAAAATCTTATTTGTAGTCTTGGCATGAGGCCTTGGCTACGTGGGTATGATAGTCTGGCATTATGAATTCCATCATTATGAAAGTGGTTATTGATATTGCATGGGATTATTCGACTAGTAGAATATCCATGTGAGTAAGTAAATGGAATTATTTAATTTTATTTTTTCCATATCATGCAGAAGTTCATGTTTAAAAAGGCTTCTGTTTTAGTTATACATTGCCTTAAATGATAATGTTTATTTATGAAATCTTCCGCAATATTGCTATCCTTACTGAGCATTTTACCTCACCCCTTTCAATGTTTTAATATTTTCCAGGATGTGAAGAAGTATTTTATGAATGACCTGCAGGGATAGTTAGAAGAGGATATGAGTGTGGACTATGGAGACTTTGTCATTGTTGTTTTTCACTTTATGATGTAATGTAACATTTATAAATGTATCTAGTGTTTCCAAGGCTACTAAACTAATCTGTCTTTCGAGACATGATCTTTTGTGATCATGCCAATGTTACAAAGTAATGCACTGACTCTGGGTAGCTGGGGTCGGGGCATTACACCCTCAATAACCTAAAAACCCTGAAAAAAATTAACAGTCTAAAAACACTTACAACCCCTAAAAACTGAAAAGATCATAAAAACCATCAAGAAAAATCTAAAACACCTAAAAACAAAAAAGAAAATAAAAACCATAAAAACCATAAAACACTGAAAAACTCCAAAACCCATAAAAAACCATAAAACACTGAAAAAAATCCCAAACCCATAAAAAACATAAAACCCTCAAAACCATAAAAACTAAAAGAACCCCTAAAACCCCTAAAACCTAGAAATTTCTACAAACCCTAAATAACATTAAAAAGATCCTAAAACCCCATAAAATCCATAAAACCACTAAAACACTTATATGCATAAAAATAAACTAAAAAGTATAAAAACCCCATTAAACCTCTAAATACATTCAAAACACTATAAAACAATAAAACCCTAAAAGATTAAAAAACCTTTAAAACAAAATAAAAATAATGAAATCCTAAAAACACTTAAAAAACCCTTAAAAACATATAAATACTTAAAACCCCAATAAATACCCTAAAATTTAATAACCATAAGAACTCTTAAAAACCCTAAGAAATCCTAAAAACCTAAAAAAATATAAAACCCCAAAAAAACTAAAAATTAAAAAAAAATCCCTAAAATCGATAAAAAGACACTAAAACCCCAAAACCCTTAAAAATCATAAAAACCCCTACAACAAAAAAAACCCTAAAAATGTATAAAAACATAAAAACCCACTCTAAAACCCCATTGGGACCCTAAAAACATTAAACAAAGTTTAAAATCCAATAAAAATAATAAAAACTCAAAAAACCAAAAAACCCCAAAAAAACATAAAAACCCTAAAAACACTAAAACCCCTCAAAATATCTAGTTACTTTGAAAATAAGAAAAATCCTAATCAATCCAAAAAGTTCCTAAAAATGTGAAAAACCTAAAAACCCTGAAAACCCAAAAAAAACTATAAAAACACTAAAAAAATATGAAAGCCACTGAAAAGTCAAAAAACCATAGAATAACTAAAATCCATAAAACTCAAAAAACCCCATTAGAACCCCTAAAACCACTAAAAATCTAAAAACCCATTAAACCCAAAAAAAAAATGTTATACAAATTTAAAAAAGATTAAAACCCCCTAAGAACTCAAAAAATCCCTAAAAACCCAATAAAATCAGAAGATCCATAAACACAAAAAACCTCAAAATCCCTAAAAATCCAAAAAACCCATTAAAATCTTAAAAAGACATAAAATTCATAAAAATAAAAAAACCATAAAACCCTAATAAAAAACCGTAAAAACCTTAAAATACATAAAACCCCTAATAAACCCAAAAAATGATTGAGACCCTAAAAACCCTAAAAACCCTAGAAACCAAAAAACTTAAAACCCCTAAAAACCTTAAAAATATCAAAAACCACAAAAAACCCATATATACCAACTAAAAACTCTAAAACCCATTAAAACCCCAAAAACATTAAACAAATCTAAAAAACAATAAAACCCTAAAAACTCAAAAAACCTAAAAACCCAAAAAAACCATAAAAACCCTTAAAACCCTAAAAAATCCTAAAAATTCACAAAATCCCAAAAAGCCCTAAATACCCATAAAAATCTTAAAGAAGTTCCAAAAATACCTAAAATGAAAAAAAAAACCCGTAGAACCCAAAAACAATTTAAGAAAAACATAACTATCTAAAGAAAATAAAACCCTAAAAAATGCTAAATACCTTAAAAACCCAAAATACCATAAAAATAGTAAAACCCCGAAAAACATAAAAATCTTCTATGATCTAATAAAAAACCTAAAAATCCACTAAAAACTCTAAAAACCCTTTAAACACATGAAAATGTTAAAAAAAACTAGAAACATTAAAAACCTGAAAAACTCAAATAAACCCTAAAATAAAAAAAAATTAGTAAAGCCCTAAAAATCATTAAAACCCTTTAAAAACCTAAACATCCTTGCAACCCCAAAAAACCAAAAAAATAAAAAAAATCCCTAAAATACCTAAAAATAGAAATATCCTAATAACCTAGAAAACACCTAAGAAAATACTTAAAACCTAAAGACACTAAAAACCATAAAAAACCAAAAATCATAAAAAAACACTAAGAAACCTAAAAACCATAAAACATGTAAAAACATAAAAAACTCTAACACCACATAAAAATCCTATTAAACCCCTAAAAATATTAAAAAAACTTTAAAAAGCATAAACCCCCAAAAAAACTCAAAAATACCCTAAAATCCCCTAAAACACTCAAAATTCCTAAAAACTCTAAAAAAATAAAATCATAAGAAAACTCTAAAAATCCTTAAAAATGTAAAACCCATAAAATTCAAAAAAAACCCTAAAACCCCTAAAAACCCTTAAACCTCTAAAAACCATAAAAAACCCTATAGTACCTGAAAACACATAAGTCCCTTCAAACTCTAAAAACACTTTATACCCCTAAATAGTTAAAAAAAACATCAAAACCCTCCAAAGCACTGAAAAAGTCAAAAAAACCCCTATAAAAACCCAAAAATCTCCATAAAAACCCTAAAAACAATAAATATACCTATAAACATTTAAAATTTCTAAAAACCATAAAACCATAAAAATCCAAAAAAATCCATAAAAATCTATAAACCCCAAAAAACCTAATAACCCTTGGAAACCCATAAAATCCTAATATCAATTAAAACCCCCAAAACCTAAAAATGCTAAAAACCCTAATAAAACCCAAAAACCCCATAAAAACTCTAAAAATCATAAAAACACTAAAACCCACTAAAATTATAAAAACCAACTAAACACTTTAAACCCAAAAAACTATAAAAAATATTAAAAACCACTAAAAACAAAAAAACTCCTAAAAACCCAAAAATAAAAATAAAAAACCCAAAACCCTTAGAAAACCCTAAAAACACTCAAAATCCTTAAAATCCTTAAAAACCATAAAATCCTAAAAAGGCACAAATGTTCGCTAAAAACCTAAAAACCCTAAAATCACCTAATAAAAACTTAAAAAACTAAAAAACTGTTGAAACCCCTACAAACCAAAAAAAAACTAACAACCGTAAAACACTAAAAAACCAAAAAACCACTAAAAACCATAAAAGACCTAAAACACATGAAAACCTAAAACCCACAAAAATCTAAAAACCCTTTTAAACTCTAAATATGATAAAAAAACTCAAAAAATTCATAAAAACCCTAAAACCTTAAAAAAAACCCCAAAAGCCCCAAAAAAATCAATAAACCCCCTAAAAATGCTAAAACCCCTAAAATCTCTAAAACACCAAAAAATCCCTATATTACCTAAATATCATAAAAATCCAAAATACCCTAAAAATCCTTAAAAATGAAAAATACCCTAAAATCCCAGAAAAACCATAAAAACACTTAAATCCTCTAAAAACCGAAAAAACCTAAAAAACCTAAAACAACTATAAAACCCTAAAACCCTCAAAATCCATAAAAATTATAAAGTCCCATAAAAATAGTAAAAAAAACCCAAAAAATCCCTAAAAAAGTAGAAATCCCTTAAAAATCTTAACAAATCATTAAAAATCTAAAAAAACACTTAAAATTCATAAAAACCAAAAAAATTATAAAACCCATAAAAACATAAAAAAAATAGTAAAAATAAACTAAAAACCACTAAAAACCATAAAAACCTAAAGAAACCCTAAAAATATAAAAACCAAAAAAAACCAAAACCCCCAAAAAAAATCCCTAAAAACCCTAAAAACCATAAAAACCATAAAAATACTAAAAATTAATTAAAACCCCTAAAATGGAAAGAATCCTAAAAACCCTGAAATACACTAAGAAAACCATATAAACTTCAAATACATAAAATGACAGACACTTATGAAACTCTAAAAACCAGAAAACCCCTAGAAAACCTAAAACCCCTAATAACCCATACAACAATTAAAATGCCTAAAACCCAATAAAAAATATAAAACCCACAAAAAACACTAAAAATCCTTTAAATTGCTAAAATGTTAAAAAACACAGAAAAATATAAAGACCCAAAAAAACTCAAAAAACAATAAAACCCCATGAAACCCAAAATAACCTAAAAACGCTAAAAACACTCATAATACCCAAAAACCATAAAAACCATGAAAACCCTAAAAAATATAAAATAATGAAAATCCCAAAAAATCCCAATAAACTAAAAAAATTGGGAAAAACCCTAACAACCCCTAAGAAATCGTTCAAAACCATAAAAATCACATAAAACCTTTAATCAACCTAAAAAACATTAGAAACCCTAAAAACCCTAAAGAATCCTTAACACCGTAAATAACCCCCAAAAATATTAAGAAACCATAAACCCCCCTAAAACCACATAAAATTATAAAACCTCTTTAAACCCCTAAAAATATTAAAAAAACTCTCAAAAAATGTAAAAAATCCTAAAAACACAAAAAATAATAATAAATGAAAAAAATCAAACAAAATCCCAAAAAACCCTAAAACCCTAAAAACCCTCAAAAATCCCTAAAAACAATAAATATACTAAAAAGGCATAAAATCCTAAAAAATCCCTAAAATCCCAAATTAATACCTAAAAACCTAAAAGCCCTAAAAACCCCTAAGAAAACCTAAAAATCCTAAAAAACATAAACCCCTAAAAACCAAAAAATTTAAAAACCCCTTAAAACTATAAAACCCCTCAAAATCCATAAAACCCTTAAAATTATAAAAAAACTAAAAACCCTAAAATTCCCTTAAAATGAAAAACCCCTAAAAATACAAAAAACCCCTAAGAAAACACTAAAAACCTAAAAAAATTAATACACCTAAAAACCCTAAAACCTCTAAAACCCCAAAAAATACCATAAAACCCTTAAAATCCACAAAACACCTAAAAATTAAAAAATAATAGAACCCATAAAAAACCTAAAACCACAAAAAACTATAAAAACCCATTCAACCCCTAAAAACATTAAAAACAATAAAACTTGTGAAACCCATAGAAACTAAAAAAAACCTAAATAACCAAAAAAAACAAAAAAAAAACCCTTAAAACCCTCAAAATCCCAACAAAACCATAAAATAATAAGAATATTATTAACTACATAAAAATGTCTAGAAATATAAAAATACAAAAAACCCATAAAACCCCCTAATGAATCCTTAAGAACTAAAAACACTAAAAACATCTAGAATCCTAAAAACTCAAAAAAAATCCAAAAAACCTTAAAACCCTAAATGCTAAAAAACTGCTAAAAAGCTTAAAAGTAGTAAAAACCAACAACAAACCTAAAAACCCACTAAAAATCACATTAGACCCCTAAAAATATTAAAAACAATAAAAACTCATAAAACCCCTTTAAAAACTAAAAAAAATATGAATACCCAAAAACCAAAAAAACCCTAGAATCCCTAAAAACCCTAAAAATGCTCCAAATCCCTAAAAACCCTAAATACCATAAAAACATAAAAATCACTAAAAATAAAAAAAAATCAATGAAAAAACCTATGAAAACCATAAAAACTTAAATACACATAAAAACTCTAAAAATCCTTAAACTTTTAAAAACCATAATACTCCTAAAACCCAGAAATAACCATAAAAACCAAAAATAACCCTTAAAATCCTTGTAACACCCCAAAACACAAAAAAAATATAAAAACACTAAAAACTCTAAAACCCTTTAAAACCATAAAAAAATTAAAAAAACTCAAAAAACCCCTAATAACACAAAAAACTAAAAAAACCCTAGAACAAAAAAAAACACAAAAAAACACAAAAACCCCAAAATACCCCTATAAACCCACAAAATCCCTAAAACCCTAATAACCATAAAAATCCTTCAAATCCCTAATAATTTGTAAAAAAATTAAAAAATATAAAACCACAAAAAACCATTAGAAAATATTAAAAACCTAGAAACCCTAAAAATGCTAAAACCCTAAAACCCTAGAAACCCATAAAACCCTAAAAAACCTTAAAACCCCTAAAAACGAATAAAAATACATTAAATACTGTAAAATTCATTTACACACCTAACAACATTAAAAATCTCTAAAAAATATTCAAAACACTAAAAATTTCAAAAAAACCTAAAAACCCCAAAACCCTTAAAACCGATAAAAACCCTAAAAACTCTAAAAATAATAAAACCCAAAAATACCATAGAAATACTAAAAATTAACTAAAAATCAATAAAAACATAAACAACCCTAAAAACCCTAGAATATCCTAAGAAAACATTAAAACCAAATAATACATAAAACCCCTAAAAACAAAAAAACACTAAAACCCTAAAACATTGAAGACTATAAAAACAAAAAACCTTAAAAACACCAAAAATTCATAAAACCCAAAACCACTAAAAATTATAAAAACCCCTTTAAATACCTAAAAACATTTAAAACTCTAAAAAAATTTAAAAACACAAAAAAACACAATAAAAACCCTAAAAAAATAAAAAACCATAAAAACCCTAGAAATCATAAATAACCATTGAAATCCTAAAAAATCCCAAAAAAATCCCAAAATGTAAAAAATCATAAAACCCTGAATACATCTAAGAAAACCGTAAAAACATAAAAATACTTAAAACCCCTAAAAAAACTCAAACTATCTCTAAGATACGCAAAAACCATAAAACCCCCTAGAAACTCTAAAAACACTAAAACCCCAAAAAACCTAAAAACTCGCTGAATACTCTAAAAATATTTTAAACCCTAAACAATAGTAAGAACACAAATAAACCTAAAACCCTTAAAAATTTTAGAAATCCCTAAAAACAAAAACACCCATAAAATCCCCTAAAACCTTTAGAACCCATAAATTCCCTAAAAACTGTAAAAACCAATAAAATCCAAAAAAATAACCTAAAATCACTAAAAAATAAAAATTTCTAAGAACCCAGATAAAAAACCAGAAAAACAGAAAATCCTAAAAACGCAAAAAAAAACACCAAAAGCTAAAATAATTCTAAAACCTGTAAAATACATTAAAACCGATAAAAAGTAAAAAAACCCTAAAAACCCATAAAAACCATAAAAACTCACCAAAAACTCTAAAAAAATTTAAACCCCTAAAATGTAAAAAAATCTAAAAACCATAAATACCCTAAAAACACAAAAAAAAACCTAGAAACCCAAAAAAATCCATAATAAATAAAAACACTAAAATACATAAAATTACATAAAAAACCTAAAATCCATATGGATCATAAAGAGAACTGAAAATCCCTAAAATTTTAAAAAAGCCCAATATAATCTTGATAAAGCCTAATGAAAACATAGAAACCAAAAAATGCTTAAAACCCCAAAAAATGCTAAAAATCATAAAAAGCTTGAAAACCCCTAAAAACCATAAACCCCCTGAAAAAACCATAAAATCAAAAAAAACCCCACTAAAAACTCTAAAATACTATGAACCCAAAAAACATTAAAAGACTCAAGAAACTTTAAAAACTCTAAAACCCCTAAAAACTCCAAAATCAATCAAAACACTAAAAACTAAAAAAAATTAAAAATATCTAAAAATACCTAGAAAGGTAAAACCCCTAAAAACCATGAAAAATACTATGAAACCTGTAAAAAACTAAAAAAAATTAAAACACTTAAAAAGATAAAAATCAAAAAATCACCCTAAAACCCTTAAAAACAAGAAAACCCCTAAAAACTCTAAAAAACTAAATACACAATAAAAACTCCAAAACCCCATTAAACTTATAAAAACATTAAAAACTATAAAAACTATGAAGAACCTAAAAACATAAAAAATCCCTAAAAACACTAAAACCCAAAAGAACCATAAATACACTAAAAATCCTAAAAATCCCAAAACCCCAAGAAATCCTTAAAACTCAAAAAAATAGAAAAAAACCCCCAAAAATCCATAAAAATGTAAAAACCACTAAAAACCTTGAAAACCCCAAATAAAACCTGAAAAAACATAAACCCCTAAAAACCCTAAAAATTCTAAAACCTCTAAAATTCATAAAACCCCTAAAAACCTAAAACACCCCAAAAAAACTATAATATATAAAAACCTTTTAATCCTTGAAAATTTTAAAAAACACTTAAAATCTTAAAACCCCTAAAAAACAAAAAACACTAAAAACATAGAATACAAAAAACCCCTAAAATATATAAAAACCCGTAAAACCCCACAAAATTCCTAATAACCCTAAAACCCCATAAAAATAATAAAAAATTACTAATAATCCCTAATAACATAAAAACCACAAAAATCCATAAAAACCTTAAGAAAACCATAAAAACCTAAAAACAATTAAAACCCCCAAAAAACGTATAAAACACTTTACCCCCTAAAAAACCTAAAACCCATAAATACCATAAAAACCCCATAAAACCATTAAAACTCTAAAAACCCATCAAAATCATAAAGACCCCAAAAAACACTAAAACCCTTTAAAATCCTAAAAATATTAAAAAACTATTAAAAACCTAAAACCCTGACAAATCCAAAACTCCATAAAACCAAAAAAAATCATAAAATCCTAAGACCCCTAAAAACCAAAAAATACCTAAAAAATAAAAAACTCATTAAAATAATTGAAAATCCAAAAAATACCTAAAAATTTATAAACCCATAAAACCCATGAAAACTCCAATAAAAGCTTAAAAACCTAAACACACATAAAATTCTTAAAAACCTAAAAATTCTAAATCCCTAATAACCCATAAGAAACCCCTAGAGACCCTAAAAACTATAAAAAACTGAAAACATTAAAACCCCTAATGTCCACAAAAACCCTAAAACCCACTAAAAACTCTAAAACCCCTGCATTCCCTTAAAACGAGAAAAAGATCTAAAAACAAAAAACCCGAAAAGAAATAAAAATATCCCTAAAACCCTTAAAAATCTATAAAAACACCCTAAAAACATGAAAAAACATCCTAAAACCCTAAATAACCTTAAAAGCCTTCAATATCCCTAAAATCCCTAAAAAGAAAAAAAGTCCTAAAAATCCCATTATATCCTAAAAAACGTAAAAAACATAAAAACCTTCAAATAACCTAAGAAAAATTATAAAAACTAAAAAAATATAAAAAAACTAAAAACCTAAAAATGCTCAAACAAAAAAATAGTAAAATCCAGAAACACCATAAGACCCCAAAAACATTAAAAACCCTAAAACCTATAAAAATTCAAAAAACAACTAATAACTCTAAAAACCCATTGAACAAAAAAATATTAAGACTCTAAAAAAACATTAAACACCCTAAAATTTTAAAAACCCAAAAATCTCGAAAAAAAAACCCAAACACCCTAAAGACCCTAAAATCTCAAAAAACCTATAAAATTAGTAATAATGACCTATATATCACTTAAAAATGAAACACACTAAAAACATGAAATCCCCTTAAAAAACCATAAAAAACAAAAAATAATTAAACCCCCTAAAAAACCTACAAGAACTAATTCTCCCACATAGGATTTAGTGTCTCACCGACTCCTAGGAGATCACTTATAATGTCACACATGCATATAGAGAGGTGAACATAGTGGCAGATGCACTCTCTAAGAGAGAACCTAGGGAAATGAGCTTGATGTGGTCCTTTGTTGTCCATAAATGTTGAGCTTCTTTTGTGCACTCAGATATAAAGGGTGAATTACACACCCGCTTATGTAAGCATTCATTGTAAATATCTATATTTACTTTTCGGTAATAAATTTGGGGGACCAGGCGCACTTGGTCTAGATACTTCTTTTCCTGAAAAAATATAAAACCCATAATAACATAAAAGATGCTGAAAACCCTAAAACACTATAAAAACCAAAAAAACCATAAAACCCACTAGAGATATTAAAAATCCAAAAATCCCATAAAAACCAATAAAAACTCTAGAACCACTTAAAACCCCAAAAAATTTAAAAAAACTAAAAACCCTTAAAACCCTAAATAAGTACTGAAAACCATAAAATCCTAAAAAACCCTAAATATCATAAAAACCATAAAACACTACAAAATACGTAATAATTAATAAAATCCATGAAATTCCTACAAAATCCCAAAAAATCCCTAAAGTGTAAAAACCCCGAAAACCCGAAAACCCCTAAGAAAAACATAAATAACAAAATACACTTAATATCCCTAAAAACATAAAAACGCTAAAAATCCATAAGACCCTTATAAACCCAAAAATTCCCTAAAAACATAAAAACAATAAAAATCATAAAAAATCCCTAAAAATCCCTAAAAAAATAAAAATCCTTAAAAACATGAAACCCCCTTAAAACCCTTAAAACCCTAAAAACACCTAAACCCGTAAAAATATAAAAAATGTTGAAGACCCAAAAAAACAATAAAAACAATAAAAACCACTAAAAACCATAAAACCATAAAACCCATTTAAATCCCTACAAAAGTCAAAAAACTATAAAAAGCATAATAAACATAAAAAATAAATTTAAACCCTAAAAACCCAAAAAAACCCTAAAACCCAAAACTGATAAAACCCCTAAAAGTCCTCAAAATCTATAAAAACAAAAATACCTCATAAAATACTGATGAAGCCCGGAAAATCCCTAAAAAAATAATAAACACATAAAAACCTTGAAAAGCACAATTAAAACCTTAAAAATACAAAAACACATAAAACCCCTAGAATCTTATAAACGCTAAAAACCCAAAAGACACTAAAAAATAATAAAAAACATACTAACTCCTAAAAAACATAAAAAACTATAAAAAACCATAAAACTATTAATAAATCACTAAATTCTCTAAAAGCACTTTGAACCAATAAAAACTTTAACAAACTTTAAATATAATTAAATTCCTTAAAAATAAAAAAAACTCTAAAAACAAAAAATCCATAAAACCCTCAAAATACCTAAAAACCAAAAAACAATAAAAATATTTGAAATTTCCCTAAAATACCTAATCAATTAAAAAACCATAAAAATTCAAAAATCCAAAACAATGCCATAATAATGTAAAAACACATAAAACCCCCCAAAAAACCAAAAAAACACTATAAACGCTAAAAACCGTAAAACCCATAAAACCCATTAAAAAACTCCATAAAACCCAAAAAAACAACTAAATACTATAAAAATGCTTTAAAATTATAAAAACATTAAAAAACTCTAAAAACCATAAAATTCCTAAAAATTCAAAAAAACCCCTAAATACCCAAAAAAACCAAAAACCCAAAAAAACCCTAAAAACAATCAAAATTCCTAAAACCACTTAAAACCATAAAATTCCTTAAAATACCTAAAAATAACAACAAAGTAAAAAACCTTAAGAACCATCAGAAACCCTAAGAAAACCTATGAAAAATTAAAAAACATAAACACCTAAAAAATGAAAAATGCTACAAACAGAAAAACAAACCCTAAAACCCCCAAAAAAATCATAAAATCCCTGAAATCCAAGAAAATCCTAAAAACCCCTAAACCCCTAAAAACCACAAAAAAACTCTAAAAATCCATTAAAACCACAAAAAATGTTTTAAAAACTCTAAAAAACCTTAGAAAGGTTAAATAAATCAAGAAACCCTAAAACATAAAAAAACCATAAAACCCTCAAAATATCTAAAACACCTAAAAACCCATAAAAATTCAAAAAAACCCCTAAAAATACCTAAAACATAAAAAAACCTAAAAACCATGATAATCCCTCTGAAATCCATAAAAATATAAAAACATTTAAATCCCTTAAAACATAAAAAAAGCTAAATCACTAAAACCCTAAAAGACATAAAACCCATAAAACTTTAAAAAATCCAAAAAACCCATAAAAACCCAAAAATACCACTAAAAACACAAAAAACTCGTTAAAACTATAAAAAATTTAAAAAATATAAAAATAATTTAAAATACAAAAAACATAATAAACCCAAAAAAAACATAAAAACCCCAAAATCCCAAAGACCCTTAAAAATCATAAAAGATTCATTAATATCCCTAAAATTATAAAAACCCCAATAGCCCGTGAAACCCCCTAAGAAAACCATAAAAACAAAGAAAAACACTTAAAACCCGTAAAAACCTACAAAACGCTAAAAACCCAAAACCCAAAAAACCCTAAAGGCACTAAAATCCATAAAACCCCTTAAAACCACTAAAACCCCAAAAAACAACTAAAAACTTTTAAAACCCATTAAACGCCTAAAATGTTAAAAATACTCTAAAAGCCATTAAAAACCATAAAAAACCAATATTTCCCAAAAAAAACCCTACAAACCCTCAAAATCCCTAAAAATAACTAAAATTTTAAAAACCATAATAACACCTAAGAAAAGAATAAACCCTAAAAACACATAAACCCCTAAAAACATAAAAAATAAAAATAACCCTAAAACCCCTAAAAACCATAAAACCCCTAAAAACATTAAAACTCCATAAAAACACATAAAACCCTAAAACCACTAAAAACTAAAAAAACCCTTTAAAAACATAAAAATTGTTTAAAAACATTAAAACCCTTAAACCCCATCCAAAACCCCAAAACCCAGAAACCCATAAAAACCCAATAAAACCTCTAAAATCCCAAAAAACCATGAAAATATGTAGAAAATGTAACAAAAAATAAAAATACTAAAAAAGCCCTAAAAATATCTAAAAACCTATAAATCAAAATAAATCTGCAAACCCCTCAGAAATCCTTAAAAATGTAAAAATACTTAAAAGCCCTAAACAACCAAAAAACTCTTAAAACTCTTAAAACCCCAAAAAACCTTAAAACTCCCTAAAACCTCTCAAAATTTCTAAAAACAATAAAATCATAAAAAAATTATTAAAAATTCCTAAAAACCTAAAACCCATTAAACCTAGAAAATCCCTATGAAAACCATAATAACCTAAAACACTTAAAACCTCTAAATGACCTAAATACCACTAAACCCTAAAAGTGACCCTAAAAATCATAAAACCCACTAAAAACCATAAAACCCCTAAAACTATAAAAAATTCTTAAAACCCATAGATACCTTAAAAACCCATTAAGAGCTCTAAAAACCATTTTAACCCCTAAAAATGAAAAAAATGATAAAAACCATAAAAATCCTAAAAAATCAAAAAAAAACACTAAACACCCTAAAACCCCAAAAACCCTAAAAACAATAAAACCCATTAAAATGGAAAAAAATAATAAAAAACCATAAAATTCTTAAAAAACCAAAAAAACCCCTAAAAGTGTAAAAAATTCTGAAAAGCATGAATCCTTGTAAGAATGCCAGTAAAACTAAAATGAAATAAAAATCCTAAAAATCCTAAAAAAATTCTAATACCCTTAAAATCCATAAAAACCATAAAAATCATAAAAAACTCTAGAACCCCAAAAATCCTATATAACAATAAAACGCCTTAAAACACTAAAAATACTAAAAAGCCAAAAAACCAAAAAACCCCCAAAAAAACATAAAAAACCTAAAAACTAATAAAAAACCTAAAACGACTAGAAACTCTAAAAATCCTTGAAACCCAAAAAAACATCAAAAAATTCTAAAATAACCTAAAAAACCCTAAAAAATAAAAAAACCCTAAAAAATAAAAACATACAAAATCCCTAAAAACACTAAAACCCCATAAAAATCATAATAAGCCCTAATAATATAAAAAAATATAAACAAACACTAAAAACCAAAAAAACCCCTAAGAAAAAATTAAAAAATAAATAACACTTTGTAGGGTCCTGAAGAATCCACAATGGAGAATGGGAATCCCTTAATTTGGGAAAGGATTCTACCCAATTTCCTTCAAATAACTGGGAAAAAATATGGAGAACACCCAATAATTTGGAAAGGGATCGACCAGTCTACGTACCAGTACAACATTGATGGTACGCGGCCCGTTCAGCAAGAAGCCCCCTCCGCAGACAAGCGTCGTCCGCAAAATGGAGGTGGGAACCCTCCGCGGGTGCGAAGCAGGACAGGCATCAGGCCGGTCCACCGTCACGAACCACCCTAGCCGCGAACTGCTTCAACCGGCTCAGACCGCATGCGCTGTCATTCACATAATGGAGGCGGAGCCCTGCGCAGCTGTGAAGCACCCCCTGAAACAATTTCGTTTGCGGGTAAGGTGCATTCAATGACCCCTGCGAGTCTCAGATTGACCAAGTCATTCATAAACCGGGTTTCCGGTCATGGGCCTCCGCAAAAGGTGCTACATGACCATAGATACATATCTTTCCCCCCTCTATAAAAGGACATTGAGGGGGAGAAGAAAGGATTCAATCAGATTCGGGTGGAAGTATTTCGGAGGAAGGAGCTTAGGATTTCACAAACAGCGAAGTTCCAATTCGCTAACCAGGACATGTATGAAACTTGGAACCAATTAATAAGGAACCGAGAACTCATAACAAATTGGTGAACCATGAACCTAAAAATAAAAAAAAGAGAGAAGACCGCTAGCCATGGCCCCTTCGTGGATGTACTCCCCACGGACTAGGGAGTTTATGCACCTTTTTCGATCTGACGCACCGTGTAGCACCCTCCTACGTGGGCGGAGCCCTGACCGATGAACCCCCGACTAGCGTCGCCCCTGGCCACCATTTCTCATGTGGACTCCACTACATGCTATCCTGGTATATGGGCCAAACCCAAAGCTGCATACCACCCTGGTACGCAGGATGCCTATCAGTCTGCGTACCACCCTAGTACGCGGACGGCCTCTCCAGCCGCATAGCACCCCCTACGTGAAGGGCGCCACACCTCATACACCCATGTGTCCCACCAACTCCTTATGTGTTCCCATTACCTGAGTTAGAAAATATCCTTCCGATCCTCCCTAATCCTCTACAATCCCTTCGTTGGTCTATTCATCGGCCCCGAGCAAAGGCCTCTATCGATGACACTAGACATGTATGATGAAATCTCCAGGCGCATCAGTGCGCCGCTTTGAGTTCACATACCCATGGTAGGTGATGGAAAAATGGGTTACTCTGGCCCTTGAGCGGGTTCCCAAAACATTCCGGGGTTCACATTCCCACGGTAGTGCAGGGCCCAAGCCCAGAAGTTCCCTTTCTGCCTCTCCACTTGTCAGGATTGAGGGATCCCACTCGCGTTTCCTTTTGACGAGCGCCAATGGTGAGCACTTCCCCCCTCTCCTGGGAGTGGCTGGGCATCCCTCCTGGAGTAATCCCCACACCATCCTCTCCGGAAGCCAATGGCCCTTCCTCTCTTGTCACGGAAGGTTCATTGCTCCACCGTGCGACTCCTACCTTCCTCCAACATCAGGGATAAGGAGATTCCAGTGGTGCTGGCCTTATCCTATGCCCGTCGTCTTCCTCCCAATCCCTAAGTAGGAAGAATGTGAGAGGCTTTCCAAGTCTGTTTCATTCTCTTGTTTCTCACACCGATCATGACTCACGTGGGCTTAGAGATTTGTGATGGTCACGACATCCGCACAATGGAAGTAGTTGAATGAACTATGTGGGTTTTGATCCCTGTCTCCTAAGTAGGGTACGTAGGATGCCTCCTCGAGGTTCAATCCCAATAACAAGAAACTCTCACGTGTAAGCCATAATCTTCCAAGAACTACATGGACTTTGATTCTCAACCAACTAGGGTATGCAGGAAACCTCCCCAAGGTGCAAGCCCGAAATCTAAGTCTGATAAACATCCTTCCCTATAAGACCATGTCCTTATACTCTAGTAGGACCTTTTTCAGACCCATGAAATCACTTCCCTTGGGTCTTCCGGGCCGCATCGGTGTAAGTCCCACACCAACTTTGATCGGGCATCTCTCTCTTCGGTGTCCTTACCACAAGACGTTAAATTGTACGGTTGGGTCCTTGTCGCACGACCATAAAAGGTTATGTGTCCCGTCTAGTGGCACCAAACTACGTGGATTCTGATTCCTCTCAGGAGGATACTTAGGAATCCCATATAACGAGTTGTATCCAAACGCTCAAGTCGTTATTTGTCCCCTATGTATGAAAATAAACTCCAGAGCGCCTAGTTATAAGGCTTCAAGTCAGTGTCATCTCAATGAGTCCAAACTCCTCGGAGTCGGTAATCTAGTGAGGGATGGTAAAACTCGGGCCTAAATGACTCTGCATCCCTGCGTTCAGTTGATCATTTTCAACTAAGGGGTAATCCATGGATACTATGCATGGGGATAAACCAAAGATTCTTGAACACATGAACACATCATAAATCTATAAGAGAGTCCCGGAACAGGAAATAATTCCCCCCAAAAGGGTGCGATGAGCCCGACTTCCCATCCTCTCGACCAATGCGAGTTTTTAAGTGTCACTGGCTGAATCACCCAGAAAAGGCCTTCCTTTGGAAAGCAGGTCCACATATCATTGGATAAAGAACCATTGGGCGTTTTGAAATGAATACCGATATATCCGACCTGAGCGATCCAGCGGAACTCATCTCTCCGCAAGATTGACCATCGAGCACGTCGGTCCCCACCACCAAATCGTTGTGAAACAAAAATGGTGAACCCGATGTGAATCTTTAACCAAGCATGACAGATTTAACCTAATCCCACTCTGTTCCCCCTTATACTCACAAGGAGGTCCAAGAAAGGTCATTTATTACGCATGGGATCCTGAGATTCTATTTTGAAGGGTTTTTTGTTTGTATTTGTTAAAATATTTTACAGGTACCACTCAGAACTCCATTCGATCCAATGGCATCATAGAGGAACTCACAGGTGCGTACTTCAAGCAACTCAGTGATCGGACTTCCTCACCAACCAAGGACCCCATCACCTACTCATAGTATTCAACGCTAGGTCTCGGATGCATTTATATGAGAGTACCACTTGAACGGTACTCTCCCGACGGTGGAGGCAGCCATGCATGCCCTCCAATCTGCCAAGACCCACTGGTCGCCTGCCCAGCAGCGGCTGTGAATGTAGATCCAGACAGCTCATGTTTCGGTCTCAAATCGTTTTGGGAGTCTATCCCTAGAACGAGAGAATGTATACCTCCCTTATCTTAAGGAGGCGGATGAGGTCGTCACTGAGGATGTCATCCTCGCTGAACGGGGGTTCCACTCTAAGGCCCCCGTCAGAAGGCGTCATCGCAGTTTCGCTAGGACTCAATATCCACATGCTAAGGAGGAGGTCTCCCTGAGGACCCAGGCCCACGCTCCCCGAGCTCTGGCCCCATGGACCGCCCAACGAAGGCATAAGACGTACAACCAGGGACCGGTCATCACCCTTGTCCCTGAGGAGGAGCTCCGCTGCCCAGCCATAGAGACGTATCGCGAGCAGGCACATACACATGTTCGCTTCTCTAAAGTCTGTCATCCAGACATGGTGGCATCATACGAGCAGGCGTGCATCCCCACCATGCTCCATCGAGCCCGTCACTCACACAAGACTTCACCTACCTAGAAGGCACCTCTCCTTTCCTAGGGTCATGAATCCTACCAACCAAACGGGGTGGAAACCCAGTTCCTACAGGACCAGCTCCTAGAAGATGCTTCTGACGCCTACCATCCCGATGTGGTGGAGATCAACAAAGCCCACCATCCCGATGTGGTGGAAATTAATAGGCAGGAATGTCTCCCTACCAGAAAAGGCCACCGACTTGATACATTGGGGAACCAATAAATGGAGGGCCAACTCCCTGCGGATGCAATTAATGTCCTCCATCCCGATGTGGTGGAAAACATAGAGATAAACCAGCATATCATGACATAGGGGCAGACTCATTCACCTACCCCGACACAGGAGAATTTTCAGTACCCACTAACCACCGGAGGACTAAAGCAGGATATTCCTACTCTAATACTGGAATGGGCCTTCATACCCATTCCAACTAAAGATGTCTCTCTACATATCTTGGAAATGATGGTGGAGCAGGTATCGATCCCAGATCATATCTTGAAGACTTTCCAAAATGTAATTGCATCAGCGGAAATATCAAGGACTCGAGCCCATGATCCCATCTCCCCAATTGAGGTGACTCATCTAAGAGATGAGATAGCTGCCTCAGAGCAGATCTACATCCCTACTTTCTCCCAGGAGAGTCTTCTGCCATATTCCGCAATACAAGGGAAACCGGATCAAGGAGATTCACTCGTTCCAATTGGGGGACACCCGTACATCACGGTGGATTCTCCAGAGTAGGCATATATCCCTACTAAAAGTCAATATGTTCATCGGCATATCTCTTCAACATCACGGGACCCAATTAGAAAGGGAATCAAAGGTGAAGGCCATTATCAATAGCAGACGGTCCCCGCTGCCCGCAAAAAAAAGCACCCCGAAGTCACCGAAGGCAGCCGAAAAATAAAGAGCGGGGTCATGACTTCGCTCTACTAGAAGATGGGGTTCACAATGTTGCTAAGCACATATCGAAGTCTCAAAACCCTTCCCACCCATTACCATATTATGGGAGTGGCAGTAGCAGTTGTGAAGGTCCTCCCCGCAATGTCACTACCTGCAGCTCTAAAGTTCCTCCCCAGAGCACCCGCGGGGGCCTCCCCCATGGGAATATAATGATCGATCATGAGAGGTTATCTATTGATGTGAGTCACGGAAGCCCTCCATGTAACCAGAAGATCGAGAGGAAAGAAGGCCATCCACTTGTTGCGGTCCACCCTAAAGGTCATCCCTGGGGGATACACTGCAAACACTCTCCGTGTAGTGGGACAACATATTATGATAGTAGTCCTTGCTATCGTAGTCTCAACTATGGAGGCCCTATCCACAGTAACATCTCATCATGACAAGAAGGCCCTCCCCTTGTCGTGCCCTGCCCTGAAGGTCCTCCCCAGGGTTTACGTTGCAACGACACTTCGCGCAGCCAGGCATCAGATCACGGTGGTAGTCCTCACCTCTATGATAATAGAGGTCCTCCCTGTAGAGATGTCAGGCAACGAGAAGTCCCTCTCCTCATTGCAGTACATTTTGAAGGCCCTCCCCATGGTGTACCCCATTGACATTCTCCCTGTGGCACCTATGATGGTAGTCCTCTCCACCACGGTTGCCATTACAAAGGTCCTCCCCGAAATGGCCCCAAGAAATAAGACGGTCCTCCCCTTGTCGTAGTGTGTCTTGATGGTCCTCCCCAGGATACACATTGAACTTCCAACCCTGATGGTCATCCTCACCATGATGGCAGTTATTGCGAAGGTCCTCCCCGCAGTGACATATCATATCGACAGGAAGGTCCTCCCCCTGCCGAATCAAGCATAGAAAAGACCTCAAATGTTAAGGCACTCAGAAGGGCTGGATCAGGAATGTCAGATTCCCATATTGTCTCCAACGACACCCATCTTCAATTAGGAGATGGTCTGGAGCCACGTCAATCTTCTGAACCACCTCGGAATCGCCCCCATGACAATTCAATACCTACCGGCCCCACTGTCTCCAACCACACTATCGTTGAGCATCTTAGTTGGGCCAACCAGGTAGAGGAATCACTATCAGAGGATTATGCCGACATGTTTCACCTGAGGAAATGACTGGCCAGAGATGATATACCAGTTATGTTTTGTCCCACGACCACCTCTCAATTCGACCTACCTAGAAAGTTTTCAGAAGAATGTGCACACGACATTTTCTCCAATATATGGACAATCCTCCACCGGCTGAAATCAAGATTCATGCCTTAAGATGGGTATGTAGACCATGTCAAGACAATAGGAGACCTCCTACATCACATTGACATGGAAGCTCTTCCTTCGGCATGGAAATCGCGACCTGTGAGGCGTAAAGGAAACATTTAGTAAGGCTGCCTCCATGCACTGCACCAGTTGTGCCACCTCAATGGTGATGCTCTGAAGTGAGTCCATATCATAGGATGGGGAGAACATGGAGCTCTGCATTTCACTCCGCTCCCCTCCTAGAAGAACTCATTCGTCATAATGTCTTCAAACGCCATCACGTTAAGTGAGCAATCGAGTGGTCTCCCTATTCTTAAAAGGCGACACACCCAAGAAAGACAGGCCTTGAGTAAGTCACAGAAGCATCAGGTCCGACAGGAACAAGCCATTCACGAACTCCTAAATCAGGCCACCGAAATCATACAACAAGACTCTTGCCTAAGAGAGGCCAATCTGCAATCATTTCTTGCCTCCCCATAGGGGATTGATTAACAGGTGAACTCGGCATCAGATCCAGTTCACCCCCGAATGGGGGCACATAAGATCAGGAAAGTAGCGATAGCAGCAGCCGCTATCGTAATCCAAGATCAACCCCAGCCTATAGGGCTAGGGTAATTTTTAACAACAAATGCCCCCGTAAGACCAATAAAAACGGGAAGAGACTCAACATCCATGGAACAGAGCCATCCCCAACCCTCAGGGCTGGGGGCATTTTTACCACCTCAACAACAACCTCCCCCATGAGAATCAGTATTTTATCATCTCGGGAAGACAGTCAGAAGAGGAATTTCCTACCCTATCCCATCTTTTGAATCACCATCCCCTTTAAGAGGGAGGCGTATTGTGAGGTCGCATCAAGGAACTCTTCGCGTCACCCTTTATCAAGGAGTCTGAAAGAAATCCCGAGACAGGAAGGGGAGGACCAATAAAAGGTTTAGGAGATATTCTTCCTATTTGGAAGATGACATCTCCTCCACCCCGAAATATGCATCCATCAATGCCATAGAGGCTAACCCCACATGTGACACCAGAGATGATGAAAATCTAGATGAATTGGGTGACGATGATTCCGGTCAGACTGTGACTCACAACAAACCACCAGGTGTGCACACCCGGAACCAGAGGGCCGCCCTAAATATGGCTGCCCTTCCAGCTAACCCTCCTCCTCTTACCCTACGATCTTCCAAAAAGGATAAGAACAAAGGATTAGTTACCCTTAACCCGCCTCCTCCTCTCTATAAAAATGATACACTTACACTCAAAGAGGGATTCGCTCGACACGAAGAGTAAATGAAAGAATTGAGGCGGTTTAATGTCAAGCTACTCCAAAGGAATCATATTATTGAAATCACTTCCCAAGAAGAGAGACACCTTGCACTCCCAGCAAGTGTACCTCAAAGACCAAGGTTTTCCCCACCCAATGAGGATCCCAGTCCATCCAACTACCTGAACATGGATTCAGGTGAATACCAAGACTTCCCTCCACTCAGGAAGCAACCGGAGCGAGTATGTTTGAACCCTCCAAAGGTGTCAAAAACGGCATATGCACCCTTGGTGCCGGCTGAGACGGATCCTTAAGCAATGCCTCGGGCTACACCCACCCAAGACCGGGCCCAACAGGATGTAAACCAGGGACTCACCAGCACCATCGGGGCACTGATATCTCGATTGGATGCAATAGTCGGTCGACGCGCTACGATACAACCAGAGAGAAAGTCCTACCTAGATTAGGTGAGAAACACGCCTCCTCCACCCAATTTTGGGAGCCCTGTATTCCCTATTTTCAATGGATTGGGTGATCCAAAACAACATTTCATGCACCATGCGTATTATTGCAACCCTATGATGGGAACTTAGGAACAACAAGAAGTAGTGAAACTCAGATGGTTTGTGCAGACCATGCAATGATTTGCCTTCATCTGGTATACAAATCTGCCAGATCAGTCAATAAAGAGCTGGGAAGACCTTCAGTAGCAGTTCATGTTCCACTTCAGCTCAACGCTGCCTAAATCAATGGTTTGAAACCTCATGAATTTCAAAAAGAGGGAGAATGAGAGGGTCTCAGATTTCATCTCTAGATAGAAGGGTCTGACCTACTCTCTGAACAGGCCAATGCCCCAAGATGAGATTCTTCCCATTTGCATTGATAACCTTCGAGATGATCTGCGAACACTGCACATACAAGTGGAGTGAACCACTAGCTTCTGCAATATCTCTGTCATTTCCTAGATAATTTAAGACTCCCTAAAGTGGACCAATATGAAGTCCCAAATTGCCTCACAAGCTCCTGTAAAGAGGATAGTTAGAGCTGAAGCATCCTCTGTCACACTCAAGCCATCCCCTGCGCCTGCTCCACTTCCTAGGCCTCCACCAAATCATCATGTGCCCCATGTATATCAAAGGCCTCCTCTGCCCAAGCGATAATATCAGAGAGGATCGAATCAGAACCAGTTCGAGGAATGGAGCCACAAAGTATACTCTTTCCGAGAGGACCAAGTCCGCAGCTACTTCATCGCCGGCATGAATTGCAAATTGCTCCACCTCCTGGAGCCGAGGAAGCCCAAATAAGTTAGCTGTAATGATAGTCCAGATTACTGTCCCTACTATCGAATGTTTGGGAACAATATCCAGGAATGCATCGTCTTCAATGACCTCCTACAAAGGATGGTAGACTCTGGGTAGGTCGAGTTGGGACCTCCCCCAGCACATGTGACGTACATTTCTACCACCAACTATGACAAAGCGGAGGGGTGGAAGGAAGTCACCAGAAATAAGGGGCAGAAATTTGATGACTGTATGACTCAGAATATTGTCAACCGATCTTAGGGCATACTCTGAGCTCAACTACAGCATCCGGTGTTGCCGCCAACATCACCTAATGCTGCACAACCCACAATATCGGCCTCACAACCCTCCAAGAGCTGGTCATCTAAGCATAATCAAGGAGGGAGGAGAGAAGCATAAGAGGATCATTCCACTATGAGGCCCAAGTTATCCCCAACAATGTTGGATTTTATGCCCCCAAACTTGGCGCCACAGGCACCAACCCACCAAATGGAACCATCAGGGAAAACCGACCAGGTTGACCTGTCACAGGACGAGGAGCTAATATTTGGTTCCATAAACGTCATCCATCTAATGGAATTTTTCCCTGACGAAGGGTATGGTTACGAACCCGAATTCCAAACACCAGGGGTTGGGACGAGGAATCTCAGAAGTAGGGGATACTAGGGGAGGCACAGTCGTGGTTGAAACCAACCCTAAGGTTTTACCCTGGAACAAACCGTTAATGTCGCGGAAATCCATGGGAGAGACCTCCAACAGACTCAATAGGTGGAATAATATCCCTCAACCTCCACAAGTGGCCACTCTGGCCCCGTCATTCTGCGGTACCCATAAAAGGAGAAACAAGTGTCTAGCCTCCTAGTGCGCACAAAAAGACTGGTCGGGATGAGTCCCCAGAATGTGGGAACACCGTCAATATCCGACCACATAGTCGGTCCCTCCTCGTTATATACTCTAGCTCCCAAGCTGCCTGCTAAAACTCTCCCGCCAATGGAGAATCATCGGCTGTTGGATCAGAAATATGATATTCTTAAGCAGCTGGCGTTGGTACCAGCCAAACTGTTAATCCTGGATGCCCTGAGTTTGTCCGCAGATCTCAGGGAGGCGCTTATAGAAGCCTTTCTCATCCCCTAGGAGTTTCTAGCCAAGGTAGATATTGTCGAGATTTACCAGATGGAGACTGGCCCGACTGAATGCAATGCGGTGATATCCTTCACCGATTAGGATGAAGATTCCACCATGCAAGGACATATCAAACCACTATATGTGTTCAGAACACTAAATGATGTTGAGATCTGGAAAGTCTTTATTGACAATGAATCTGGAGTTAACCTCCTTCCCCTATGGACACTCTGTATGTTGGGCTACAGTGATGATGACCTAATACCCTCAACCACAACTCTGTTGGGTTACGACAAGAGTGAACAGAAGCCAATGGGACAAATCAAGCTAAAAACCAATTTTGGCGACCTTGTGGCCTACTCGAAATTCCTGGTGGTCCGGCAGAACACATCATTCAATGCCCTTCTGGGAAGGCCATGGCTCCAAAAGCACATGGTCATTCCTTCATCCTACCACCAGTGTATTAAGTACTGCATCAATGGAAAAAGTGGGACATTGCACACTGACAAGGCCCCTTTCCAGCTCTCTGAGTCATACTACATTGATGCCGGGTTTAATGACCAAAAGAAGAAGAATCCCTTGGTCGATGGTATCGACTGGATCCCCGCTCCAAATGGTCTGGAAATGGTTCCTGATGACCCCCTAAAGAAGCTCAATGAAGACTACGTACTTCCCATCAACCATGTTGAGAGCATCAGTTCAAGTCCGGACATGTACACAGCTATCCTCATGACTTCAGCCATGACGCCCGAGCATAGCAGTGCATAAATGACCTCTAACCCTCAATTTGAGGGAGAGTACTTGAGCGAGGACGCCCAAAATGCCTCACCTCTAGAATCCCATGAGCCCTTGCTGGGAACTCTCCCCCTGTCAGATCAAGAAGATGAGAATGTGGGGGAATAAGAGGAGGAAGATCTCAGGGATGCACCTCCCGCATTTGAGGAAGGTATCTCCACCACTGTGGATGAGATTAGGGAAATAAACCTGGGTACTGAGGAAGACAAGAGGCCCACTCTCATTAGTACAACCATGTCTCTCAAGGATCACGAGGTTTATACCTCTTTCCTGAGGCAACATCGAGATGTTTTTTCCTGGAATTACACTTAAATTTCGGTAGTCAATCCTGAAGTGGATACACACCACTTAGGTCATCCAGAGGTCCACCGAGGCTTTAAACAAGCCTCCATAAGGATGAACCCCTCACATGATGCCAAAATAGAGGCTGAAGTTGATAAGCTTATTAAAGGAGGCTTCATTCGGGAGGTCCAATACCCCAGCTGGCTATCCAACATTGTCCCTATCAAGAAAAAGAAAGGACAAATCCGCATCTACATCAATTTCAGATATCTGAATTTGAATTTCTCGAAAAATGATTTCCCAGTCTCGATCACCGAGTTATTAATCGATGTAACGTCTGGGTATGAGGCTCTCTCCTTCATGGATGGTTATTCTGTGTATAATAAAATTCGGATAGTCTGAGAAGACGAAGAATCCACTGCCTTTAGATCCCCTCAAGGAATATTCTATTATAGGGTCATGCCCTTTGGTCTCAAGAATTTTGGAACAACATATCAATGCGCCATGCATCGTATCTTTAAACCATTCCTAGAAAGATTCCTTGAATGTTACGTGGATGAATTAGTGGTCAAATCAAGACAGCTGTCAGATCACCTGTCAGACCTTGAAACCGTCTTCAACAAACTTCGACAAAATTTCCTGATGATGAATCCCTTGAAATGCGCCTTCGGGGTTACCTTAGATAAATTCCTTGGCTTCATCGTACACTATCGTGGCATTGAAGTTGACCATGAAAAGACAAAGGCTATCCATGGCCTTCCACCTCCACAAAATATCACTGAGTTGAGAGGATTCTAAGGACACCTGGCCTACATTAGGTGGTTCATAGACAACCTGGCGGGCAAATGTTTTCCCTTCATCTGGTTAATGAAAAAGGGGGTTACGTACTAATGGATAGATGATTTCCAAGAGGCATTCGACAACCTAAAGAAGTACCTCTTTAGCCTTCCGGTTCTCATGACCCGGGTTGAAGGAAGACCTCTTATCTTATACGTGACGGCCCTAGAGTGGTCACTAGGAACCTTCCTCGCACAGAAAAATGATGCTGGAAATGAAAACATTCTCTATTACCTCAGTTGAACCATGATCGATGCTAAAACTTGATACTCAAACATCAAGAAGGGTTGTTTGTCCTTGGTCTTCGTAGTTGAAAAATTGAGACATTATATGCAGCATCATGAAGTCTATTTGGTCTCGCGTAGTAACCCGCTCAAGTACATCCTCAACCGCCCGATGCTGACTCAGCACCTATCCCGACAGGTAGTCATCCTCCAATAGTTTGACTTCTGGTTTGTGCCTCAGAAATCCATCAGAGGCCAGGCATAAGCAGATTTTCTGGCAGAGCACCCTTCGACAAGGACCACCACACCGGATGTCGAGTTACCTAATGAAGACATATTCTCGGTTCAAGAGGATTTCCCAACATGGGAAATGTACTTCGACGGTGCATCCCGAAGCCCGACAAGGAAGAGGATGGAGGATCCAAAATTTAACAAGGTGGGTTTTGGGATAATACTCATGTCCCCAGAAAAGGCATTATTTCCATATTCCTTCCTCCTGTCAGAAGGATGTATGAACAATGAGGCAGAGTATCAAGCCCTCATTGCTAGCTTGGAGCTCGCACTCCAAGCATAAGTACAACACCTTCAGGTAAAAGGGGACTCGGAACTGGTCATCAAGCTAGTCAAATGTGACTATGATATTAAAAAGGAGGAGTTGATTCCCCTATTTGACCATGTTTGAGGGTTAATGGTGGAATTCTCCACAGAACCAACATTGACCTATATTCCCCAGTCTCATAATTCCCAGGCCGATGGATTAGATAATGCAGCCACATCCCAAGCTGACCCAGACCGGGATGAAACAATTATCAGTATTTCTCATTGTCGAATGGTCTTGACATTTGTTTAGACTAAGATATAATTTGTCAACGAAGTCAGTCCTGTCCCTGAGCCATATGCTCCTACCACCTGCTGGATGGCCCCCATTGCAAACTACCATCAAAGGGGCGAACTTCCATCAGAAAAGGCTGAACGTGAGCAAATACGGAGAAGGGAAATTAAATTTTTCCTATATAGAAGCACATGTTAGCAAGAGGTCCTCTAAAAACGAGGCCTCAATGGAGTCCTCCTCAGATGCATTGATGGAGAAGAAACCATTGTCGTCATGACTAAAGTGCATACCAGAGTATGTGGAGCACACCAGTCAGGGTCTATGCTTTCCCATCATGTTCGAAGGCTTGGGTAGTATTGACCCACTGTGGCACGAGATTGTGAGCACTTTACCTCAAAATGCCACTCCTGCCAAATTCATGCCAACTTCATTCACTAACACCTAGAGTTAATTCATCAATCCAAGTAATCCTGGCCATTTTCTATCTGGGAATGGATGTCGTGGGACCATATCTTCCCGCCACGGCCAAACAACTGATGTATATCCTCATAGAAACTAACTTCTTTTCCAAATGGGAAGAAGTTGTACCCCTCAAGGAAGTTGGGGCAAGAAACATTGTCAGCTTTGTGAAAACCAATATCATCACCAGATTTGGCATCCCTCATACCATACTGATGGATAATGACACAAACTTCTGCTATGCTGAATTGGATAAACTATACTGAGAATATGGTATCAAGGCTAACCACTCATCCCACTACCATGCAGCATCCAACAGACAGATAGAGGCTTTCAACAAGACCATGTCCAACATTCTCTAGAAAATGGTGGACTAATACAAGAAATCATGGCCGAATAAAATTCTTCACGCATTGTGGGATTATCGAACCACAATCCACACCGCTTCTCGGGCTACTCCGTACTCATTAGTATACGGAACAGAAGCGGTCCTGCCCATTGAGCTCCAATTTCGCTCGCTCCATGTTTCCATTTGTGATCAGTTATCCAATGATGAGAAATAAAAAAATGGCTAGGTGAATCAGAACAGATGGATGATAAGCGGTTGCACACTTTGCACCATCTGGATGTATATCAGAACCAGATTGCACATGTCTTCAATAAAAATGTTTGTCTTCAGTCTTTCTTGGATGGAGAACTGGTGTAGGTCCTCCAGACCCCAACGATACCCCGAAAGAAACCTCAGAAGCTGGAGCCCAAGTTGGAGGGACCATATGTTATACACAAGGTCTCCTCCAATAAATCATATTCCCTGATCTCTATGGATAGTAAATTCACTACCGCTCTTAAAAATGCGAGATTTATGAAGAAGTATTTCGCATAATGAAAAGAAGTTATTGTCCGAGCTACAGGACGCTAAAATGCCAAGCACCCATCATCCGAGCTGCAGGACGCTACACTGCCAAGCACCCATCGTCAGAGATGCAGGATGCTAAACTGGAAAGCACCCATCATCTGACCTTCATGATGTTAAACTACCAAGACCCAATTTTCCAAACTCTATGACCCTTAACAAAGAGTACTTCTCCCTCAAAGAACGACGTTAAACTGCATGGATTTCAGAGAACTATGTACGGCTTCATTCCTGCCCCCACAAGATACGTAGCGATGCTAGGATTCTGTATCCTGGCCCAACCACCTCTGAATAAAGATTAAAAATGCCCCTTTCCCCTGTGTAAGGACCAAACCTGTATGGGGTGTATTCCCCAAGAGAACTATGTGTGGCTTGATTCCTGCCCTTGCAGGATATGTAGTGACGCTAGAATTCCATACCCTGGCCAAGCCACCCCAAATGTAGCTAAAAATACCCCATTTCCCCCATATAAGGACCAGACCTGCATGGGGTGTATTCCCCAAGAGAACTATGTGAGGCTGGATTCCTACCTTTGCAGGATACGTAGATAGTCTGGGATCTTATCTCCTTTACCAACCACCGATAAATGAAAACAAAGGTATATATACCCCTTGTCCTTACCGCATGACGTTAAACTGCACGGAATCCCCTTTTCATTTCGGTTCGACTTCTTCCTCACCGCATGACGTTAAAACTGCATGGACTTCGTCCTCACCGCACGACGTTAAACTGCACTGACTTCAGCGCGACCCACCCAAGATATATGGCGATACGATATGGGAATACTTTTTGCGCAGTTGGATGCATCCTCTCCGTACATCAGACTCCACGACCCAGATAATTTCATATCTTCATAATCATTCATGGCCATCAGAAGTGGAAAGTTATCGACCCATGGACACCTTTGCATGACTATGCATACCATTCCCTCAGAGGCTCTGCATATTGATAGCCGCTGGCCCGTCTACCAAAGGCATGATTTCCCTAGGTGATACTCTTCCTATCTCCGTACTCTTACCAGCCTCAGAGCTCCCATATCATATCTCCCGATCCAAAAAATTTATGGAGCAGTGGTTTAAAAGTTCATTCCCCTATCTCATACAAATGTTTCCAGGGTATCCCTACCGGGTTAGCCTATGTATCATCCCGTGGTTAGCATGACGATTTGCATCTACAAACATCAAGCCAGGGCTAAGCTGCTTTGACTTGACATGCAATTTCGGTGAAGATGTTTCTTGTATGCTTGGACACCATTATCCCCCTATGTTGAACTCTGTGCTATGAGCGATCCTGGATTTTCATAATAATTCATGGGCATCAGAAGTGGAATGTTATCGACCCATGGACACCTTTGTATGACTATGCATACCATGCCCTCAGCGGCTCTGCATATTGATATCCCCTGTCCCGTCAACCAAAGGAATGATTTCCTCAGGCGGTACTCTTCCTAGCCCCGTATTCTTACGAGCCTCAGAGACCCCATACCATACCTCCTAATTAGAGAAACCCCAAAGTTACAGTTTACACCCTCATTCCACTTGTTCAATGTATATTATAGCCTCCTAACTCATTTTCCCTCCTAGAAATTGTAACAATAGTCACCCAATGGTCCAAACTCTATGACTGTTAAATTAAGAGTACTTCGTCCTTACCACATGATGTTAAACTAAATGGAGTAAAGGTATACCCCATGCACAAGATAAATCAGTGCAGTGAACTCCTCAAGTTTTAACAGCAACCTGGGACAAACATCTCTGACATGTCCAGATACTTCCTTACCAAACTACAGACTTTGCGGCCCAGACAATCGCAGATCCTCATAGTCATTCATGGCCATCAGAAGTGGAAATTCATCAACCCGTGGAAACCTTTGAATGAGTACTCATACCATGCCCTCAGTAGATCTGCATATTGATATCCCCTGGCCTATTTACCAAAATCAAGATTTCCTAAGGCGATACTCTTCCTAGCCCTGTATGCTTACTGGCCCCAGAGCCCCCATATCATCTCTCCTGATCCAATAATCCCCAGAACCATGAGTTAAACCATAAACCCCTATCCACGTCTTGTACATGATAAGATATTAGATCCCAATTACATTCTAATCAATAGGGGCCTTTGCAACTACGTCCTTACCGCATGATGATTAAAACTGCACGGAACATGTCTTTGTCGCCTAGAATGAAGCTGTAAGCACCAAGCATTAAACATCCAGGGAAATGTTTCCAACTACAATCATTTTAACGGATTTAAAAATTCCCCTTGTGCTCGCTGCACGACGTTAAACTACACAGTATCTTCAACAATTCTCCTCGTCTTTACCGCATGAAGTTAAACTACACAAAATTTAATATTCCCTCTGTCCTCGCTGCACGACGTTAAACTGCACAGATTTAGTAATAATAACAATTCCCTTCATCCTTGCTACATGATGATAAACTGCATGGTCGAACTCTTCACAGGTTCAATTAGGAATAGAGGTTTTCCTCCTTCCCTTAGTGCACGGGATAGACCTGCACAAACCACTGTCTCACACCAGCGTGAGAAGGGATGACTTCATCCATTCCCGAGAAATTGAGCCTAGATGTTTCTCCCATATTTAGGAACTCTCTCCTCATAAATCACACTTTGTACCTAGAAAGAGCTGAACCCTTGTAAGCCACCCCTGGTGGTCCCGAATCTCAACTTCCCTGAAGTTGCCCGACTATCGGGAGAATAGAATCATTGACCAAAGGACACAATTTCATGACTATGTATACCATGCCCCCAGCAGCTCTGCATATTGATAGCCCCTGCCCTATCTACCAAAGGCAAGATTTTCTTAGGCAATGCTTCTCTCTGTATGCCTCTTGGCCTTTAAGCCCCCATGTCTATCCTGAGATTCGGAAACCCTCTGAGCTACAATTTACCCATCCCTTTCACAACCCTGCCTGAATATGGTGGAACGTCTATGACGAGATTACTAAGAACCAAGAGAAGCCATTCCATTTTTTAGGAATGTCCCAACTGCATTATTTTAAACTGCGCCAAGCTCCGCCCATCCCCTACGCTAACTAAATGAGTAGGACAGGGACCCTACATCCACAATCCTGATTAATACAGATGTTCCCAAACCCTTTCAGACGTCACACACCCTTTCCAAGCCACCCATGGTGGTTTTCATATTTATCAATCCACCCGTGGTGGTTTCCATAAGTTGGACTTCAATGAAGTCCTTAGGCCATCATAAATTGAATTTCATTGACTTACAGACACCTTTGCATGACTATGCATACTATGCCCTCAGCGGCTCTATATATTGATCGCCCCTAGCCCGTTTAACAAATGCAATTCTTCCTTAGGTGATGCTTTTCCTACATCTACACACTGATACGGCTCCCATGCCTTGAGACGTGCCCTGTATGTTGTTAAAATGTAAACATGTCCCCCCCACGTGCATATGAAAGGTATTGAGACATCTTTTAATCAACCAAACCTCGTCGGGGCTTTCACCCCACCATATCTGGTCAAATCTGCTCGACCTAAAACATCAGTAATGATAGTCTTACCGGTGGGACATTAAAATGATCACAAAAAAGAGGGGCAAAGCTCGTTAGGCCGAAAACCCAAAAAGGGAGACTTAATAAAAAGCCAAGCCATACCCGCTGGGTCCATACCAAATGGGCCAAGGGAAAATTATGGTATTAACCAAAAAGACAAGAAGTTTTTGGGGTTTTTCTATAAAACCATATCAATAGTGAAACTATGCTCGCTAGATCCCATGGTCTAGGAAAAAATTAGAGCTCATTTCTATTTTATCATTTTCCTAAACTATGATTAGTTCTGATTTAGTGAGTTGTTATTTATACAACAGTCATTCCAGTAACAATCAAATTTTATATCAAGGAAATATCGACATCAAATTGTATTCCATTTGGACTAAAAGTGAGGATGTCTACAAGCTGGAGTGTCTCCTTCACAGCAACAAAGATGTAAAATAGAGTGTATAGAAATATCTTTGGCAATCAAAAAGGTTCCTGGCTTGCTCTCTACATTAGATCGGCAACCATGCGGAGAAGGTTATTGAAAGTTTGCTCCATCACGGCCTTCTCCCACGCCTCAATTTCATCCACCGAACGAGTTTTCCTCACCATCGTTTGGAGATCATTGATCCCTTTCCTGGTAGCTTCAAGGTCACAAGTCAGAGATGACAACTGATCCCTCAGCATCACTGCTCAAGATTCTCATTCATGCAGCTCGGTAGATAGGGCAGTCACCGGATCTTGAGAGCTCACCTATAGTGCTATCAGCTGATGGATCTTCATCATAGATTCCTCAAAGGCTTGGGTCCCGCAATGAGAGGCAGCGAGGTGAGCAAGTTTGTGTTCACTAGTGGCAACCTCCCCACGGGAAATGACAACCTGGAAGGCGATAAAATGAAGTTGTCAATAGTCAAACCCACCAGACCCCAAGCCTATGAAGAGTTTCCAAAGGGATTCAGTTTTAGTCGCCATCTCATTCAGAGGAGTTTCGGCAACAATATCACAGATCTGGGGCCAGGCCCACCTTCGCACTACTCGGTGGTCTACCATGACATGAGGGTATTTGGTATCATCAGTAGATATCATTGGAATGAAGTCTAGCATTGCGATCAGTGTAGACATGTGTGCACCAGAAGATGTTCCCAATACTAGAGGGTCAACAACTTCTAGACCTGGTTCAGGCTTGGGAGTGGAGCTGGTAGGTCTAGTATCGACTGGTGGAGCTTCCAGAATTACATCATGGGGGCCCAAAGTCACGAGATCACCCTCAATTACATTCAGAAGGATTGGATCTATCTGAACTTCGGCCGAAAAGGGGTTGGAAGAGGCAGATCCCCTGAGCCGCTTCTATATTAGAGCCATCAATCCGTCCTCCCTCAAAGCCGATGAGGAAGATGCAGTAGGCACGGTAGCTGCAGTGACCTCCGATATGGGAAATTGTCAGAAATCCTTCCCCAGGATCCCATCTGGATAATGCTTTATCCACATTCTCGCATACTCCAAGAAAAGGCTGGCAACCGATCCTATGTCAGGCAAGGGAATTCTTGTGCCAGATCCCTCCCACATCAACATCAACCACCATTGATGGAGAGTGGCCGGATGCAGTCCTTGGGCCTGAGGATGGGGAAGGGAAACCAGGAGTTTCATGCATCCAAACTGTTGAGAAACACGGTATGGTGTGTACAACTCACAGAGAGTAACCCCGTCAATCTGTGTGGATAAAAACCCATCCTGTAGTGAAATCATGTAAGAACGCTCTTCTAAGATCCCCCTCCGATCATCAACCGTAAAGCCGGAAGGATTGGGTATGGAGTGAATGCTAACTGGGAGAAATCACTCAGAAGCTTGACGACTTCATCAGAGCTGAGGGACTTCAGACGAACTCCAGCTATATCAAGCAGGGTAGGCCGGAGAGTAGTAAGAAGAATGACTACGTTATGAAGATAATCATAAAAGTGGTAATGATCCGCTACCCAGCCATATAAGAATTGAAATGGCCCACTCAGACGATAGGGTGACCCGCCCTCCTGCATGTGGTTCAGTAATTCGAAAGTATGATCCAAAGTGGGCACGACCAGATTTAGTAGGCAGCCTCCCACCAGCTTAGCTTCCATCATCAGGGTGCAAGCCCTGACACCTGTATTGATATCCTGATATGGGAATAGCCACCCACTCAAAAACATGGCAGAAAGTCCTTCCATCCTGAGCATAGGCGGAACACCAGAGCGCACCTCATAACCCCATGAAAGATCGTCGCCCTCCTCCCTAACCGCCCAGTAGGAACCTGGGATAGTTCGTGATTATTGAGAAGGATGAGTCCTGGGGTGCTTGATCTTCGGTACAGGACCGGTGGTCTTCAGAAATAACCCTGCCCAGGTGCGGTAGGGAATAAGGGAGCGGGCGCGCAAGGGCTGACCTAGTGATCACTCCACCGTAACCAGCAGATCCCTCACCAACGAAGGCACTCATTCCGCATCGTCCCATGCGTCAGGGGTGGGAACAATCTCTACATACATCTCACCATTGATTGGAAGCCCTCCTAGTTTGTAGATGTCCCATAAACTAATACTAACTTCACCATGGGAGAGGTGGAAAGTGTTAGTGCTCGAACACTAGTGACTAAGCAAGTCAGGAAAGATCGAAGATGGTGAGTAAATAGAAAAATAGGAATCCCACACTGCGGAGTATAGATTTACTGCTTCCAGTGACTCGGGAAATCCCCAGCAATGATATTGGACCCGAAAGGCCAAGGCCCAGTCATTTGAGAGGATCCCACTAGACCGAAGATCCCACCTGGGGATCCATCTTGTGTTAGGATCCACTCGAGGAAGGTTGATCAATGAGGGGTAACTCTTGAGGACAGGCTCTTGGGAGAAGAACTAAGTGTAATGATCACATTGATTCCAAACAGATCCTCTCAAAATAAAAGTGCCTTTTGGATCAGAATCAGATTCCATCTCTCCTGGCTAGGCGAGGATCGCCTGAGTTCAATTCAGCGATTCTTCCAAACAAGGGGACATAAGACCCGAGAAGATAGGGGGGATAGGGACGTCGTATTGAAGGCTGAAACCATAAATTGGAAGACTATTCGATGACAGATATCCTAGAAGTTCATGAGAGAGAAATTCCTTCAAAACACCATCGTCAGGAATGATGGGTCGACTAGGGTCCTCTTTGATGTTCTCAACTCTATGGATCATAGCAAGACGTCTCCCTGGACCAAACAGAAGAGGTTTGGCAGCGGGCCTAGTCGAAGGTTGAGGAGGAAGCATATTTTCTCCCTGCATCATGGAAACCATACAGATGGTTAGTCAAAAATAATAAAATTTGGACAAAAACAACAAGTATTTGGCAAAAGACTCCAAGGTGACTTCATGACATAATCCGCGTAGGGGCCTCAAAAGGTGGTTTGCGACGACTGCATCCTGCGAACCAGCCCTACGCGGAAGAAGTCCGCGACACTATGTCCTGCGGAGCATTGTCCAGCATCCTGCAAACTAGGCTTCCCCGCAGAATCTTCGAATTTAAATGTTTAAAGTTATGAAAACCTCGAATATTTTCAAGGTCTGGAAGATTTCAGATCCACGGGCCATCCTAAACCGTGTAGAAAATTACTACACGTCCCGTCGTGACTTACTTTTTAATTGATTAAAAGTTTTAGTTCGTGACAGGGAGATTGGTCTGCGGGTGATGGCAAGCGCGAATGAGGACACATTTTGCGGAAATGGAATATGGTCCGCGGACGAGAAGTTTCGCGAAGGAGGCAGGAATATAGAGACGAAAATAGAACTCTGTTTTTGTAAAGAATCCGTTAAAAGAAAAGGGAAGGGACCTGCTTATTTATAGGCGTGGTCCCCTACCGGGTCCACTCCTCTACCGCAAACTATCTAAGATTCAGGACCACTCTATATCGGAATAGTCTCCTCTTCATTTTGATCGGACCCCATTCTGATGGGGGGAATTTGTAGGGTCTTGAAAAATCCACAAAGGAGAATGGGAATCCCTTAATTTGGGAAAGGATTCTACCCAATATCCTTCAAAGAACTGGGAAAAAATATGGAGAACACCCAAGAATTTGGAAAGGGATTGACTTGTCAGTGTATCGGTCCAAAAATGATGGTACGTGGCTGGTTCAGCAAGATGTCCCCTCCACGGACTAACATCGTCCACAAAACAGAGGCGGGAACCCTCCGTGGGCATGAAGTAGGATGGGTGTCAGGTCGGTCCACCATCATGAACTGCCCTAGCCTCGAAGCGCGTCAACTGGCTCAGACCGCGTGCGCTATTGTTCGCGGAACGGAGACGAAGCCATGCACGGCCGCGAAGCACCCCCCAAACCAATTTGGTTCGCGGGTAAGGTGAATTCAATGACCCCTGTGAGTTTTGGATTGACCAAGTCATCCGTAAACCGGGTTTACGATAATGGTCCTCCGTAAAAGGTGCAGCATGACCACAGATACATCTCTTTCGCCCTCTATAAAAGGACATCGAGGGGGAGAAGAAAGTGATTGATCAAATTCGGGTGGAAGGATTTCGGAGGAAGGAGCTTAGGATTTCGCAAATTGTGAAGTTCCGATTCACAAATGAGAATCGGTATGAAACTGGAAACGAATTAATAAGGAACTGAAAAATGCATAACAAATTGGTGAACCGCAAACTTAAAAATAAAAAAAACAGAAGACTGTGAGCCATGGCCCCTCCACGGATGTACTCCCCGTTGACCAAGGAGTCTATGCCCCTTTTTCGATCTGACGCACCGTGTAGCACCCCCCTACGTGGGCCAAGCCCTGACCGATGAACTCCCAACTGGCGTCGCCCCTGGCCGTCATTGCTCGTGCGGACTCCTCCGCATAATAAACTAGTACGCGGGTCAAACTCAAATTCGTGTACCACCCTGGTACGCGGGATTCCTATCAGTCCGCGTCCCACCCTGGCACGCGGACGACCTCTCCTACCGCATAGAACCCCCCTACAGAAAGGGAACCACTCCTCATACACCCATGTGGCCCGCCAACTCCTTCGGTCGTCCCATTCCCTGAGTCAGATTAAATCCTTCTGATCTATCCTGATCCTTCACAATCCCTTCATTGGTCTATTCATCGGCCCCGAGCCAAGGCCTCTACCGAAGCCACCGGACCTGCATGATGCAATCTCCAGGTGCATCAGCGTGCCGCTTTGAGTTCACATACCCATGGTAGGTGAGGGAAAAGGGGTTGCTCTGGCCCTTGATCGGGTTACCAAAACAATCCTAGGTTCACATTCCCATGGTAGTGCATGGCCTTAGCTCGGGAGTCCCCTTTCTACCTCTCCACTTTTTGGGATTGAGGGATCCCGCTCATGTTTCCTTTTGATGAGTGCCAATGGTGAGCACTTCCCCCCTCTCTTGGGAGTGGCTGGGCATCCCTCCTAGAGTAATCCCCACACCATCCTCGCCGGAAGCCAATGGCCCTTCCCCTCTCATCACGGAAAGTTCATTGCTCCACCGTGTGACTCCTACCTTCCTCCAGCATCAGGGAGAAGGAGAGTCCAGTGGTCCTGACCTTCTCCTCCCCCCGTCTTCTTCCTCCCATTCCCTCAGTAGGAAGAATGTGTGAGGCTTTCTAAGTCTGTTGCATTCTCTTGTTTCTTACACCGAGCATGACTCAAGTGGGCTTAGAGATTTGTGATGGTCATAGCATCCGCATGATGGCGGCAGTTGAATGAACTACGTGGGTTTTGATCTATGTCTCCTAAGTAGGGTACGTAGGACGCCTCATCGAGGTTCAATCCCAATAACAGGAAACTCTCACGTGTAAGCCCTAATCTTCCAAGAACTACGTGGACTTGCATTACCGACCAATTAGGGTACGCAGGAAACCTCCCCGAGGTGCAAGCCTGATATCTAAGTCTGATACACATCCATCCCTATCATACCATGTCCTTATACTCCAGCAGGACCATCTCCAGACCCAGAAAATCACTTCCCTTGGGTCTTCCGGGCCACTTCGGCAAAGTCCCGCACCAACTTTGACCGGTCATCTCTCGCCCGGGTGTCCTTGCCACAAGACGTTAAACTGTACGGTTGGGTCCTCATCGCACGACCTTAAAAAGTGATGTGTCCCGTCAAGTGGCACCGAACTACATGGATTCTTATTCCTCTCATGAGGATACGAAGGAATCCCTTATCACGGGTTCGATCCAAACACTCAAGTTGTTATCTATCCCCCCTAGATGACAATAAACTCCAGAGCGCCCAGTTATAAGGCTTCAAGTCAGTGTCGTCTCAATGAGTCCAAACTCCTCGAAGTCATTAATCCAATGAGGGATGGTAAACCTCGGGCCTAAATGAATCTACATCCCTGTGTTCAGTTGAACATTTCCAACTAAGGGGTAATCCATTGATACTATGCCTGGGGATAAACCAAAGATTCCCGAACACATGAACATGTCTTAAATCTATAAGAGAGTCCCAGAACAGGAAATAATTCCCCCCAAAAGGGTACGATGAGCCTGAATTCCCATCCTCTTGACCAATGTGAGTTCTTAAGCGTCGCTGGATGAATCTCCCAGCGAAGGCCTGCCTTTGGAAAGCAGGTCCACGAATCGTTGGATAAAGAAACCTTGGGCGTTTCGAAACGAGGACCGATATATCTGACCTGAGCAATCCATGCGGAACTCAGCTCTCTGCAATATTGACTGTCGGGTGCGTCGGTCCCCACCACCAATTTGTTGCAAAACACACTTAAAACATCGAAAACCCTAAAAAATATTAAAACCCTAAAACCCCCAAAAACCCACAAACCCACAAAACCCATAAAATCCATAAAAATATAAAAAAAATCCTTAAAATCCCAAAAAAATACTTAAAACCCATAAAATCTTGGAAACCCCCTAAGAAAACCATAAAATCTGAAAAATAATTTAAACCCCTTAAAATTTTAAATATGTTGAAAACCCTAAAATACCTTAAAACCAATAAAAACCCCATAAAAATCATAAAACCTCTAAAATTTTTAAAACCCATAAAACCCATAAAAAAATTAAAAACTCTAAAAACCATTATAACCCCAAAAATCTAAAAAAACTCTAAAAACACAAAAAACCAAAAAACCCCTAAAAACCCAAAAAAAATCCTCAAAATACCTAAAATACCTACATGTACATAAAAATCCTAAATCCATAAAAACCCATAAAATATAAAAAAACCCTAAAACCCTAAAACACCATAACGAAACCCTACAAAACACCCCAAAACCCATGAAAACCTATAAAATGATAAAAATCTATTAATCGCTAAAAACACTAAAACCCCTAAAATCCTATAAAATGCCTAAAACATTTAAAAACTCAAAACACCTAAAACTATTAAAAACACCTATAATACACTTAAAACACCTAAAAACCTATAAAACACTAAAAACCCTAAAAACCCTAGAAAACACCAAAACCCCTAAAAACATTAAAAAACCCAAAACACCATAAAACCACTAAAACCCCACATAAAACACTAAAAACACTTTAAATCCCAAAAAAAATCAAAAATCTCTAAACAACATAAAACCCCTAAAAACTAAAAAAACCTGAAAACCCAAAAAACTATAAAAACTCAAAAGAACCCCTTAAAACCCTCAAAATCCATGAAACCCTAAAAATCAAAAAATCCTAGAAAACCCTAAAAACCCTAAAAATTATAAAAACACCTAAGAAAATATTTAAAGGCTAAACAAACCCCTAAAACCTAATAACTCTAAAAAAACCCCAACCCCCCAAACCCTTAAAACCCTTAAAAACTCCTAAAAACCTCTTAAACCCTCAAAATTGAAAAAAACACTAAAATGACCCAAACCAATAAAACCCCTTAACACAATAAAAACCCTAAATACCATACCAACAATAAAAACCCTCAAAATCCCTAAAAACACTAAAACCCATAAAAACCATAAAAATCATAAAACATACCTAAAAATCCTAAAAATGTAAACCCCCCCCCCCCCCCAAAAAAATAAAATCCTCAAGAAGGCCTTCAAAACCTAAAAATACATAAAACCTCTAAAAACCTATAAAAATGATAACAACCCCTAAAAGACCCTAAAGACCCAAAACCTAACAAACATAAAAACAATAAAAAAACATAAGACCTAAAAACTGCTAAACACAACAAAAACCACTAAAAACTCTGAAATCCATTTAACACTATGAATATGTTTAAAAACACTAAAAACCTTAAAAACCCAAAAAGAACTAAAAACACCTAAAAACCTAAAAACACCATAAAACCGTAAAAACCATATAAAAATTCAAAATCCCTAAAACCATAAAAACCCATAAAAATCATTAAAAATACCATAAAACATAAAAACCCTAAAAACCATTACAAACGCAAAGAAAACCTTATAACACTAAAAATAATTAAAACCCTTAAAACCCTAAAAATGCTAAAAAACCAAAACCCCCTAAAAATATAAACACCATAAACACCCATAAAAAGTTAAAAACCCTAAAACCCATAAAAACGTTAAAAACCCTCTAAACACACTAAATACCCTTTCAACCTCCAGAAATGTTAAAAACTCTAAAAATCCTTAAAACCGCTAAAAATTCAAAAAATACTACAAACTCGAAAAACCCTGAAATCCCTAAAAACCATAAACCACATAAAAATATTAACCCCCCCCCCCCAATACATATGCCCATAAAAACCCCTAAATCCCTAAAAAAATTAAAAAACCTAAAAAAATTAACACCCCTAAAAAACCTAAAAAATACTAAAACCCCTAAAAACCCTAGAAGCACTAAAACCCAAAACCCCTACAAAACCTAAAACCCATAAAGACACAAAAACCCACATAAAACTATAAAAACTCTAAAAAAGAATAAAACAACTTAAAATACACAAAAACCCCCAGAAATGAGAAAACCCATAGAACCCCTAAAACACTCAAAATCTCTAAAAACCCTAAAACCATAAATATCCTAAAAATCCTTAAAAATCCCTTAAAACATAAAAACCCCTAAAACTATGAAAACCCAAATAAAAAATTAAAATTTTAAAAACACTTAAAACCCCTAAAAACCTAAAAATACTAAAACCCAAAATACCATAAAATCCCCAAAAAACCATAAAACCCCCCTAACACCCCAAAAAACCCTAAAATACCACTAATGATCCAAAAACCCTTTAAATCCCTAAAAATGTTAAAAACTTGTAAAACCCATTTAAAAACCTAAAAAACTCTATATAAATCCCTAACCCGCCAATCCCTAAAACCCCAAAACCCCTTAAAATCCCAAAACTCCTCAAAATAAATTAAAAATAATTATCTATAAAATCCCAAAAAACCATAAAAATGTAAAAACCCCTAAACACTGAAAAAACCCTATGAAAACCATACCAACCCAAAAACACTTAAAACCCTTAAAAAATAAAAAATACTAAAAACCCTAAAAACCATAAACACCAAAAAAATCCTAAAACCACTAAAAACTATAAAAACCATAAAACCCATAAAAACCCTAAACCCCCCTAAAACCCCTTAAAACCACAAAACCATTATAAAAGTCTAAAAAAGAAAAAAACCACAAAAACTATAAAAACATAAAAAACCATGAAACCCTGAAAAAACATAAAAACAATAAAATCTATACAACCCTTAATACTCCTAAAAAATACCAAAAAATCCCTAAATAAGAAAAAACACTAAAAACCCAGAAAACCCCTAATAAAACGATGAAAACCTAAAAACACTTAAAACCCCTAATAAAAAAATGATGAAAACCCTAAAAACCCTAAAAATCATAAAAATCACAAAACCCAATAAAAACCTTAAAAACCCTATAAAACCCTAAAAACCACTAAAAACACTAAAACCCCTTTAAGCACCTAATAAATTTAAAAACTCTTAAAACCCTAAAAAACTAAATAAAGAACACTAGAAAACCACAAAACTGCCATAAAAACCCTAAAAACCGTCAAAATCCCTAAAAACCCTAAAAACTCATATAAATGCTAAAAAATCCATAAATTCCCTAAAAATGTAAATAAAACCTAAAAACCATAAAAACAAAACAAAACAAGAAACACCTGAAATCACTAAGAACACCTAAAAACATAGAAATTTCTAAAAACCCTAAAAACCATAAAACCCCTAAAATCCATAAAATCCCTAAAGACCTTAAAACCCTATAGAAAGTCCTAAAAATCCTAAAAGCCCCAAAAAATTAAAAAACGTTGTAATCCAATAAAAACATTTAATGTTTTTTTTAAAATAAATTCCATAAAAATTCCAAAAAAAAAACTATAAACCAAAAAAACATTAAAACCCTAAAACCCCACAAAATTCAAAGAAACCATAAAAACAAAAAAATTAAAAATTTCCAATAAATCATTAAAAATTTAAAAAACTATAAAAAACAAGGAGAACCCTAACAAAAAATACCTAAACCCCTAAAACAACTAAAACCCTAAAAACAACTAAAACTCTAAAAACCAATTAAAACATTAAAATCCCTAAAAACCATTAAAACATTAAAATCCATAATAATCCAAAAAAAGCACTAAAATCCATTAAAACATAAAAAACCTAAAAAAACCTAAAAACCCCTATTAATAACTCAAAAACATAAATATAATTTAAACCCTTAATAACATTAAAACCCCCAAAAAGTTCCTAAAACCATAAAAATGCATAAAAACCAAGAAAAAACCTAAAAGCCTCAAAAAAACAAAAAAAACCCCACCAAAAGGTAAAAGAAACTAAAATTCTAAAAAATCGTTAAACAACTACATACATTTTAAAAATACAAATAATCCTTAAAATCAATTAAAACTCAAAAAAAGAAAAAAAACTAAAACAATAATAAAAACCCTAAAACCCATCAGAATCCTTAAAAACACAGAAAAATACAAAAAATCACTAAAAATACCTAAAAACATAAAAAACCCAACAAATTAAAAATTCTAATAAAACCATAAAACCCTAAAAACACTAAAAACCCTAAAAATCAGAAAATGCTAAAACCCCTAAAAACCATAAAAAACATAAAACCTCAAAAAACCTTAAATACAGTAAAACCCATAAAATCCTTAAAAAATAACTAAATACCATAAAAACCCTTTAAACCCATAAAAACATTAAGAAAACTTTAAAATACCCTAAAACCCAAAAAATTATAAACACCATAAAACCCCCCAATAAACAAAAAAACCCATACACCCCTTAAAATCCCAAAAATCCCTAAAAACATTAAAATCCATAGAAATCGCTGAAAATGCAAAAAAAACCCTAAAAACCCTAAGAACCCCAAATAAAACCTCAAAAACCTAAAATAATGTAAAACCTAAAAATCCTAAAGGACAATAAATACTCTAAAAACCTTAAAACCCCTCAAAATTCAAAAAACCATAAAAACTATAAAAATAAAAAAATACCTAAAAATCAATAAACATGTAAAAACCCTAAATCCCTAAAAAACTATAATAAACCCTTAAAAACCTAAAAAATAGATGAAACTCCAAAAACCATAAAACCATTAAAAACATTAAAAATGTAAAAACCCATAAAACCCTAATAACTACTAAAAACTCTAAAAAACTATTAATCCCAAAAAAAATTGTTAAATCTATACGGAAATTAAAATCCTCAAAACTCAAAAAACAAAGAAGCTATAAAAACACTAAACCCATACAAACCCTAAAAACAATAAAATGATAAAGAAGACCAAAATTTACATAAAAATATCAAAACCCCAAGAAATCCTAAACATCCTAATAAAACCATAAATACCTAAAAAACCCTTTAAACCCCTAAAACCACCAAAGGATAAAAACCCTAAAAATACTAAAAAACATTATAATCCTAAAAACCATAAACCCCAAAAAACCATCAGAACCCTTAAAATGCAATAAAATATACAAAAACCACTAACTACTCTAAAAAACCTCTAAACACCTAAAATGTTAAAAAACATTAGAAAACAATAAAATCCCTAAAAAATCAAAAAAATCCTAAAACCCCAAAAAATCCATAAACCACCTAAACCCCCAAAAAATCCCTAAAAGACCTAAAAACCATAAAAATACTTACAATCCTTAAAAAAGTAAAAAATAAAATTACCCCAAAAAATACCAAGTAAACATTAAAAACCTAAAAAGACTTAAAATCCTATAAAATTATAAAAACCCTAAAGACCAATAAAAACCGTAAAACCCCTAAAAACCAAAAAAGTTGAAAACCCATAAAACACTAAAAACTATAAAATAATAGAAAAAACCATAAAATGTTAAAAAAACTAATAAACCCATGAAAAACACTAATAAATCCTTAAATCCCAAAAAACACTTTGAACCCCAAAAAACCTAAAAACATTAAAACCCATAAAAACAATAAAAACACTAAAAACCCTCAAAATCCCTTAAAACCATAAAAAACTGTAAAAAACCTTAAAAATCCTCAAAATTACCTGGTAATGTAATGAACCCTAACAAAACTAAAAAACCAAATAAAACCATAAAAACCTAATAAAACATAAAAAACCATAAATACATAAAAACACTAAAAACCCATAAGGCCCTTAAAAATCCAAAAACCCCTTAAAACCATAAAAACCTCCAAACACCTTAAAAACCTAAAACCCCATAAAAACCCTAAAAACCCAGAAAAAACTATAAAAACCATTTAGACCCCTAATTTTTTTTAAAAAACTATAAAAACCCTTAAAACCCTAAAAATTGAAAACAAAACACCAAAAACCACAGAAACTACAAAAACCATAAAAAACCTAAAAACCCCTCAAAATCCGAAAAAACCCTAGAAACCATAAAAATACTAAAAAGGACATGAAAATCTCTAAAATTTAAAAAAACCTTAAAATAACTAATAAAACCTAATAAAAAATTAAAAACCTACAAAAATTAAAACCCCTAAAAACACAAATCTTGCTAAAAACACTAATAAAACTCAAAACATAAAACCCCTAAAACACTAAACACCCATAAAAACCCTAATAACCCACTAAAACTCCTTTAAAACACTAAAACATTAAAATCTATGAAAACCCTTAACAACCAAAAAAACTCAAAAAAACTATAGAAAACAAAAAAGAAACATAAAACCCCCAAAAACATCAAAATACTAAAACCCATCAAAATTGTAAAAATTAAAAAAAATCCAAAATATCCAAAAAAAAACTTAAGAAACCATAAAATCCCTAAAATCCCATAATAAAAAATAAAAAACTAAAAATGTCTAAATCCGCAAAGAAAATAAAAATTCTAAAAACACTAAAAACCCAAAAAACTATGAAAACCCCTAAACCCCTTAAAAACCAAAAAACCAAAAAAACCCTAAACCACACTACAAACTATAAAAACCCATTAAACCCCTAAAATAATAAAAAATCTCAAAACCTATAAAGAACATAGAAAACCCCTAAAAACCCAAAAAACGCCATAAAATCCTAAAAACCTTAAAAAACCAAAAAAAGCTAAAAACCCATAAAAATACAAAAAAAATCCCTAAAAATCCATGAAAAGTAAAAAAATATAAAAACCATAATAAATCATAGTAAAACCATAAAAATATAAAAAACACATAAACCCCTAAAAACCTAAACTAACATTAAAAATAATAAAAACCCCTAAAACCTCGGAAATACCCTGAAAACCATCAAATTTCCTAAAAAATAAAAACTATAAAAATACTAAAAAATAATTGAAATAAAAAAGTAAAAGACCCTTAAAACTAAGAAAAATTCTAAAAAAAACTTAAAAACCTAAAAAACCTAAAACACCTAAAATCCTAAAAAATTCTAAAAACCCTAAAACATCCTAAAAACAAAAAAAACCCTAAAAACCATAAAAACCCCTAAAAATTAAAACCTCTAAAATCCCATAAAAATCATAAAAAGAACTAAACACTCTAAAACCCCTATAAACCCCAAAAAATTTAAAAACATGAAAAGACATAAAAACTCAAAAAACCCCAAAAAAACAAAAAATCAAAATACTCTTAAAAGCCATCAAAATCAATATAAATCATTAAACCCAAAAAACTCATAAAAACCCCAAAAAAATAAAAAAAATACAAAAACACAAGAAAACCATAAGCAAACCATAAAAACCTAGAAATACTTTAAACCCCCCAAACCCACTAAAAACCCTAAAATCCATAAAATAACTCAAAATCAATAAAAACACTAAAATTCACTGTAACACCCCAAGCTTCTACGGTACGTTTCCCTTTGAATAATGTGATAGCGTGTGTTGTACGCAACCTCGAGTTCTAACACACGCCACAACTAATTAAACTAGCCGTTGTGAATAGTAATACCTAATTTTTGAAATTATATATATTTTATATTTGAAAATGGACTTCATTTTTGGACTCGGAATATCTAATTTAGCCTAAGGTGAAATTTTGGTACTTTTCGGATAACTTTCATATTTTGATGAATAGTGAAAATTACTAGATTTTAATTAAAAACAACTTTTTTAATCAAAATAAGTAATAGTGATAAATTATGAATTTGAGTGGTTTTAAAGTATATTTAGAATATATTTTTACCATTTAATATAATGTTGGTCATTGGACATAATTTTACAATTAAACCGAACATAAACAAGTGTCAATCTTTTGGTAGTTATTATCTCTTAAAAACACGCTTTTTGTTTTGACAGCGGGAATTAATTTTAAATTAATTTCTGCCACTTCTGTGTTTTGAATTTAGAAAAATGGATTCCATATTTGGAATCAGGATGTTCAAATTGTGTAAATAGGTAACTTTTATTTTTAGACATTTTGAATAATTACTGCGGTAAATATTTTATTTACCATGGTTAAGGGTAAATCCGGTAAATAAGGGTTAAACAAATAATATTATAATAATACTAAATTACCCTAAAACGTGTCCTAAACCTATTGGTTGATACATAGTCGACCATGGGCATCTTTGGGTCTATTTTGGGACCCCATGGATCCACTTGTAAGTGATAATGACACTTTATTTTAATTAAGTCAAAATGAATACAAAAATGACACAAGCATACATCTTTTAGAAGAACAATTTTTACATAGGGTTATACATGTTGGATTTTCGATTATAAATATTAATTAGAAAGATAAAAAGATTTCCTACATAATTATGTTTTATTTATAATTTTTAGACATTAAATAATTTATTTTATTTATGACACAATGATGATGCAGTAATTACTATTATAGTGAAAAATTAAAATAATTGATATTATAAATACCCAAATAAATATAATATGAAACTTTTAATGAATTAAACTAATTTTCTAGGATAATATGAGATATTAGGATTGATGTAATTGACTTTGTTCTAAGTAATCAATCTGTTATGAGTTTCACAAAAATCAACTATTGAATAGTGTCAAAATTGACATAAAAGAGTTCTTAAAACACATATTATATTATTAATTGATATTAAATTCCTAAAAATCTAAGGTTCGGCCAAGAGACTTATATTATGATAGGTTAATCATTAATGGACCACTTGGGGGTCTCTTGGATGTATATAGTAAGTTTATTAACCATATTATATAAAAATACAAAGAGACATTGTAAAAGTGAAACTAATTAACTTAGAGTTAATACTTAAAGATAAGGTTAATATAAGTACCAAAACCTGTCTAAATTCTTTTGGTTGAGTTTTTTTCGACCTATCCCCACCTTAACCTTTGAATAATAAACTTTGGAGCCATTAGAAACCGAATATGAATTTATTATAAATTAATATTTCTAGCTTTTCCAAAGGTGCCCCTCACCCCTCTTATAAAAGGGCACTCCTCCTTCTCATTTCTTCACACCTTCAAAGCCTTTTGGTTCGGCCAAACTCTGCCCAAATACTCTCCCAACATCCCTCACTACAACCTAGAGGCCTTAGTTTGATCAGAAAGCCAACCTAAGGAGCCCTTTTGATCAAATCAAAAGGAAGAACCCGAAGAAGAGGTAATGATTTCACCACCCTTTTCTAAGTTCATTTCTTCTTCCACTTCTTCTTCCTTTGTTCTTACCATTCTAAAATAATAACTCCAGTATCTCACATATACTGTGATGTTATTATAAGTATGGTACAATCATATTCAGTATTCTATCCACCCTTTGAATAACATGTCACCATACGTGCGTACGTACGGCTTACCGTCTCCATGTCGTGGTGTAATTGTTATTCAATATAATATTATTTGGATGGGTATAATAATGATGTGTAACTCATGTAAATAATAAATATAACATGTTAATGATTCTGTATATATGATATACCATCCATTTATATATTATTTTAATATCAAAAGAATGATATTGTCGCTCGTGCGTACGTACGGACTACCGTCTCCACGAACGCGATGAGATTCATTCTCCATCGTATCCATTCAAGTATAATTATCATTTTATGATTTAAAAATGATGTTTAAGGACTTGATATCATTCTGAATATGAATAAGATACAACAAACATGGCTTATGTAACAAAACACATAAAAGAAAATGAGTAAGTTAACACCCGAAACGATGATAATTCTAAGATATTATTAATAAATCAATGTTAAAAGATCATATATGATATCATATTAATATATATGATTCTTGTATAATTTAATAACAATTATTTCACCATTATACAGGAGGTTAACCTACCCCAACCAAGGAAAAGTACAAGGTAAGGGTTATTTCACAATCTCTTCTTTATCCGAGGTTGTTTATACGTAATAATCTACTGGGATCTCTTTATCATCCACATCCATGTTTCTTCGAAATGTATTTCAAAACATTTTTACTATTTACAAGAATATGGGTTAAAGTCATTTATACCCTTGTTTGACTTTTTATAAGAGGTTTATAAAGGAATCTTTCCGTCGTTTTCAAAACAAGGTCCTTTTTTAACCTTTTCGACAGAATTGAGGTAAGAATGTTTTTTTTAACTTATACGGCGGGTGCGGTTATTTTCCGCCGTTATAAAATCGTCGAAGCCTCCCATACAAGCTTATAAGAATATTTTCAAAGAAAATGTTTTATTTTATATGGATCTTAAATGATTTCAAAATAAAAGGAGATATTTCTTTAAAAAGAATTTTGATTTCATCTATGTCAACATCCTTTGATGGATTTTAAGATTATTTGAAGTTGATTTATTATGATACAAAACTTCTATATTGTATTGAAGGTTTTGTGATATGTTTGACTGTGGATGTGCTATTTTTATACCATTCATAGTTTATTGTGAAAGTATTGACATTTCGTATGCTAGTTTTAATACGAATGTTTATGTTATGTTTAAACCTTTTCATATGGGAATGCATTGGACTTAATAAGTGACGGGTGGAGCCCGCTATAGCTCCTCGATGCATCGGTAGGTCTCATGAGACAAACTAGTGTCTTGGCACAAGGCCTTGACAAAAATCTTATTTTTAGTCTTGGCACGAGGCCTTGGCTATGTGGTTATGATAGTCTGGCATTATGCATTCCAACATTATGAAAGTGGTTTTTGATATTGCATGTGATTATTCGATTAGTAGAATATCCATGTGAACAAGTAAATGGCATTATTTCATTTTACTTTTGCCATACTATGTTGAAGTTCAATTTTAAAAGGCTTTTGTTTTAGTAATTCATTGCCTTAAATGTTTATGCTTATTTTGAATGTTCCGCTATATTGTTATCCTTACTGGGCATTTGAGCTCACCCCTTTTCTATGTTTTATTTTTCCCAGGTAGTGAAGAAGTAATTTATGAATGACTTGCAGGGATATTATGAGGGGTTAATAGTGTGGATTGTGGAAACATTATGTTGTTGTATTAGTTTTTCACTTTGAAATGTAATGTAAAACTTATGAATATATCTAGTGTTTCCAAGGCTACTAAACCAATCGGTCTTTCGGGATTTGATCTTTCTTGTGATCATGCCAATGTTATGTAATTAATGCACCGACTCTGGGTAGCTGGGGTCGGGGCATTACAGTTGGTATCATAGGAAGTTTAGTACAAACCTTGGAAGCTAGATTTAGATAAACTCTGATTAGAGCACATAAACCTAAGATGAACTTTGAGGATTAGTATAGAAGAACTTCCTAGAATTTTGGTATTGTAGAGACTTTGTGAGTTTTCCGAGCAATACATCCCTGTCTGGATACGAGCAGGTAGAGGCGGCTCTGGCACAGATGTACCTAGGGGTAAAACCCGAAAACACCGCTTTGAGCTAGACTCGAACAGGAACTGGTGCACGACAACGGGCCTTGCTGCACTCTTGGTTACGACACTCCCGGGGGATATGCTTAGGATAACTCTCACTATCTTTACAAATCATTATGAAGGTTTTATGAGTATATACTTCCTCAAAGAAAACATTTTTATGATTATGGATTATATCCATAAATAGTTCAATTTATGCTAAGTGTTTTATAAGTATGGGATTATGTATTTTGATTCATAAACTGATCTAGTTTATGCCATTGTTTAGAAATGGCGCCTAGTGGAAGAAATTGAAACCGTATCAATGCACGCACTCCATGTAGGGATTGCCCTCCTGCTCAAGATAATTATAGTGGGGCTGGTGATGCAACTGGTGCTGATCAGCTAATCACCATACTGGGACAACTTACTCAGGTTATGAATAATAACCTTACCCGTATGGAGCACCCTGATCCGCAGCGTGGAGGATCAATGTTAGATCGATTCATGAGGCAACAACCACCAACGTTCAATGGGAATACAAATCCCTTAGTAGCTGAGCAATGGATATTTTCCCTAGAGAAAATATTTCAGGCTTTGGGGAGCAGTGAAAGGGAAAAAGTTATCATGGCAGTTTACCGCCTCACTGGAGATGCTGATCAATGGTGGTCATTGATTAAAAATACGAAAGAAGATGATGAAGTGTCAAATATGGAGTGGAGGGAGTTCAAAGAGCTGTTTTTAGAAAAATACTTCCCTCGCGACCATCGAGCAGATATGGAAAGGCAATTTCTGAGTCTGAGACAAAAGGAGGATGAGAATGTCACAAAGTATGAGGCTAACTTTACAAGGTTAGCGAGGTACGCTGGTGATTATATTCGCAACCCAAGAAGTAAGATTGATCGTTTCTTTGATGGGTTAAAACCATTTCTCCGTCGAGCATTAGTCTCACAATCCTTTTCATCGTACGAAGACATTGTCTCATGTGCTATAAAGACCGAAAAGGAATTCTCTAAGTCTTATGACTTTAAAGCAAAGCAAGAGAAGAAGAGACCTGCTGATCAATCTGGGAATGGAAATAAGGGGAAGAAGGGAAAGGTTGAATATCCATCTTGTGGTAAGTGCGGGAAGAAACACCCCGGTGCTTGCCTGAAGGGAATGGGAGTCTGTTACAAGTGTGGTGAAAAGGCCACCAAGCTCATGATTGCAAGGGGAAGAAGGAAGCCACCAACGTTCAGTGCTACAATTGCAGGGAGATGGGGCATTATGCAAATGCATGTCCTAAGCGTCAGGAGAACTTACCTCAGAAAAGGCCAAGGGATCAAGGCCAGGCTTATGCTATCACTACTGCTGAGGTAGAAGCTCCGAAAGACGTGGTGGCAGGTAATTTAATGGTTTCCTCAAGTTTAGCAAATGCATTATTTGATTCTGGATCATCGCATTGTTTCATATCTTCCCAGTTTGCTAAGAAAATTAGATATTTCCAATTTGATTTAATAAGGGAGTTGTCAGTTAAAACTCCAAAGGGAAGTATCGTTGCAACAAAGTTTTGTGAATCAGTCCCCATTAGAGCACATAAATTTTCTTTATCTGCTGATTTCATCGTCATACCTATGATTGAGTTTGATATAATCCTCGGTATGGACTGGCTTTCGGACTATGATGCGAAGATTTATTGTAAGAAGAAAGAGGTTACGATTCTTGATGATAATGATAAGGAACACCTTATTTTTAGAGCAGAATCGTCACCACCTAATTCTTATTTAGACCCACCCCCAGTAGCTCAACTTAATTCAATTATTGGGGAGGAAGAGAATGAAATAACTGTTGGTGAGGAAAGGAATGTTCAAATAGAGGATGTACCTGTTGTGAAAGAATTTGTAGATGTATTTCCGGAAGATTTACCTGGACATCCTCCAGAACGAGAAGTTGAGTTTTCTATTGATTTGATTCCTGGATCAAGGCCTATATCGAAGACCCCTTATAGAATGGCCACTGTAGAGTTAGTCGAACTAAAGAAACAACTAGAGGAATTGAGTAATAAGGGATTTATTCGCCCTAGTGTTTCTCCATGGGGAGCCCCTGTTCTTTTTGTTAAAAAGAAAGATGGATCTATGAGGTTATGTATCGACTACAGGGAGATCAATGCTATAACGATAAAGAACAAGTATCCCCTACCTCGTATTGATGATTTATTTGACCAACTGCATGGAGCTCAATACTTTTCAAAGATTGACCTTCGATCTGGATACCATCAGTTGTGTGTAAAGAAGGAAGACATTCCGAAGACAGCATTTCGAACCAGGTACGGGCATTACGAGTTTACTGTAATGCCGTTTGGATTGACTAATGCACCCTCTGTATTCATGGATCTGATGAATAGAGTTTTCAAGGAGTATCTCGATGAATTTGTGGTGGTATTTATTGATGATATCTTGGTATACTCCAAAACCTACGAAGATCATGAAAATCACTTGCGCATTATCTTGAAGACTCTGAGGAGGCATGAATTATATGGAAAGTTTAGCAAGTGTGAATTCTGGCTTCAGGAGATTTCTTTTCTTGGCCATATTGTCTCTAAAGATGGAATCTCTGTTGATCCTTCTAAGACCAAGGCAATCCAAGAATGGCCATCACCTACGAGTATAACTGAGGTACGTAGTTTTATTGGCTTGGCAGGTTATTATCGACGTTTCGTCCAGAATTTTGCCCGATTGGCTAACCCATTAACGAAGCTCACACGTAAAGGGGTTAAATTTGTTTGGACAAAAGAGTGTGAAGAATGTTTCGAAGAACTGAAGAGAAGATTAGTCAATGCTCCTATATTGACTCTACCATCGGGGAATGATGGGTTCGTTATTTATAGTGATGCATCAAAGAAAGGACTTGGCTGTGTCCTTATGCAGAATGATAGAGTTATTGCCTATGCATCATGACAGTTGAAAATTCATGAACAAAACTATCCTACTCATGATCTCGAGTTAGCAGCAGTGATCTTTGCTTTGAAGATATGGAGGCACTACCTCTATGGTGAAAAATGTGAGATTTATACTGATCACAAGAGTTTGAAGTATATTTTCTCACAAAAAGAACTCAACATGAGGCAAAGGAGATGGCTTGAATTACTCAAGGATTATGATTGTACGATACACTACCACCCGGGGAAGGCAAACAAGGTGGCAGATGCTTTGAGTAGAAAAGACCATGGAGTTTTGAACAATATGAGAATTGAAAGGGATCCAATTTTCATGGATCTAGTGAAAATGGACATGGGAATAACCAGGGAAGGTGAAACATCAATGCTTTTTCAAATGGTTGCCAAACCATCTTTACTAGAAAGGATTAAGAGTTCTCAGACCGATGATGACGAATTCCAAAAGAAGATTAAAGCTGTGAATGATGGGAGATTGAGAGACTTTGTGTATGAAGATGGAATTTTGAAATTCGGGAAGAGACTTTGTGTTCCCGATTTACCTGATCTGAAAAGGGAATTGTTGGATGATGCTCATAGTTCCAATTTCTCTATACACCCTGGGAGCACCAAAATGTATAGAGATTTGAAGGAACATTTTTGGTGGGACAACATGAAGAGGGAGATTGCTGATTTTGTGTCAAGATGTATGGTTTGTCAACAAGTGAAAGCTGGAAGGCAACAGCCTGGAGGAGTCATGCAACCTCTTCCCATACCGGAGTGGAAATGGGACAATATTACGATGGACTTTGTCATGGGGCTACCAAAGACTCCTAGAAGGAACGATGCAATATGGGTTATTGTTGATCGTCTTACCAAGTCAGCACATTTTCTTGCTATAAGAGAAGATCTACCCCTGGAACGTCTAGCAAGACTATACATTAATGAAGTTGTGAGACTTCATGGAGTTCCCCTATCGATTGTTTCTGATCGTGATCCCCGTTTTACTTCAAGATTTTGGAAAAGTCTTCAGAAATCCCTGGATACTGAACTTCATTTGAGCACTGCTTACCACCCTCAGACAGACGGACAATCAGAACGGACTATTCAGACCTTAGAAGACATGTTGAGATCTTGCTCACATGATTTTCAGGGTATGTGGGATCAATATTTACCTCTGGTAGAATTTTCCTATAACAATAGCTTCCATTCGAGTATACAAATGGCACCATATGAAGCGTTATACGGAAAGAGATGTCGTACACCAACCTGTTGGGATGACGTTGGTGAAAGAAAACTTGTAGGCCCAGAACTGGTGGAGGAAACGGTGGAAAAGGTGAAAGTAATCCAAAATCACATCAAAGTAGCTCAAAGTAGGCAGAAGAGCTATGCCGATAATCGAAGGAAGGATTTGGAATTTCAAGTCGGTGATCATGTTTTCCTGAAGGTATCTCCGTGGAAGGGAGTCATACGTTTTGGTAAGAAAGGTAAATTGAGTCCCAGGTACATCGGACCTTTCGAAATTCTAGAACGAATTGGGGCTGTAGCTTACCGATTGGCAATGCCGCCAAGTCTCTCCAAAGTTCACGATGTATTCCACGTATCTCTGTTGAGGAAATACATGCCTGACCCAACGCATGTACTCACCTATGAAGATTTAGAACTGGAACCCGATCTGTCTTATTGCGAAGAGCCCATCAAGATTCTTGATACGAGAGAACAAGTGCTGAGAAACCGGACGACGCGTCTGGTAAAAGTTTTGTGGAGGAATCATAAGATGGAAGAGGCAACGTGGGAACCCGAGGAACTTATGATGAAGAACCACCCGAGTCTTTTTATGCAGTAATACCCTAGAAATTGCGAGGACGCAATTATTTGAAGGAGGGGAGAATGTAACACCCCAAGCTTCTACGGTACGTTTCCCTTTGAATAATGCGATAGCGTGTGTTGTACGCAACCTCGAGTTCTAACACACGCCACAACTAATTAAACTAGCCGTTGTGAATAGTAATACCTAATTTTTGAAATTATATATATTTTATATTTGAAAATGGACTTCATTTTTGGACTCGGAATATCGAATTTAGCCTAAGGTGAAATTTTGGTACTTTTCGGATAACTTTCATATTTTGATGAATAGTGAAAATTACTAGATTTTAATTAAAAACAACTTTTTTAATCAAAATAAGTAATAGTGATAAATTATGAATTTGAGTGGTTTTAAAGTATATTTAGAATATATTTTTACCATTTAATATAATTTTGGTCATTGGACATAATTTTACAATTAAACCGAACATAAACAAGTGTCAATCTTTTGGTAGTTATTATCTCTTAAAAACACGCTTTTTGTTTTGACAGCGGGAATTAATTTTAAATTAATTTCTGCCACTTCTGTGTTTTGAATTTAGAAAAATGGATTCCATATTTGGAATCAGGATGTTCAAATTGTGTAAATAGGTAACTTTTATTTTTAGACATTTTGAATAATTACTGCGGTAAATATTTTATTTACCATGGTTAAGGGTAAATCCGGTAAATAAGGGTTAAAAAAAATAATATTATAATAATACTAAATTACCCTAAAACGTGTCCTAACCCTATTGGTTGATACATAGTCGACCATGGGCATCTTTGGGTCTATTTGGGGACCCCATGGATCCACTTGTAAGTGATAATGACACTTTATTTTAATTAAGTCAAAATGAATACAAAAATGACACAAGCATACATCTTTTAGAAGAACAATTTTTACATAGGGTTATACATGTTGGATTTTCGATTATAAATATTAATTAGAAAGATAAAAAGATTTCCTACATAATGATGTTTTATTTATAATTTTTAGACATTAAATAATTTATTTTATTTATGACACAATGATGATGCAGTAATTACTATTATAGTGAAAAATTAAAATAATTGATATTATAAATACCCAAATAAATATAATATGAAACTTTTAATGAATTAAACTAATTTTCTAGGATAATATGAGATATTAGGATTGATTTAATTGACTTTGTTCTAAGTAATCAATCTGTTATGAGTTTCACAAAAATCAACTATTGAATAGTATCAAAATTGACATAAAAGAGTTCTTAAAACAAATATTATATTATTAATTGATATTAAATTCCTAAAAATCTAAGGTTCGGCCAAGAGACTTATATTATGATAGGTTAATCATTAATGGACCACTTGGGGGTCTCTTGGATGTATATAGTAAGTTTATTAACCATATTATATAAAAATACAAAGAGACATTGTAAAAGTGAAACTAATTAACTTAGAGTTAATACTTAAAGATAAGGTTAATATAAGTACCCAAACCTGTCTAAATTCTATTGGTTGAGTGTTTTTCGACCTATCCCCACCTTAAACTTTGAATAATCAACTTTGGAGCCATTAGAAACCGAATATGAATTTATTATAAATTAATATTTCTAGCTTTTCCAAAGGTGCCCCTCACCCCTCTTATAAAAGGGCACTCCTCCTTCTCATTTCTTCACACCTTCAAAGCCTTTTGGTTTGGTCAAACTCTGCCCAAATACTCTCCCAACATCCCTCACTACAACCTAGAGGCCTTAGTTTGATCAGAAAGCCAACCTAAGGAGCCCTTTTGATCAAATCAAAAGGAAGAACCCGAAGAAGAGGTAATGATTTCACCACCCTTTTCTAAGTTCATTTCTTCTTCCACTTCTTCTTCCTTTGTTCTTACCATTCTAAAATAATAACTCCAGTATCTCACATATACTGTGATGTTATTATAAGTATGGTACAATCATATTCAGTATTCTATCCACCCTTTGAATAACATGTCACCATACGTGCGTACGTACGGCTTACCGTCTCCACGTCGTGGTGTAATTGTTATTCAATATAATATTATTTGGATGGGTATAATAATGATGTGTAACTCATGTAAATAATAAATATAACATGTTAATGATTCTGTATATATGATATACCATCCATTTATATATTATTTTAATATCAAAAGAATGATATTGTCGCTCGTGCGTACGTACGGACTACCGTCTCCACGAACGCGATGAGATTCATTCTCCATCGTATCCATTCAAGTATAATTATCATTTTATGATTTAAAAATGATGTTTAAGGACTTGATATCATTCTGAATATGAATAAGATACAACAAACATGGCTTATGTAACAAAACACATAAAAGAAAATGAGTAAGTTAACACCCGAAACGATGATAATTCTAAGATATTATTAATAAATCAATGTTAAAAGATCATATATGATATCATATTAATATATATGATTCTTGTATAATTTAATAACAATTATTTAACCATTATACAGGAGGTTAACCTACCCCAACCAAGGAAAAGTACAAGGTAAGGGTTATTTCACAATCTCTTCTTTATCCGAGGTTGTTTATACGTAATAATCTACTGGGATCTCTTTATCATCCACATCCATGTTTCTTCGAAATGTATTTCAAAACATTTTTACTATTTACAAGAATATGGGTTAATGTCATTTATACCCTTGTTTGACTTTATATAAGAGGTTTATAAAGGAATCTTTCCGTCGTTTTCAAAACAAGGTCCTTTTTTAACCTTTTCGACAGAATTGAGGTAAGAATGTTTTTTTTAACTTATACGGCGGGTGCGGTTATTTTCCGCCGTTATAAAATCGTCGAAGCCTCCCATACAAGCTTATAAGAATATTTTCAAAGAAAATGTTTTATTTTATATGGATCTTAAATGATTTCAAAATAAAAGGAGATATTTCTTTAAAAAGAATTTTGATTTCATCTATGTCAACATCCTTTGATGGATTTTAAGATTATTTGAAGTTGATTTATTATGATACAAAACTTCTATATTGTATTGAAGGTTTTGTGATATGTTTGACTGTGGATGTGCTATTTTTATACCATTCATAGTTTATTGTGAAAGTATTGACATTTCGTATGCTAGTTTTAATACGAATGTTTATGTTATGTTTAAACCTTTTCATATGGGAATGCATTGGACTTAATAAGTGACGGGTGGAGCCCGCTATAGCTCCTCGATGCATCGGTAGGTCTCATGAGACAAACTAGTGTCTTGGCACAAGGCCTTGACAAAAATCTTATTTTTAGTCTTGGCACGAGGCCTTGGCTATGTGGTTATGATAGTCTGGCATTATGCATTCCAACATTATGAAAGTGGTTTTTGATATTGCATGTGATTATTCGATTAGTAGAATATCCATGTGAACAAGTAAATGGCATTATTTCATTTTACTTTTGCCATACTATGTTGAAGTTCAATTTTAAAAGGCTTTTGTTTTAGTAATTCATTGCCTTAAATGTTTATGCTTATTTTGAATGTTCCGCTATATTGTTATCCTTACTGGGCATTTGAGCTCACCCCTTTTCTATGTTTTATTTTTCCCAGGTAGTGAAGAAGTAATTTATGAATGACTTGCAGGGATATTATGAGGGGTTAATAGTGTGGATTGTGGAAACATTATGTTGTTGTATTAGTTTTTCACTTTGAAATGTAATGTAAAACTTATGAATATATCTAGTGTTTCCAAGGCTACTAAACCAATCGGTCTTTCGGGATTTGATCTTTCTTGTGATCATGCCAATGTTATGTAATTAATGCACCGACTCTGGGTAGCTGGGGTCGGGGCGTTACATTCACAAAAATCTTAAAAATCACCCAAAACCCAAAAAACATAAAAAACCCCAAAAACCATTAAAAAACTTAATAAAAACATAAAAACCTAAAAACACATAAAACTGCTAGAAACCAAAACAAACGCTAAAGTCTCTAGAAGATCCTAAAACCCCTAAAACCCCATGAAACCCATAAAACACCTATAAACCTTAAACAATCTAAAAACCCATAAAAACCCAAGAAACCACTAAAACTTCTAAAAATGCTGTAAACCACCAAAAAATTAAAAAAATCTAAAAAAAATTAAAATTGTGAAATACTAAAAAAAACCCTAAAAATATAAAAAACCTCGTAAAACCCTATGAACCGTAAAAATTCCTTAAAATATAAAAACCATAAAAGTAAAAAATAAAGAACCAAAAAATTCCTAAAAACATAAAAAACCTAAAAAATATCTAAAAAAACATTAAAAACATAAAAACACTTAATACCACTAAAAAGCTAAAATGCTAAAAAAAACCTAAAACCCTAAAACCCATAAGAACTGCTAAAAACCCTAAAACCCCACTGATAATTCTTAAAACCCATTTAAAAACTAAAATTGTTAAAAACTCTAAAACCACAAAAAATCAATCTCCTAACCCCTCTAAAATCCAAAAAATAACAAAACCCTAAACACCCTAAAAACCCTTGAATACCCTCAATATCCATAAGAATCCAGAAAACTAATAAAAATACTAAAAATTCCTAAAAACATAAAAACCCTAAAACCCCTATAAATATTTTAAAATCCAAAAAATAGTTCAAAAACATAAAAATGATAAAAAAAACCTAAAACACTAAAAATAAAAAAACACTAAAAGAAAATAAAATTCCTATAAATCCTTAAAACTACTTAAAGACATAAAAAATTGAAAATACTAAAAACTCCTAAGAAACCCCTAAAACATAAAAACACAAAAAAAAACTCTAAAAACCAAATAACTCTAAAATAAAAAAACTGTAAAAACCCTAAAAATAAAAAAAACCCCCTAAAAACCATTAAACCCCCCCCCTAAAATCCATAAAAACCATAAAAATCCACTAAAACCTTTAAAAACCCTTTAAACCCAACAGATGTTTAAAAAACTAATGACATTAAAAACCCTAAAAACAAAAATAACTAAAAGTCCATAAAACCATAAATACCCTAAAATATGTAAAAACCCTAAAAATCCTAAAAATCCCGAAAAACCCTAAAAACAAAAAAAATCCTAAAAAATACTTAAAATCCCTAAAAACATAAAAAACCATAAAAAACATGAAAATCCCTAAATACCTTAAAACCCTAGAGAAACTAAAATCCAATAAAACCTAAAAACCATAAAAAGTCATAACAACCATAAAACCCCCCAAAAACCATAAAAAATATCCTAAAACCCCATAAAAATCACAAAAAAATATAAAAACCCTTTAAACCCCTAAAAATTTTAAAAACTAAAAACACCTAAAAAATATTAAAAATCTAAAAAAACCATAAAACCCCACAAAACCCCCAAAACCACAAAATCCATAATAATCCAACCCCCCCCCCCCCCCCCACAATACCTAAAAATGTAAAACCCCTAAAAATATGAAAACTCTACTATACGACTCAAGAACCACATGGAAGTGTCAAATAATCCTTTTTCAATGTTCACAGGTTGCAAACCTATATCTCCATAAGAAAACAAGTGATAATGGATATAAATTGTGGAAATTAGGAAGAATTGAGAGATTTAGTCAAGGTAGAACCCAAAGAGAACTTATCTCTAATAACTCTAGTCACAAGATGCCATAAATGATGACCAATCCTTTGATAAGTCAAGATTTATGGAAGAAAAAAAAAACGTTGAAAGAAAAAATTAATATAAAAATATTATCGTCATTAATGATTTTAAAAGAGTATAAGGGGGTGAATATTTATAACCTAAGAGTTATACAAAATTATAATAGATATTTTTCCAAAATTCAGAAATCCTAAATAATTATTTTAACATTTCTGGCACATTCCCATGACTTTAAGGGACATGTATCACACCCTATTGGAAAGTAAAGATATCTATCCCACAACATTTTAATTTTATGATTCCATTGTGGGGTGGGATTTAAATTTGTAACACACTACGATATTAGTCTTCAAAATCTTTTTTGGGCCCTAATTAATGTAAATATAGGACCATATGATTCCCCCAATCAAGGGTATTGGGGATCCCCTTGGAATTCAATGATTAACCCGTTTAAGGCCTCCTGTATTCTCTTGGTATGCTCCCATATCATTGGTCCACCAACTCTTCACAAAGGGTCTTATGTAATTTTGTGAATTATTCCCTCCACATTAAGTCTATCTTTAACACCTCAAATCTAATCTATGCCATGATCCACATCATCCCCTCCCACCTAAAAATTATTCGCCCTCAAATCTAAAAATTCAAATAGTGAACAATCAGTGAAATTAAAGTTGATAATATCATTTCTGTACCTATCAAGTAACACAATATTGTAGGGATTATCTCTAATCTTATCCCAGACTTGGAAAGTTTCATCTCATCCATGATGAAGTTTTTACTTTTTTTACCATGGGAACCTCCCTTTTATCTTTTTTTCAATAAAAAACCATAAATATAAAATGCAACTCGTTTCCAACACTTACTTGATTGATCACCATATTATTATTATGATAAAGACACATAACAAGAAGGCATTAATGGGAAAGATATTTAGTGGTAAAACATTATCCCTTACATATATTCATGAGAGATTACTCCCTTGTGAATCTCTCTTTATCTCTCTTTTTCAAAAAAATAAACTCACTTTTCCCTCAACACTCTCATTTTCACTTTTATTTTCAATATTGTTTTCAAATATTTTCTTTCACTTATTTCTTTTGATATAACCCATCACTCCTTTTTCACTCTTTATTTTTCCATTCTTTTTATTTTTCTCTCTATTTTCCTTTTCTATATTTTCATAATATATCTCAATCCGAACCTTTTCTTGATAATCTTGCAACATACTCAAGGGTATAATTATAAACATCCTCCCATTAAACTAAAAATTATAGTGGTTGTTGTATCTGTCCTGTGTGACACTGCAATCAAATTTCAATGGCCTTCCCTACAAGATATGACTAGAATGAATTTTAAAAAAATCACATATCACCTTGTCTTCATAAATCCAAATAAAAAATGTAAATATCACATTATTAGTCACATTAACATCCCCACTATTATATAACCATTACAGTCTATAAGGTTGAGGATTCTTGGTTGTAGCTAAACCCAATTTATCAACCATCAAACAAATTTATAAATTTTTTTAACTACCTCCATCAGTGATCATACTACATGACTTTTCTTTGAAGGGTAATATATTATAAAAAACTTACTCCCTTTTCTCTTGATCGTGTTCTCATTTAGGATGATCACTCAAAGCACGCCTTTCCACAAGCATTTCTCCATTTATAGGGCTCTGTGTTTCCACATCCCAACACTACTCAAGTGGTGGAATTTCATCTTCAATTGATCCATCACTAAGAAAATATCCATTTTCCAAAATAATCTTTGTCCACTTATTTGGGAATTTTGATAAAAAGTTTCCAAATCCTTGAGATTTAAAACATTTGATATCATGTTATTTTTAAACAACCTTACCCTCTATTTTACCTTTGAATTCTAGAAAGAATGGTTTTGGATTGGTCACCTTCTTTGAATCCATTTTGTGTTCCCTTATATATTCTTTTGTTTAGAAATAATTTAACTAGAAATAATATTTATAATCCTTACCATAATATGTAGGGAGTATCCTTCTTACTTTTACATTCCTTTCCGCTTTAGTATCTATGTAAAAAACATCCTTCATATCCAAATACTGGTTCATGTCCACTATATCCATAATGGCATCGTTCAGTCCATTCAAAAAAAAAATCATGGTGGACTCTCACTCCTCCTAAATATTGGGCCACATCATGATTAACTCCATATCATTATGATATTCATCAAAACTCATAGATTCTTTTTTAAAACCCTATAAATTGATGAACTAATCATTATAATAGTAGCTTTAATTAAAACTCTTATGCTTTACCACATTCATATCCTCCCATGTGTGGATGAGTATTTCTCTAATTTTTCATCAAATCACATGTAGTTATTCCCACCAAATACTATCATAGTCAGTGAATTCAACATCTACCAACTTCACATTATTTTATTCAGAATACTTATGACTACAAAAAACATGATCTACCTTTCGTTCCCATTCAAATTATGTTTCTAGATCATTCTTACCTTGGAATGAAGGGTTCCTCAACTTTACTACTCCAAAATTGTTGATTTTCATTCATAGTGGTTTCTTTATCTAAAGTGGTGACTCATGAAAATTGGATAAATCTTTCTCTTGTTCAATGACCCTCCCCCTTGGTGGTTCTTTATAATTTGAAGGGGTTTGTTGACGCTCCTTTCGTCACAGAATCTAAAAGATCGGAAAAGGGGAATATATGAGCTCAAAGTGACTCATCCTTTGAAGAAAATATCAAAAATCGACAAAGGAATGAACAAGGAGAATATTTCCCATAATTCACGCAAGTTTCCCCATAGTCGCACAAGTACACTTGCACGACGCATTATGGTTGCGCAAGTGACTTCCACGACCTAAGTGATAACCGCCCGGGGTCTTCTCCTGCCTATAAATAGACCCTGTGGGCCCCCGAGTGGAAGATGATTTTTTCCAGAAACTCAGATTTGAGCTCCCGGTTCACTAGTCTCTTCTCAAAGCTTCCGAAACACTTCTAAGGTAATTTGTTACCTAGAATGGAAGATCTAAAGAGGGGGAGGAAGGCCTAAGTGTTGAAACTCATCAACACTTGTGCGCCTGAGTGGCCAGACCTTAAGGGAAAAGGGCCACACTTGCATGTCGCCTTACTCCTTCAATAGATCTTGCACGCCCCTCTTCTGGAAGAACATCAAGAGGATTCTAAAGGATTTAATAAAGAGTCGCTCAAGTATTACCCATCTGGTTAACCGTCGTGCAAGTACACCATGTGTCACGCAGGCATACCTGCGCGACGAAGACTTGCGCGCCCACGCAGTACCTGCGCGTTTTCCAGGACTTGCACGCCCCTGCCTTTTTTGGTGCCTTTCATTCCTATTTCACCCTTCTTAAGCCATTACACATTTCCTATTCAAGATTCAGTTTTCAACTCACTCTTCAAATCCATTTATGGCATGATTTCTTGATTTTACTACCTTACCTGAAAGGAATTCTATGGAATATCTCTCAAAATCTAGTGATTTACAAATATTTATGTCACTAAAGACTGAGATTTTATTCATTTAACCTCATCCTTTAAGATTAGAGAATCCTTAACCTAGGTCTCCTTTTTAGGAATAATCCCCAGTCATAAGTCCTCTAAATTTGGGCATCCTCTTAGGAGTAATCCCCAGATCCCCTAACATGGGCCTCCTTTTTAGGAGTAATTCCCAGTCATAATTCTTAACTAGGGAATCTTCCTTGGGAGTAAGCCCCAATTCTTAATGTTCCCAAATCTGGGCATCCTCTTTAGGAGTAAGCCCCAGTCCCCTAATCTGGGCATCCTCCTTAAGAGTAAGCCCTAGTCCCCTAATTTGGGCATCCTCCTCAGGAGTAAGCCCCAAACCTTAATCCTTTACCTGGGCCTCCTTTTCAGGAGTAAGCCACAGTCTTAATTTCTCTTAACCAGTCCTAATTTACCTTTGATCTAGGATTCCTTTTAAGGAGTGATACCCAGTCATAAGTCTTCTCCTAATTTGGGCCTCCTTTTCAGGAGTAAGCCCCAAGTTAGAGTATTCAAAATCTCCATGAAGTACATATACCTTTATGGACCATGTTCCTGGATTTCTTACCTAATGTAAATCCTAACATTCATTTATCTGGGCAGTCATACATACATAAGCCCCACATTATTTCTTATGATTGCATCTTTCATTGCACAATTGTATATTTTTTACCAATACCTCTTGTTTCTCACACCAAGCATGAGTCACATGATCTTAGAGTGTAAAATTAATTGTGACATCCTTCTTTGATCCATCAACCATAAACATCATACTCCCTTACTCGAACTACGTGGGTTCTGATTCCTTTTCTAAACAAAAGATATGTAGGTAGCCCGTCTACGGGTTCGATCCCAACTCTAAAATAATCCATGTTCTTCTGAATGACAATAAACCTCAAGTGCCCCACTGAGTGGCTTTAAAACTAGCATGGTCATCATAATGACCAAGAGACTTATATAAAAATTTGTCGAAGGGTACCATTGACCAAAAATCTATAATAAATACAGATGATTCTCTATCGATGAAGAACCTCGAATACATATAAAAGATTCTCTAAATTTCCTACATATTTGATCATTGATTGTCATATCTGAAGGAAAGCTCATTTTATAATTGGTAATGTAATAAGGATTCACAAACATAACTTAAATCTATAAAGAGATTCCCAGAGTAGACAATAATTCTCCTCAAAAGGTGTGATGAGTCCAACCTCCCATCCTCTCGACCAATGCAAATTCCTAAGCCTCATCAGTCCACAAACTAATGAGCACCTACCTTTTGAATTTAGGTCCAAATGGATGTGGAATCATTGGATGTTTCTGGTTCTATGAACAAACCTGTTAAAAACCGATCGGATTTTTTGAACCTCCCATCAAGGCGGTCATCCCCGGATTCTGAGGGAAACAAAATGGTGAACCTGACGTGAATCCTTAACCAAGTTAAAAATGATTTTTTACCTATTTGTTAGGCCCCTATTTAAAAACTCAATGAGAGGGCCAACAAAAACAATCATTGACATATGTGATCATCCAAAATATGTAGTGTCTAAATTTATCTTGATTACGTCTGTTATATAAAACATGCACTCTTTTCCCAGGATCTTATGCATTTCTAGAATGGATGCTCTCCAGTTCACGCCTGTGAATACTGTTGCTTAAAATGCCACTGCTGCTACTCTTGTTGGATTGTCGTCCGCTCCTAGGACGATATCACCTACTCAGCGTCTTCAACGCTGGGTATCAAGCGCACTGGTTAAGGAGTACCGTCAAGACGGTACCATCACAACTCTGGAGGATTCCTGAAAATCCCTCCGAGTAAACAACTCACATCGGTCGTCCGGACAATGACGACTAGTGACCAAGAAGCAGGCGGTTCTGACTATCGTCTCCAACCGTTTCGGGTCGTTATCCCCGGAACTCAATCACCATTCGCTCCCTTATTCTGGGGAGGTGAATGAGAAGGTCCCTCAGGACCTTAATTCAAACAGATATGAGTCCTTCTTGAGGGCTTCCACCAATAATCACCACCAGACTCGTGCGGCAGTGCACCCTCAACATGATGAGGGTACCGACTCCAGGCGTTCGGCTCAGGTTCCTCGAACCTGAGTAAGCAAGACAAACCACCAGAGGCGGAATCCGGTCAACAGTGAGTAGGTTCTCATCTCTGCCATCTCCGGAGAAGTCCACCAACCTATCTTGGTGGCAAGCAACGAGCAGGCACATACACCTGCCCGTTTTAAACCCGCTGTCTAGCAGACTCGTCTGGCAGCATCACGCCAATCCCGCTTGGCAATTTCGGCGGAGTACTATAGGCAAGAATATACACCTGTTTATACATCATCAGCTAGTCAGTAGGCTCGTCTGACTACATATGATGGATCTCATCAACCACATTTGGCATAGTGCAATCAGCAGGCACATACACCTGCTAGTATTAATCAAGCCTACCAACAGTCTCTCTTGGTAGCATTAGGAGAAGTTATTCGGAAATCCCCGACAAAAAATAGGAGGCAGACTCAACTCTCTGCCCCCACACTTGAGTACTGTCTGGATTCACTGACAGAAAAAGGAGGACAGGAGCAGGCACATACACCTACTCCAAGCCCGGAATGGACGTATATTCCCGTTCTGGCAGCTGAAGTCACCAAGCATATTCTATCAATGGTGAAAGAGCAGAAGCAAATCCCTGCTCATATTCTAGATGCTTGCCAGGATATTATAACAACTTCAGCGGCATCTCAGGGAAAGACACATAAATCTATCCCTACCAGTGGAGTGATACATCAACAATTCACTCCGGAACAGACACACACATCTGTTCTAGTCCAAGAGGGTTATGGGGCATACTCCCCCATATCATACGGATGAACAAGTCAGGAACATACACCTGATTTGAGAGGATATCGTCATCCTAACCTGGCCATCTTTCCTGATCAGGCACATACATCTGCTTAGAGCATCCACTTTCATCAACAAGTGGTTTCCAAGGCGAGTAAGAAGGCATCTAAGAAAAATACCTGCCCAGCACAGTCAGGAGATCAAGAGCCAAATAGTAACAAGGCCTTGCTCGATGCTGGAGTTCTTGAAGCCCTCAGACAATTATCTATTGGAAATCAAGATTCTACTCCCTCAGTTCCCAATAGTGGGAACATTAATTATGAAGGTATTCAATAGACACTTACTCATGAAGGCTTTCTTCATGACAATTCGGTCGATCTCAAAGTTTCATCTTCAGATGAGTGCCACAGGAACCCTCTGTGTGGTCAGAAGAACAAGGAGCAAGAGATCTCATCTTTTTCTATAACCCATTATGGTGGTCCTCCCCATGATGATTAATTTCGCTGCAAAATTCCTCTCCGCAGTAGTGATGCGCATTGCCCAAAAAATGCTCTAGTGGACAATGTAGTGCCGAGAAAGCCCTCTTATCTTGAGGCACTTGAAAATGTGAAACCAGTCATGTTTGAAGCTTCATCGCTAGCAGGTGAAATACTTCCTCAATCAGAAGATAGCCCATGGTGTAGGTCATTCTACGAACCACCCCTAAGTCATGCATCTTCTAGTTTGATCAATGATTTCTCTACCAATCCTGTTGAAACCAATGAAGCAACAAGGAAACACCAACTCTAGTAAAATCAGGTAGAATAATCTTCATCAAATGATAAATAGGAAATGTTGAATATGACAAAACAACTGGCGAAAGGTGAAGTGCCAGTCATGTTTTGGCCTCTGGCTGACTCTCAGTATAATATTCACGAAATGTTGACGGAAGATGAAATTCATGATATTCGTCTCAACAAATGGAAAACTATTTGTCAGTTTAAAAAGAAAGTATTATCTTATGATGAATATGAAAATCATCTTAAGATAATATAAGGGTTACAACGTCAGATTGATTTGGCGTCTCTATCAGTCTCTCGATATCCAAAGGCTTAAAAGCAGTAGAGAGCCCTTGAATGTTCATTCTTTGGCGCACTAAGAAGATTGTGTCAGTTAATTGCCAATGCCCCATCTGGTATTCGTGTCAGATGATGGGGTGTTCATGGAGCACTGCATTTCACGGTGCTCTCCAGTCAGCAAAGCCTGCCAAAAATGGTCTCATGCAATGTTATTGCCCATGGTCGGCCAGAGTCAATGGGCTTTGTTTGTAATCAAAAGATTTCCCAAGAACAGGCTTCAACTAGTTCCTCTCAAAATCAAGAATACATGGAACAAGTTTTGAATTACTCTTGCATAAAGCAAATGAGAATATTAAACAGGCCTCTTGTTTGGAGCAAGCACTTCACCAAGTGACAGAAGTGTCGGAAATCATCCAACAGTCTTTTGATCCGGGTGATAAAAGCGGATACAGATTAATGCATCCAGCTAATTTCCAGAATAAGGTTCGCAAGATCAGGAGGATTCTCAAGAAATTCTTAGACATAGCATGTCAAGAATCACCCCAGCTCACCAGACTGGGGACTCTTTTAAACCAACCCTCAGGATCAACAAAAAGGATTCGGGGAGTTGAGCGAGAACAGTAGGAACAACCCCAGTCCACTGGACTGAGGACTTCTTCAAATCATCAATCCCCTCCTCAGAGAAAGTTGGTATTTTCTCGATTGGGGAAGAAACCTCAAGAGGAACAAAAATCCAAATTATCAGGAGATTCACTCCAAATTATGATTCATCAAGAAGTTCCTGAGGGATTGAATCAACAAAAGGCAATGTCTCATCAAATACATGGAAGAAGACAATATCACAGAAATACTGATAGAAGGGATGCGATGAGTTATGCATCGATTAATGTCATCAATGTCGTTGTTGCTGGTCCACCAGATGAGGCTCACTCAGGGGACTCAGATGAATAGGTTCCTGCTCAAGAAGATGTACGCACTGACACAAATGAAGAAGGTGTGCATACACGAAGTCAAAGGATTACTCAGAACTTAAGTAATCCTTCAAGTAACCCACTTCCCCCTCTCCGAAAAGGATCCAACAAAGGGAAGGGAAAGAACTAGGTTACATATCCTTCCTCTGGAGAAGGTCAATCGCTCTCACTAGAGCAGAGGATTTCACAACAGGAGGAAGAAATGAAAGAATTAAGAAGGTTTAATGAAGAACTACTTCAGAGTAGTCTTCTTCTTAATCATGCTGGAGTCAGTCAGCCAAATCAATTTGTTGCAGCTACTAAGATGGATTAAGAATATCCTCCTCTATTAGTACACCCTCACAGGTCTAATCCTACGGGTCAAGTGCAACAACGATTGGCAGTTCTACCATCAGTTTCAACGCCAATCGCCACATCTGTCCAAGCTCCATTCATTGCACCTACCCAAGTCCATGTTCAACCGGATGTTTCTCAAAAGTTAATAACTACTATTGAGTCATTAACAACACAGTTAGAAACTATGGAAGGGAAGCGTGTGCACGTTCCACCAGAAAAGAACGTTTACCCTGAATGGGTAGATTCAATTTCTCCTCCATCTAGTTTTGGGAACCCTTTATTACCTATTTTAAATGGATCAGGCGATCGTAAACAACATTTGACGCATTACGTGTCTTGTTGCGATCCTATGATGGGAACTCCGAAGCAGCAAGAAGCAGTGAAACTCATATGCTTCGTGCAAACCTTGCAAGGACCAGCTTTTTTTTGGTATACAAGCTTGAAATCCTGGTCAATTACCGGATGGGAGGATCTTCGCCAAAAATTCCTCCTTCAGTTCAACTCAACTTTTCCAAAGACAACAGTTTTCGATATTACAAACTGTAAGAAAAGGGAGAATGAAAGTGTCTCTGATTTCATTGCTCGCTGGAAGGGATTAACATATTCCATGAGTTTAGCACACCCTCAAGAAGAATTGTTTCCAATCTGTGTGGAAATTCTGTGTGACGAATTACGCATGCCGTTAATCCCTGTGAAATACACATGAGGGTTTCGAGACCTTACTTCAATCGCTCATCAGATTGAAGATTCCCTTATACAGGCTAAGGTTAAATCTCGTGTAATTCCATCAGCTCCAGGAAGGAGAATGGGTAAAGTAGAAACTGATACATTTATGCTCAAACGAGCACCTGTACCTATTTCAACCTCAAAACCTTCATTTTCTCGAAGGGCTCCACCTTCTGAGCGCCAACAACAAAGGCCTTTTCGTCCAGATGATCAAAAAGATCAAAGACGAAAAAAATTTGAGGATCTGAAGAGGAAAACATACTATTTCCGAAATGAACATGTTCCTGGTTATTTCTTTTCGGCTCTGGAAAACAATTTGGTTCAATTTCCAATACCCAAGAGGCCAAACAAGAAAGGAGATGAAGACCTTCCTAATTATTGACCTTTTCATCAAATGTTGGGGCATCCCATCCAGGAGTGATTTTTCTTCAAAGACCTCCTGCAAAAGATGGTCGACTCGGGAAAGGTCACATTGAAAGGCTCCTCAGCCCAGGTAGCATGTGTCACTGCTACAGTTCCAGAGGCGGCAGATGAATGGCAGGAAGTCAAAAGCAAAAATTCACAAAAGTATGATGATTGGATGGTCAGAAAGACAATCAATCTAACTCATACTATTTTTTGAACACAATTAAGGAAACCAATTGTCTCTTCTTCCATGAATGTTGTGGCAAAACCCTCTTCGTCAGAGGGAAAGTCCTCAAAGAAACGACATGATTCAAAGAAAGAAAAAGAATCAAAAGAATATGAGTATGTGTCAAAGCCTAAGTTGTCTTTGAATTTGGCGGACTTAATGACATATAATTCAAAGCCACGGGCACCGCCCCACCAAACGGCATAGCCTGAACAGGATAATCAGGCAGAGTTTTCATCAGACGAAGAGTTAACCTTTGGTTCTGTTAATATGATTCAATTAATAGATCCATATTCCAGTTGCAGTTTCGATTTCAATGAGTATGAATTACCTGTATCAAATAGAGGAATCAGAGGTAGTTCAAGGGGGTCAGGATACAGGGGAAGACGGGGATCTTTCAGAAGCCACTATTCCAATTCTACCCCTGCTAGAACTGTATACGCAGTAGAAACTCGTGGTAGAGCCCTTCAGTGAGCTCAGCAAGAACAAGAAAGTTCTTCTACCAATAGCAAATTCAGTCTTGGCACAATTATTTTGGAAGACCGGTTGAAGGTTCCATCTTTTCCTCTCAGCAAGTAAATGGATATAATCAGTCTAATCTTCCAAAACTAGGAATATTGCCAAATCCTATCCCAATACAAGATGCAGCAACTTCCAAAGAATCTACTTCCAATGTACCTGCTAAACCACATATTCCTATTTGGAAACGTAGACCTCTGGATCAAAATTATGATATATTAAAACACTTGGCCCAAGTACCAGCGAAGTTATAAATTCTCGATGCTTTGAATCTGTCAAAAGATCTTCGGGAAGCACTCATCGAGGCTTTGTCAAGTCCTCAGGAGTTTGAAACTGAAATTGTTGCAGCTGAAGTCTATCACATAGAGAATAATCCTGCATAATGCCATGAAATAATATCTTTTACTGATAAAGATGAATATGATGTTGTGAATGGTCATATCAGACCTTTGTATTTATCTGGCAAGGTCAATGGTGTAGATGTCCGAAGAGCATTCATTGAAAATGGTTCAAGAGTCAACCTCATGCCCATTCGTACACTTCGTCCATTGGGCCTCACGGAATCTGATTTATCTCCTTCCACCATGATGCTATAGGGATATGATAAAAATGAACAAGAACCACTGGGTGAAGTTACACTCAGAACTCATTTTGGAGATCTTGTATCCAATTCAGATTTCATGGTTATTGATCAAGACTCAACCTTTAACATTTTTCTTGGAAGACCCTGTCTACATCAACATGCGACTATCCCTTCATCATACCATCAATGTCTCAAATATTGTTTCGATGGTCAATTTGGGAAATTTTATGGTGATAAGGCCCCGTTCATGACATGTGAGTCTCAATACATTGAGGCGGAATTCTATCACATGAAGCAAAGGGAGAAATCCATAACAAAGGAGATTTCAAAAGTTAATGCTCCATATGGTTTGGAAAATATTCCAGTAAATCCATTTACACATGTGAGTAAAGATTATGTGTTGCCTATCAGTCAAATTGACAAGATAGACCCAAATCAAAATACTATTATCGAAAGATCCATAATGTCAATTACGGCAATCGAGCCGGACAACATGAGAGAAATTGGTAATCTACCAAGTAGTGATGAAAGCAAAAATGGTGACATCTTCATTTCATCTACTGAAATCCAACAATTCTATGCTTCGCCAATTAGTCCAGAAGAAGTTATAGCAACATCGGAGGTGAACAATGATGTCGATTCTGAATCCATCATCTCATCTTTATTACACAAAGAAGACCCTTCATCATCAATCAGGTCGGAAATGGAAGCTTCTTCTTCAAGATATGCAAATTTCGACATCTCTTCAGATCATGAGAATTCTACTTTTTCATCTACTATGCAAGTAGAAATGGAAGAAATAACACATGATGAAGAAGAAGAGGAAGATCTCAGAGATTCTCCTCTAGCATTTGAAGAGGGTATCTCTACCACTGTGGATGAACTCAGAAAAATAAATCTGGGTACAAAAGGAGATCCACACCCCACTTTAATTAGTGCGGCCATGACTCTTGAATAGAAAGAGATGTATATTTCTTTTCTAAAGAAAAATAAAGATATATTTGCCTGGAACTATACAGAAATACCCGGGCTTGATCCTGATGTTGCTACTCATCATTTGGGTTTACCAGAAGAACATCGAGGATTTAAGAAAGCCGCAAGAAGAACACACCCAACTTATGCTTCCAAAACTGAAGCTGAAGTGGATAATCTAATAAATGCTAACTGCGTCAGAGAAGTTCAATATCCCAAATGGTTAGCTAATATTGTCCTTGTAAAGAAAAAGAACGGACAAATTAGATTTTTCATCGATTTCAGAGATCTTAATCGGCATTGTCCTAAGGATGATTTCCCAGTTCCGATTACAGAACTTATAATTGATGCAACAACTAACTATGAAGCACTTTCCTTCATGGATGGATATTTCGGATATAATCAGATCTGAATGGCCCCAGAAGACGGGGAATCTACAGCCTTTAGATCCCCTCAAGGTGTGTTTTGCTACCGGGTAATTCCCTTTGCCTTAAAGAATGCAGGTGCAACTTATCAACGTGCCATGCATCGTATCTTAAAACCCTTCTAAGGGAAGTTTGTTGAATGCTATGTAGACGATTTGGTAGTTAAATCCAAACAATGTTCTAATCACTTGGCTGATTTGGAAGTCATATTCTTCAAGCATCGACAACATAATTTGAAGATGAACCCCTTAAAATGTGCTTTTGGGGTAACCTTAGAAAAATTTCTCATCTTTGTTGTACACCATCGTGGTATTGAAGTTGATCCTGAGAAGTCCAAGTCAATCCTTGGTATGTCACCTCCCCAAAATTTGAAATAATTAAGAGGACTTCAAGGACACTTAGCCTATATTCGGCGTTTCATCGCCAATTTAGCAGGAACAAGTTTACCCTTCACCAAATTGATGAGGAAGGGGGTCACATACTAGTGGACTGAGGAATGTAAAGAAGCATTCGATATTCTTAAGAAATACCTTTTGAGTCCACTGGTACTCATGCCACCTGTTCAAGGATGACCACTTATCCTCTATGTGACAGCTCTAGAGCGATCATTGGGTGACTTTCTTGTTCAAAATAATGATAATGGGAATGAAAACAGTCTCTACTATCTCAGTCGAACCATTCTTGAAGCAGAAACCCGGTATTCAAGTATTGAGAAGTGCTGCCTGACATTAATCTTTGCAGTTCAGAAGTTGAGACACTACCTGCAACATCACGAGGTCCAATTGTTATCTCGTAATAACCCGCTAAAATTTATCTGAAGTCGTCCAATGCTTATAGGATGTCTGGCAAGGTGGGCAATTATTTTGCAGCAATTAGACATTCAGTATGTGTCTCAAAAGGCGATAAAGGGCCAAGCTCTGGATGATTTCCAAGCTGAACACCCTTCATTGGAAGACACATCTTCAGATATTGAACTCCCTGATGAGGAAGTATTCTCTATTCAAGAAAGTCGTCAGGCATGGGAAATGTATTTTGATGGTGCTTCCAGAAGTCCAACAGGGAGGAAAATGGAAAATCCTAAATTCAACAAAGTTGGCTTAGGAATTGTGCTCATTTCTCTAGAAAAGGCAGTGTTACCTTATTCCTTCTTATTGTGGGAAGGTGGTACCAATAATGAATCAGAATACCAAGCTCTCATCGTAGGTTTGGAATTATCACTTCAAGCACAAGTGAATCACTTAAAGGTGAAAGGTGATTCAGACCTAGTAATCAAACAAGCCAATTGGGGATTATGCCATCAGAAAATAAGAACTAATCCCTTTGTATGATTACGTCAGAGAGTTAATGGCGGAATTTCCTTTGGAACCTACATTTTCTTATGTCCCAAGATCACAAAATTCTCAAGCTGATGCATTGGCTAATATAGCCACACCTCTGGCAGATCCAAATCAGGACGAGACAACCATCAGTATTTCCCACAGTCGTGCAATTTCACCTTATGTTCGAATCAGAACAGAGGAAATTAATGAAATTTTTCTCATCCCTGAACCGTATGGTCATACTACCGGATGGATGTCACCTATCAGGGAATACCTTCAAAATGGAACACTTCCACCTGATAGAGCTGAGAAAGAACAAATCCGGCGACGTGTGGTTAATTTTACTCTTTATGATATCCCAGATCACCTAGAGAAAATTCTCTTCAAACGTGGTCTTGATGTAGTTCTCTTTAGATGCATTGATGGTGAAGAGACAATGGATGTCATGATGGATGTACATGCAGGAGTCTGTGGTGCCCACCAGTCTGGACATAGACTGTCTGATCAGATTCTAAGGCTTGGATACTTTTGGCCTTCAATGATACGAGATTGTGTCGATTTCACAAAGAAGTTTCATTCATTCCAAGTACATGCCAACTTCATTCATCAGCCTCCAGAGTTTCTTCATATAGCTAAATACTCATGGCCATTTTCCACATGGGGAATGGATGTGGTGGGACCTTACCCTTCGGCTACGACCAAGCAGGTTAAGTATATTCTTACTGCTACTGAAATCTTTTCCAAATGGGCAGAGGAAATACATCTCAAGGAAGTTAGTTTTAAATGCATTGTTAGCTTCATCAAGTCTAACATAATTACCAGATTTGGTGTCCCTCATACCATATTGACAGACAATGGCACCAATTTCTGTTCATCCGTGATGAAGAAGTTGTATCAAGAATACAACATCAAATCCAACCATTCATCTCGGTATCATGCAGCGGCCAACGGCCAGATAGAAGCCTTTAACAAGACTCTTTCAAATATACTGCAAAAGATGGTGGATAAAGATAAGAGGTCATGGCCTGATAAACTCTTTCATGCTTTATGGGCTTATCAGACTACCACCCGCACTGCAACTCGGTCAACTCCATATTCATTGGTATATGGAACGGAAGCCGTCTTGCCCATTAAAGTCCAACTACCCTCGCTCATAGTTTCCATTTTTGATCAATAATCTACAACTGAACAATCTCAAAAGCAATTGAATGAATTGGAACGGGATGAGAAAAGATTGTGCACTTTGCACCACTTGGAAGTCTATCAGAATCGAATAGCATGAGATTTTAACAAAAAAGTTCATCTTCATTCATTCACTCAGGGAGAATTGGTATTAGTTCTCAGAACTCCAATGATACCAGGAAAGAAAACTCCCAAGCTTGAGCCAAAATGGGAAGGACCATATTCAATACATAGGGTCTACTCCAATTGAGCTTATTCATTAGTCTCAATGGATGGAGAAATCATCACTACTCCAACCAATGCCAGATTTTTGAAGAAGTATTTTGTATAAACTGCAATGTACCTTCATCGTCCTTGCTATATGATGTTAAAATATACAGAAACAGTCTAAGAATATGACCCTAAACTATTTGCACATACGTCCAACATGACGTTAAACTATGTCACCTTCATCGTCCTTGCTATATGACATTAAACTATACAAAATTCCTTTAATACGTCCTACATGACATTAAACTGTACTTCGTCCCTGCTACATGACATTAAACTGTGCAGCACCTTGTCCCTGCTACATGAAATTAAACTGTGCAGCACCTCGTCCTTGCTATATGACGTTAAACTATACAGCAACGGTCCAAGCATATGACCCTAAACTATTTGCACATACGTCCAACATGACGTTAAACTGTGTCACCTTCATCGTCCTTGCTATATGACATTAAACTATACAAAAGTCCTTTAATACATCCAACATGACATTAAACTATACTTCATCCTTGCTATATGACGTTAAACTGTACAGAAATGGTCCAAGCATATGACCCTAAACTATTTTCCCATACGTCCAACATGACATTAAACTGTGTCACCTTCATCATCCTTGATATATGACGTTAAACTATACAACAACGGTCCAAGCATATGACCCTAAACTATTTGCACATACATCCAACATGACGTTAAACTATGTCACCTTCATCGTCCTTGCTATATGACGTTAAACTATAAAAAATTCCTTTAATACGTCCTACATGACATTAAACTGTACTTCTTCCTTGCTATATGATGTAAAACTATACAGCAACGGTCCATACATATGACCTTAAACTATTTGTACTTTCGTCCCACATGACGCTAAACTGTGAAAAAGTTCCCTAAATGGTCATGTATTACCTGAAACTGCAACTAGGTCCTGTATGACCTTAAACTGCATCATCAATGGTTCATGCACATGACCCTAAACTATTTTAAAGTCCCTTACGTCCAGCAAGATGTTAAACTGTGATGTCCTAACTACATGACGCTAAACTGTATAAAAGTCCCTTACGTCCGGAAAGACATTAAAATACATAATCATCAAAGGTCCTGTATGACCTTAAACTACACCACCGTCCAGCATGACATTAAACTGTACCATCCACAGTCCATGCATATGACCTTAAACTATTCGCATTTTCGTCCAACATGACGCTAAACTGTATCTTACCTTTTCCGTCCAACATGACGCTAAACTGTATCGTCCCTTTTTTGTCCAACATGACGTTAAACTGTGAAAAAGTCCCTAATGCGTCCAACATGGCGTTAAATGGTGTACTCTTTTGTCCTCCAGCATGACATTAAACTGCATAGTCCCCCTTTCATCCAACATGACGTAAAACTCTATTGTCCCCATCATCCTAACTACATGATGCTAAACTGCAGAGAAAGTCCGTGATACATCCTACATGACATTAAACTGTATTTTGTCCCTGCTACATGACACTAAACTGTGTAGCACCAATAGTCCTAACTGCAAGACTTTAAACTGCATAGTCCCTTTATATTTCCTACATGACATTAAACTATGAATCGTTAAGGTTGTTGTTACCTCTTGTTTCTCACACTGAGTATGACTCATGTGATCTTAGAGAAAACCTCAACCATAACACTCTCTATGGGCCGAAAACCATGTGTAAGTCCCACCATAATTTTATAGGTCATTGTCCCCAAGAACAACTTAATCATTAATTCATTCTTTAATTGAACTACACGGACTTTGATCCTCGCCTTCTAGGATGGGTATGTAGGCAACCTCCCAAGGTTCAAACCCAAAACCAATCTCTTCACATTGGTTCATCTCCATCTCATACGATGTTAATTCGTGAAACCTCCCTTAGAATCAATATCTTTACATTAGTTCACTTTTTTTACTTGTTATACGATGTTAAACTATACAACACTTTTGTCCAGTATGACAATAAACTAAAAATTTCTTTGATACCCTCACCTAAGAGGGAACCATTATTTTCATTTATTTTTCAATCATTTTTCATTTCAAAGACTACATGCATACATGGAAATGCCTGAACCTTTTATCTTGGGTTAAACCATAATTGCACTAAATTCCCCTTTCACCCTTCACATGTACGAACCAAATTTGTACAAAGGGTATTTCTAGAACTAAGTGGGCTTAATTCCCATCCTTATGGGATACGTAGGAACGTTCGAGTGTCCCTCGAATCCAGCCCCAAGTCTTTGGGCCTAACCCTAAATTCCACTTTCAGTCCCTTGGCTGAAAAGTCCCCATGAAAAAACACATTGTGTATTTCCTACAATGGTCCAAGATCTATGACCCTAAACTAAGATCTCTAATCCTTTTGTCCCACACAACGTTAAATAGTAGTTTAAGAACTACGTATGGATTGATTCTCATCCTTATGGGATATGTAGTGAAGTCCAACATTTCAATTCAGGACCCAGCCACAACATGATTATGGTTAGCATTGATCTATGTATCTCTGTATAAATTGAACAATACCCATGTTTATGTGTCATAATCCTAACCTTAAATATTTTCAGATCCTCATAACCCTTTTCATGACTTCTAGTCACAAAAATGTCAAACTTCTGAGAGTTCTTTTGTCTGACTATGCAGCATGTGCCCATAGGCGGCCTTGCATAAACAGTCTATATAACAGACTTGTTAGCCAAAAGATATTATTATTTGACTATGTAGCCAATGCCTTTGGGTGGCCCTACATAATTCAACCCCCTAACGGGTTTTTCGGATAGTGGTAACTTCATTCTTGGGAAGAATGCCTCTTTTGTACTTATTTGTCTTAAACGGAAGTATGTAGGGATCCGCAAAAAAAGCCATCCTTAAAATATTTGTCCCATATCCTTTTTCATGATCTGAAATTATTAAAGTCTATGGTTTATATTCTCTTTCCCTACGTTTGGGTCAGACCTTCGTAGAAGTGATATTAATCCAGTCCTTCGATAATATTTTTTGGAAGTTTCTTCTCTATATTCAAGTACCTCTTTCCATACATCAAACTCTATACTTTGGAAGATTTGAATCTCCATAAACTTTCACGGGATTTTAGCACTAGGAAAGTAAATTTCTGAGTGTTCTTTTGCCTGACTATGCAGCACATGCCAATAGGTGGCCTTGCATAAAAAGTCTACATAACAGACTTGTTAGCCAAAAGATACTATTTTATTTAACTATACAGCCAATGCCCTTAGGTGGCCCTTCATAATTCAACCCCCTAATAGGTTTGTTAAATAATGGTAACTTCATTCTTAGAAACTACTTCTTATAATTCCTTTTAGCTCTTTTTCATATCATTCCTCAGATTCAAATATTCTTAAGTCATAGCTTACATATTTTCCCTCATACTTGAGTATGGTAATATGTTTTCAGATGAATTTTCAAGGAATTGAGTCAATTCTAATCCATTTCAGTCAAAGCTATTTCGACCTTAAACATTGGCCTTTTTTTATGTCTGACGTGCATGACTCTAAACTGCCCACAAAAGACAAGGGAGCTCTGAATAAAAGTCAAGTTCCCAGCTCACTAAACATACATTTTGTATGATTTAGGTAACATTGAACAATTAAAAGGTTTTATGTTTGTAGGGTTATTTACATTAATCCTAGAAAAAAATCAAACTATTCTTACTAGGCCCATTGGCTTAGGTAAAATCTAAAGAATGTAGCAAAAGAGAATGCAGGTACAAATGAGTGAAAGTGAAAGTGTTTTTCATTGATGCACAAGAGTTAGAAGGACATCCACAGATTGGAGTCTCTTCTCTTTTTTCAAGAATTACAAGAGGCTTTCAACATAGCTCTTCATTTGATTTACGGCATCCTGAGCTTCATCAGAAACCACCAAGAATTAATTCATTCAACTGGATACAATAAGATATGCAGTGATACCAGCTCTTCTTGGAACAATTGTAAAAGGATGTTCTTGAGTGCGGTTTGAGAAAATTTTCTGCTGATCAAATAGTGACTCTGTTTTTGTCCAAGAGACTTGGAAGATGGATACATGGATTTGAGAATGGAGCACTGGAAGTAAATAGCCATTTGGAGAGAGTACTCTTTTCAGATATTGCTCTAATTCCATGTTTTTCTTCTCTCCACCAATCGGCAGCAGAAAAAATTTAAGCCCATGGGTTTTCCATTTTCATATCTGTAAGGAAATGTCATGGAGAAAGAATTTGAAAGTTCACACCATTGTTGTTGCTCTTAATGCACAGTATAACCGAAATGAAGGAGTATTAGTGCAGCTGCATTTCAGGTGTATATTTCTTTGCATCTGGAACATTGACTCCTTGCAGATGACCATGACTATATAGAGGCAGGTAGATGCTCTGTGGGAAATTAAGATGACATTTCTTCAAGTACTTAGCCAAATCTGGGAGAGTGCTATCACAGATATCATAGTAATCGTGGCCAATGATGTTCATCATATCATCAATCTACTTGCTAGCCAGTTCATCAACTATTCCGGGTCTAAGAGCCATTGAATCTGCACAAAAGTTGAATAAACTAACTCTTAAATGGGTTTATTTTTCATAAAATTTGTGAAAGAATTCGAAAAAAATGGTTAAGGCATTAAGGCGCGCAAGTCTAAAACTTGACGCACAAGTGTTCGTGTGTCGCGCTAGTTTTTGATGTGAAATTATAAACTGCACAAGTACAAATACCTATACAGCATCACGACAGCAAAGAATCATCGGAAAATAGAGCAACCTGCGTGGCGAGAGCTCGAAGGTTTGAAATCCGCAAATCCATATGCTTGTACGAAAGTGAGTCCCTCTATTTATATATGCGGCCGAGACCCTTCACGCCTTACCCTGCATGATCAAGGGCTTTATTTGTGCACCTACTCCAAGTGCGCCCAGGCCCTGTGTGATGCGCACTTGCGCACCGCCCTCTACGCCATCAAGACTTGCGTGCCAACTTTCCTTTGGATGTCTTCGATTTCCTCAGAGTCAAATCCTCATTTCTTTCGGATCCAGCTCTGAGGGGGGACTTTTGTTGACGCTCCTTTAGTCACAGAATCTAAAAGATCGGAAAAGGGGAATATCTGAGCTCAAAGTGATTCATCCTTTGAAGAAAATATCAAAAATCGACAAAGGAATGAACAAAGAGAAGATTGCCCATAAGTCGCGCATGTTTCCCCATAGTCGCGCAAGTACACCTGCACGACGCATTATGGTCGCGCAAGTGACTTGCGCGACCTAAGTGATAACCGCCCGAGGTCTTCTCCTGCCATAAATAGACCCTGTGGGCCCCCCATTTGAAGAGGATTTTTTCTAGAAACTCAGATTTGAGCTCCCGACACCCTAGTCTCTTCTCAAAGCTTCCAAAACACTTCTAAGGTAATTTCTTACCTAGAACAGAAGATCTAAAGAGGGGGAGGAAGGCCTAAGTGTTGAAACTCATCAACACTTGTGCGCCTGAGTGGCCAACCCTTAAGGGAAAAAGGCCACACTTGAGTGCCACCTTACTCCTTCAATAGATCTTGCGCGCCCCTCTTCTGGAAGAACCTCAAGAGGATTATAAAGGCTTTAATAAAGAGTCACTCAAGTATTACCCTTATGGTTAACCGTCGCGCGAGTACACCATGTGTCGCGCAGGCATACCTGTGCGACCAGGACTTATGCGCCCACGCAGTACCTACACGTCTTCCAGGACTTGTGCGCCCCTGCCTTTTTGGGTTCCTTTCTTTCCCATTTCACCCGTATTAAGCCATTACACATTTCCTATTCAAGAATTAGTTTTCAAGACACTCTTCAAAGCCATTTATGGCATGATTTCTTGATTTTACTTCCTTATCTGAAAGGAATTCTGTGGAATATCTCTCAAAACCTAGTGATTTACACATCTTTATGTCACTAAAGATTGAGATTTCATTCATTTAACCTCATCCTTTAAGATGAGAGACTCCTTAACCTGGGTCTCCTTTTCAGGAATAATCCCCAGTCATAAGTCCTCTAAATTTGGGCATCCTCTTAGGAGTAAGCCCCAGATACCTTAACCTGGGCCTCCTTTTTAGGAGTAAGTCCCAGTCATAATTCTTAACTTGGGCATCTTCCTTAGGAGTAAGCCCCAATTCTTTATGTTCCCAAATCTGGGCATCCTCCTTAGGAGTAATCCCCAGTCCCCTAATCTGGGCATCTTCCTTAGGAGTAAGCCCCAGTCCCCTAATTTGGGCATCCTCCTCAAGAGTAAGCCCCAAACCTTAATCCTTGACCTGGGCGTCCTTTTCAGGAGTAAGCCCCAGTCTTAATTTCTCTTAAACAGTCCTAATTTCCCTTTGATCTGGGATTCCTTTTCAAGAGTGAAACCCAATCATAAGTCTTCTCCTAATTTGGGGCTCCTTTTCAAGAGTAAGCCCCAAGTTAGAGTATTCAAAATCTCCATGAAGCACATATAACTTTATGGACCATGTTCCTGGATTTCTTCTCTAAATTAAATCCTAATATTAATTTATCTAGGCAGTCATACATACATAAGCCCCAGATTATTTCTTATGATTGCATCTTTCGTGGAAAAATTGTCTATTTTTTACCAATACCTCTTGTTTCTCACTCCGAGCATGACTCACGTGAGCTTAGAGTGTAAAAGTAATTGTGACATCTTTCTTTGATCCATCAATCATAAACATCATACTCCCTTACTCGAACTACGTGGGATATGATTCCTTTTCTAAACAAAGGATACGTAGGTAGCTCGTCTACGGGTTCGATCCCAACTCTAAAATAATCCATGTCCATCTGAATGACAATAAACTTCAAGTGCCCCACTGAGTGGCTTTAAAACCAGCATGGTCATCATAATGACCAAGAGACTTCTATATAAATGTGTCGAAGGGTACCATTGACCAAGAATCTCTAATAAATATAGATGATTCTCTATTGATGAAGAACCTCAAATACATATATAAGATTATCTAAATTTCCTACATATTTGATCATTGATTGTCAGATCTAAAGGAAAGATCATTTTATACTTGGTAATGTAATAAGGATTCACGAACATAACTTAAATCTATAAAGAGAGTCCCAGAGTGGACAATAATTCCCCCCAAAAAGGTGTGATGATTCCATCCTCCCATCATCTCGACCAATGAAAATTCCTAAGCCTCATCAGTCCACAAACTAATGAGCACCTACCTTTGGAAAGTAGGTCCGAATGGATGTGGAATCATTTGATGTTTCCGGTTCTACGAACAAACACATTAGAAACCGATCAGAATGTTTGAACCTCCCATCAAGGAGGTCATCCCCAGATTCCGAGGGAAACAGGGTTTCAATTCATCCATCTTGCATTCAACCTTTGGAATTTTTCTCATATAGTCTTCATAAAAAATATAATTTATGTTTCATTGGTGTTACCGGCCTCCACCATTTAATAATCCTACAAGAAAATTTGAATAGAATGGAATATTGAACTCAGACACCTCCTCACATGTTTATAATCAAAAATATTATGTTCACTCGGGTTTCAGTCAATTTTGGCATTTTTACCAAAATGTAACACTCTTCCCTTTTACCACTCAACATTATTCCTATAAAATTATTACCAAATTTCAACAAATATAAAATATGGTTGGAGTGTGGAAATACTGAACTAGAATTAAAAGTTAGAAATAAAAATGGATTCAAGAGGAAAATGTGGTAAGGGGAAGATAGTATATGAAGAAAAATGATAAATGGGCATAAGACTCAAGATGTTGCAGTTTTTTATGCATTTTTATTTTTTTGGGATCTTTTCTTAAATAAATGAATTTGAAAATGGTGAATTTTCAATATGTAAATATATGAGAATCAATAATTTGAAACATCAAATGGAATCAAAGATATATTTGTGATGTAACATCCCACACCTACTCGTTGGATTGAGAAGTGATGAGGGAGCTACTAGGCCTTAGGTGACACCCCAATACACTAATGGATAGAAAAAAAATTCTAAGTGCCTCATAAAAAGTTGGGGGATATTTTCCCTTTTAATATAAAATGAAAAAACCAATGATATCCATAACAACCAAACTTCTTAAAGATGCATGAGTACCAAAATTCAATCCAATACAAGACTAAACCAAAAGAAAATACCGTGTTAAAAGAGAACTAAATGTGACATAGCCAATGGAAATAAATGATAACAAACCCAAAAAATAGAAAATACACCAATAAAAAATCCCAATCTACTCCAAGCTCCAAATCCACATTCCCAAACCAAGTTATCAAAAAAATTACAAAATAACTAGGATACCTTTCCTTTACCTGTGTATCGATATATAAAATTTACTAACACACCATAGTTTCCAAGAAGGGGGTGAGTATGAAATTAGTATGGTTTCCCCAATTACATTACAACTTACACCACTAAGACTAAACATGATTGTACATTTATATAAAATGTTTAAAAAAATAAAGCATTTTATATCCGACCAAAACAATTTTCCAAGAAAAATAAAAAAACAATCCTTAAAAATATTTTTTCAAGAAATACATCAACAAATAAAATAATAATTTTCAAGGAACATTTAAAACTATTTTAACCAATTATCAATTTATGGTTGGGTATAAACATTTCTATATCCACACCCATCCTCGACACAAACAAACGCACAATCTTGGTGTTACCATTGACAGTGGAACATCACATCCATAATTTGTCCCTTAGATGGTGGTTCTTCTAAAATATTATCCATACAATTAAACTCATTCATAACCATTATAAACAAATCATATCAACCCATTTCAATAAAATAATTTCAACAAAAACCTATTTACATCAACTGACAATAATTTTAAATCACTATTTTAAAATTATAAACAATTATTTTCAAAAAATCCATCGAATTTTCATAATTCCCAAAAACGTAATTCAAATGAGAATTTCATTAAATAAAACCATTATTTTCAAAAAAAATTAGAGAAATTAAATATATTTTAAATCAATCAATTAATTTCTAATCAAAATGATTCAATAGATAATCCACCTACCTCTCAATTTTTTTATAAATGAAGAACGACATAAAAAAATTATTAAACCAACATAAATATACAACATTCCAACATAGATCTCATTACCCTAAATTAAAACAACCATATTCCAACAATATTTACATAAAATTGATCTATCCCCAATGAACTAGATCCATGATTCCAAAATATGGAAATAGAAGATACCTAATGATATAATGAAGAACATGCACTTATTGATGAATCCAGATCTCCAATGCACTTGGATTCTATTAGGAATCACTACCACAATGAATGGAATCATCTCCATCAACATAGAAGGAATATTAATTCATGTTATGGACTATTTGGTGAAAAAAGAGTTTTTTAGGAGATAAATCAGATTAAATCCACAATTTTCAAAACTAATTTTCGATGATGCATTGTTAGGGCGAACTGTTAGGAAAATCGTGAGCTAATTGTGATAGATCCACTACCTCCAAACACACCTTGAACGGTTGGCTAACATAGATAAACAAACCATGTTCCAACTATGTTATACCCCATTGTACATAATTTTATGGTTTCTAATAGGAATCCACATGGTTTGGCCAATCTATGTTCCTAATATTGTGCCTCACCAATGTCCACTATTTCATTTTCACGGTTTCCTAGAGTTGTTTAATGGTTTCTAATAACCAAGATCAAACCATGAACCTCTTAAAAAGACTAAAAACATTCTAAAGTTCTTCAAAACCTCCCAAAAAATAACCCAATCATTTTATAAACTTAAACTACATTAATTAATGGTCAAGTGCCAAAAATCAATGGTGCAAAAATATCCCCACCAATGGTCCTTACATCCTTAGGATGTTAAAACCCAGATTTCTCCCTAAAGAGTTATAGACATTGATCCACTATTTCCATTTCATCCCCTCTTGTTTCCTCCTGAATATGACCATGTTTTCATGAAAGCTACACTAGACTGGTTCTTTTCCCATGAATGACTTTCTATTTCCTCTCTAGAATCTGTACAGGATCATAAAACACTATAGAATTTGTATCTAGGTCAACATAATCCCATTAAATCACATAATCATGTTTAGGTTGATACTTATTCAATTGATATACATGATACTTATTTAATTGATTTACATGAAATAAATTATGCACTTAGTTAAACCTTAGTGGAAAATCCAACCTATATGATGCCTCACCCACCCATTCAAGTATCTAAAAAAGGCCTATATATCAAAGAGATAACATTCCATGATTCTGAAAATAATGATGCCTAAGACTTGGATATATTATAAAAAACACATTATCTCTCAACTCAAACTACAATGGCCATCGATGATGATCTACATATGATTTATGATGACTCGGTGCTATCGGCATCCTCTGTTTGATTAAATAAATATTCTATTTTTTCTCTTGCACACGGTGTGATCCAACCAGTGAAATATCATCTATTTCTATAAAAAAAGTAGAAAATGAAAAATATTCCCATATAATGCATCAAAAGGAGCCATATGTATCTAGGATTGTTAAAAATTGTTATACAAGAACTCTTCTGAAGGTATGTGCACCTCCCATTAGCATCCAAAATCCCTTACAGAATCCCTAAACATGTCCTTCAATGATTGTATCATCCTTTCAGGTTTCCCACCCATTTGAGGATAATATTTCATGCTCATAGTCAACTGATTACCATGTAATTTCTATAAATATTTCTAAATATTAGATGTAAACCTCATGTCTCAGTCAGATATAATCGAGACTGGAATACCATGCTTCCTTAAATCTTCTCAAATATAGATTTTTGAAAATTCCTCCAACATATTAGATTCATGAATTGGGATGAAATGGGTTGACTTTGTGAGTTGATACACTATCGCCCATATAGAATTGTGTTTCTAAACTATCATTGGTATACCTATTACAAAATCCATAGCTTCTTGTTCCCATTTCAATATGGGAATAGGTAAATATTTTAGCAAACTCATTGTGTTTTGGTGATATGCCTTAACCCGTTGATAGGTGAGGCATGTCAAAAAAAATCTTCCGCATTTCTTTTTGTATCAAAAGACAAAAATTTTTATTTCTATTCCTTATACATATTTTTTATTCCAGGATGAGAAACCCATCTTGAATAGTGATAAACAATAATGATTTGTTCTTGAAAAAAAATATAAGACCATCCGATCTCAAAATCATAACAAGGATCTTCTGTCAAGATTTTATCCATAAATGGTACAACCACCATTGAGTTTTGACATCATATAAACACATTTAGGATCAAATGTTTGTGCCTATTTAACCTTCTATACCAAATCAATAAAAAATGAAACTGGAGAGAAAATAGTAACACTGCCTCGATCTTCACAATCCAAGAGAATATCAACAAGAACCAACATTATCAGCCATTGATCAAAAGTATCTTTCACCAATTAACTATATGAATTTATAATTAATATATGCACAAAAAATTCCCTTTATCTAGTATATACATTAAGTCAAATTCAAATATTTGAAAATACACCATCCGTATTCTTTCTCTCGTATTCATATCACTTTGTGATAAAATTTGTTTCAAACTCTTATAATACATAATCACCATGAATTTTCTGAAAAATTATGTAAGGTCTTCAAAGCATGGACCACATCAGCTTGTTCCAAATCATGTTTTGGGTAGTTTTTCTCATGAGACCATAACTATAATGAGACATAAGGAACAATATGATCTCTCTGTATGAGAACACACTCCAACACTAATCCCAAATCATCACAATTAACCAAATAGCCTTATCTTTATTATAGAAATATCATGATCTATATTGATGTAAGGATAATTTTATGATCATGAAAAGAGTTTTGAAATATATCATTCCACTGGAATGAAAAAAATTTCTTTTTCAAAGTTTATATTGGGGAATCTAGTCATGAACAAAAAATCAGTAATAACTAGATTGGACAAGGAAACTACGTGTCTCAAAGATATTCTTTATAGGTTTCTGAGTGATCACAACCTCTATATTTTTTGGATCCATATAATCAACTTTTTCATAGATTTCATGGCCAATGAAATGCACCTCTTCTATCCAAAAAAAACATTTATGAAATTTTGAAATACATATGATGATCTCATAAGATACCTAACACTATTGTCAAGTATTTATCATTATCAACCTATTTCCTAGAATACACTAGTATACCATCAAAAAATACCACCACAAATTAATCTACTTGCCAATGAAGTATCCAATTCATCAATTCAATAAATAGATTTGGTACACTTATAAGAATGAAAGGAATATAAACATACTCATAATATCCACACGTGCTTCTGAAAGTTGTCTTGGTAATATCTCCATTATGAACCGGCTGTTGGAGGTATCCGGACGACAATTCACTTTTATAGAACCATTGGGACCCCTCAATTGATCAAAAAGATCATGAATGTGTGGAATATGCTACTAATTATTTTTCTTCACTTGATTAATCTTATGAAAATACCCAAAAAGTATAAGAGTTCCTTCTATATTTTTCACAAAAAATAATTGGTGATTCCCACAAAGACATACTTGTTTGAATGAACCCTTAACTTTCCAAATCACCCAACTATTCTTTCAATTCCCTTAATTCATTTTTTCCATATGATAAGAATAAAGTGAGATGGGATTGGTCCTTGGTAAGAGATCAATCATAAACTCTACTTCTCTTGTGGGTGGAAACCCAAATAAATTATCAAGTAAATCATCAAGAAAGTGATAAATAATTATTGGAAAACCATTATTCTTGATCTCATCCATAGATTCCAAGGTCCAAGATACCGAATGGTTTGAGATAGTTCAAACTTCTGGTGTCAACAATCTTATTCCACTTGTCTTTACATTCTGATTTTCTCTAAAGAGATCCTTGATGCCATCATGAGTTGTATAGATAACCCTTTAGGTATAACAGTTTATATGATATTTGAACATTTTCAACCAATCCATACCCATAATTAATTCATAGAAATAAATATCAATCACATAGAAGTCCCAAATCAATTCACCCCTATCGATATTTATAAAATATGATTTTCAAGAAAATTACCTACATTCTTTTTGTCCAAGTGGATTTTGATATTTCAGAACATAGGTCATTATCTAAACTTGAAAAACTATATGATTAACAACATGAGAAACAATAAATGAATGTCACAAACCCATATCAAATGAATCTTTCATAAGGGTAGAATTCAAAATAATCATACCTCTCACCGTTGATGGTCCCAATTGATCATCCTTGATCACTTTCTCAACTCTATAAAATCTATTACTCGTTGTGATTTTATATTTTTTACCTTTTTGAGATTTCCTAGGTTGAGGATTCTTGGTATCCTTAGAATCACCATGGATTTCTTGGGTTTTCTGATAAGATTAATTCTGATACACTAACCCCGTGGAAGGATATGATGTCTAAGAATCATGAGATGTGTCCCTAGAACCTGACCTCAAATCACTGTGATAATGATGTTGTATATGTCCCATATTTTTCCAAGTTTAACATACTCTTTGTTTTTTACAATATTTATTTATGTGGACAAGAGAACCATGTCCAAAATAATTTGGTGTACCCTTTGTTTTAGGAGGAAGATTCACTGATCCCACCTTCTAATTTTCTTTCAGATCACCACCTTGGAAATAGGTTTCCCTCATCCTCTTATTCCTAGCATTAGTGTTCCCACCAGTTCCCAATGGTATTAATATGCTTCTTGAAATAGTATTTCCTGAAATATCCCTTTCTTACATTTTTTCTATTTAAAATGTCTATATAACCTGATATATAAACAATGGAAATCTTTGAGAAAATATTTGGCCTCCTCCCTAATTCAAAAATGCGTTCCTTAAAGGACACACTTATAGAAATGTCTGGTGAAAAGTGGAATAAATTCATAAATTTATTTTTATACTCTATCACTATGAGTTTCACTTGCTTCAAACCAAATAAGTCTGTTATTATTGAAATATGAAAATTATAAGGATAGAATTGTTTGTTAAAAAATTCATTAAAATACTATCATGGCCTGACTTTGTCTAATTCATCATGAAAAGATAAATCATATCACTGGTGTTCCAAATCTTCCATCATGTATATTTACAACATCAGCTTCAGCTTAATTGGTGTGTCAAGGAAATCAAATATTCAATCCATCCTATTTATCTACATTTCTTCTTTTTTTTATTCTTAATCACACTGAATGATTGATGGATTCGACATTTGGAATTGAACTAGATGATACAATCTCATTGGTTCATTATTTATGTTTCCTATTTACAGGGCCTAGAATTACTGGATAATAATTTAAAACCAGTTGTTGGTTCACCCATGGATCAGGTGCAACCACATTCTCAGCAGCCACTTCTCATTGGATTCTATGGCGCATACCTAGTTCCATTCTCTATAACCAAAAGAAACCTCCATTTATTCTCACTCTCTAGCAACTGAAGGCTTATCAATTTCAAATTCACCACATCACACATATTATGACAAGGCTTTAAAAAATTCAAAAAATTTTACTCTCAAACCCTTATTGAAAATTCCAACAGGAATTTTAAAATAAAACCATTTTCAACTATTTTAAAAAAATCTTCACTTTTTCACCAAATCATAAATAATTACTCCAATTGAATTATATAATCTTAGTGGGAAGTCATTTTTATCAATTCATGTCATGCTCTTATCATTGGCTAAACTCAATATGATGAGGGGATAAATCCTAAAATTTTCTCAAAACAATCACGTACCCATCTCCCTGGTAACATGAGTTTCAACATAAATAGGTTAATTATGCATTTTTTGTGCTTCACATTTCAAGTTATGACAATAATATCTCATTTCTACCACCCCAAGATATATACCAATATTATTTTAAATTCAAGGAATGAAAAAGATTATACCATTTATAACATCACACCCCTCCTCATTGGCTTAAGAAGTGATAGGGGAGCTACTAAGCCTTAGGTTAAATCCCCAAGAAACCAAAGGTTCGAAATAAATTCCAAGGGACTCATAAATAGTTGGGGATGATTTTTAATTTTCAGATAAAATTACCAAAAAAAATGATAACCATAACAACCAAACATATTAATGATGAATTAGTACCAAAATGCAAGCCAATAAAATACTAAAACAAATGAAAATATTAGAGTACAAGAGGAAACAATGTGACATAACCAATGAAACCAAATGATAACAAAACTAAGAGACAAAAAAATAACCCCTCATCTACTCTAAACCCCAAATCCACATGCCCGACCCAAAGTATCGAGGATAATCAGTAATGGATTAGGATACCATTCTATTACCAGTGTCTCAATAAATAACATCTAAAAATGAACCATAGTTACAAATAAGGGGTGAGAATAAAACTCATTTGATTTTCCCAATGACTTCCTAACTCATTACACTATGATTGAACATGTGAGAAAACTTATATAAAATAGTTTTAAAACAATTTAAATCTATTTGTATCCCAAAAATATATTTTCTAAGGAAAATAAATTAATAATCCTTTAAATACATTTTTCAAGGAATACATCAACAAATACCACAATATTTTTTCAAAGAACATAAAAAAGGTTTCTAACCATTTATTTTTTTTTGATTTTGCATAAAAAATTCCACAACCAGAAACATCCTCAACAAAAACACCCACACAATCTTGGTGTTACCATTTATGGTGGAACTTCATGTTTATACTCTATCACTTTGATGGTGGTACTTCATGACAATTATCCATCCCATTCAACTCATGCACAACTTTTATACCCAAATAATATCAAACCATTTCAATAAAATCAATTAAAAAAATAATTTACTTTCAAAAACAAAACATTATTTTAAAATAACCTTTTTAAAATTATAAAAAATGGTTTTTCAAAATTCCATCCAATTCCCCTGATTTCTCAAAGCATAATTCAAAAAAAATAGTCTATTAAATAACACTATGATTTTCATATGGATTTCATGAAATTGAATCAATTTGAAATCATTCCATATAGTTCTAATCAATATGAATCGAGATACAATCCACCTAACTATCAATCTTATTTGAAAATAAAGAATGATACAACAACTTTAAAAACCATCTTAAATATTCCAGATTCCAACTTAGATCATGATCCATTCACTCAAAACAATAATATAACATCAATATTTACATCAAAAAACATGGATCTATCCCCAAATAACAAGATAAATGATTCAAAAAGAGGGAAGGAGAATATATCTAATGAAAATGATGAATAAAAATCACTTAAAGATGAACCTGGGTATCCAACGCAATTGGATTCTCTTAAGAATCACTCTAGAGTCGAAAGGAATTGTATCCAATATCTTGGGTGGAATAGAAATTCAGGTTATGGTATGTTTAGGGAAAGGAGTGGTTTAATAGGTAAATTTAATTAGATCTACAATTTATTGATCTAATTTTCCACGGTTCATGGTTAGGGTGCATGGTTTGGAAAACTGTACAATAACCACGCATGAGCCACTACATACAAAAACACATTGAATGGTTGGCTCACAGGGTTAGAAAAATCATGCACCTACCATGAAATACCCCACTATCTAGAATTTCTGGTTTTCTATTAGGAATATACGTTGTTTTTCCAAATTGTGGAACTAACCGTGCACCTCCCCAGTGTACACTATTTCAGTTTCACGGTTTCCTAGGGGCACAACATAGTTTCTAATAATCATGATCAAACTGCAGACCTTCAAAAAATCATAAAAAACATTACAAATATCGTCTAAACCTCCAAAAAAATAACCTAATAATTTTATATACTTACACAAAATAAATAAATGGTAAAATACATAAAACTAGTGGTGATACATGAATGATTTCAAAATTTTAGAATTTATGAAAAATGGAAGTCATTGTATCGAATTATTTATATATTTTATTTAAAGGATTTTATATTAAAAATAAATATGATATTCTCAACATCACGAGTGATATACCATATTTCAAAATTGAAAAACAATTTTTTTCTATAGGTGAAGAACAAATTGCACCAAAATTGATGTCATCCCGATTCAAAGGGAAAAGAAGATAGAAGAAGGGATAAAAAATTATGAACATGATTTCTTAAAATTGGGATATGATACCAAATGATATGTAGTCTAAGACCCACTAGAATGTTTACATGGAACGTTTTTCAATGTTTTTGTTTTAAGAATGTGGTTCTCTATAGGAAAACAAGAGATAAGTGTTATAAATAGTGGAAATAAAGAAGAAAGGAGAGATTTGGTCAAGTTCAATACCAAAGAGAAATTTTCTCGAAGAACTATAGCTATAGGATTCCACAAAGGGTGACTAATAATTTTATAATTCAAAAATTAAACAAGAAATTTTTTTAAGTAAAACTGACCATAATAACATTACCATTATTCATTATTTTCAAATAGTACCACGGGGTGGCTATTAATATCCAATAAGTAATAAAAATAGTATAAAACCTATTTTATACAATTAAAAGGCCTAAATGATGATTATGGAAATTTTGGAACATGCCCATGACTTTAAGGGACATGTAGCACACCCATTTGGAATGTAAATACAACTTGCCCGCCACTATTGACTTTGAAAATTCCATGGTAGGTGGGCTTGAAATTCATAGCACATGATGGGATGGGTCTTTAAAATAATGTTTGGTCTTTAATTAATGTAAATATAGTCCCTAATGATTCCACAAATATGGGGTTTTTGGAATACCCTTGTAATTCAATGATTAACCTGTTTATGGCCTCTTTAAATCTCTTGGTCCCCTACATTGTCAATGGGCCACCAAATCCTAGAAACAGGTATTGTGCAATCATACTCATTACTCCTTCCTCTTCAAGTCATCCTTGAACCCCTCAATACCCATGCGTTCCATTATACTCATCAAAACATAAGAAAACATTAAAAACCTAAAAATATTTGAAACCCCTAAAAACATAAAAAAGATAAAAACACTAAAAACCCCTAAAAACCATAAAAACCATAAAAATACTAAAATTACATTAAAAACCTAAAACATAAAAAAACCCTAACAACACAGAAACCCCTAAGAATACCTTAAAAAACTAAAAACACTTAAAATCCATAAAATCACTAAAATATGATAAAACCCTTATAAAACCAAAAAATCCAAAAAAAACATTAAAAACCATAAACCCCCAAAAACATTAAAAACACTGAAAACCCATAAAAACCCAAAGATCCACTTAAAAACTCTAAAAACCCTTTAAATCCCTAAAGATTTTAAATCCCCTAAATTCTCTAAAAACCCCTAAAAACCAAAAATATATATAAACCCTAAAAACCCTAAAAATACCTAAAAACCCTAAAAACCCTAAAAAAATCCCTCAAAATCCCTCAAAATATAAAAACCCCCTATGAAACCCTTAAAAACCAAAAAACCCATAAAAACCCTAAAAATAAAAAAAATGATAAAACCCCTTAAAACCCTAAAAACCATAAAAACTATAAAACTAATTTCAAACCCTAAAAATGTTAAATAAACTCTAAAAAACCATAAAACCATAAAAACAATAAAACCCTAAAAACTATCAAGATCCCTAAAATCCCAAAAAACCATAAAAATTCTAAAAACTCCCACTAATCCCTAAAAATATAAAATACCCTAAAACCCTATAAAATACATATGAAAACTCTAAAAACCAAAACACAAATAAAACCCATAAAAACCTAATTTTTTTAAAAAACCCTAAATCCCATAAAAAACATAAGATAGATAAAAACATTAAAAAACCCTACAAACCAATAAAACCCTTAAAACCACTTAAAACTCTAAAAACCCATTAAACCACTAAAAATGTTAGAAAACTTCAAAAAAACCATAAAACCCTAAGAACTCAAAAAACCCTAAAACCACTCAAAGTACAAAAAATAACATAAGACCCCATAAAAATCCTAAAAAATACCAAAAAATATAAAAAACCCTTCAAACCCTAAAAACCATAAAAACTGCTAAGAACCATAAAAACCCTACAAATCAATAAAAAACAAAAAATCATGAGATATTATAAAAACCCTTTAAATTCCTAAAATTTTTTAAAAAATATCAAGCCCTATAAAACCCTGAAAAAACTCTAAAACCACTAAAAATACAAAAAAACCATAAACCACTACAATCCTATAATACCCTAAAAACCCTTAGAATCCCTAAAAACACTAAAAACCCCTAAAAATTCAAAAAAACCCAAAAAAAACCAAAAAATGTTAAAAACACAAAAATCATGAAAACTTATAAGAAAACCATAAAAACCTAAAAATACTTAAAACCCATAAAAACATAAAAAATAACCCACACCCCCAAAACCCAAAAAACCCTCAAAATCTATAAAAATCCTTGAAAATACTTGAAAATCCCTAAATATCAATAGAAACATAAAAACCCTAAAAACCATGAAAAATTTAATGAAAATTTTTAATACCTAAGACATTTAAAACCCATAAAAACCAAAAAACATATAAACCCTTAATGATCCTAAAAACCCAAAAAAACCATGAAAATCATAAAAATATTAAAAATATATAAAAAACCTAAAAACTCAAAAAAAAAACCCTTTAAACCCTTTAAAATGATAAAAACCCTAGGAAACACAAAAAACCCTAAATCCCAAAAAAAACACAAAAACCCAAAAAACTCTAAAAAATTCTAAAACACCTCAAAATTCCTAAATCCTCTAAAAACCCATAAAAATATTAAAAAAATCCCTAAAAACTAATTTTTTTTTAAAAAATCTCTAAAATCCCTAAAAACCACTAAGAAAACAAAAAACCCCTAAGACAATTAAAACCAACAAAAAACATAAAAACACTAAAAAAACTTTAAAAACCATAAAACCCTAAAAACCCTAAAAACCCCAAAAACCCATAAAAACCTGAAAATCCCCACAAAACCCGCTATAAAATCTAAATCTATTTAAACCCGTAAAAACATTAAAAACTCTAAAATCCTTAAAAACCCTAAAAACATAATAAAATCCTAAAAACCCTAAAAACCAAAAAAAGCCTAAAGAACCTAAAAATCCTAGAAACCCCTCAAACCCTTAAAAACCAATACAAATCCAAAAAAAATCCCTAAAAGACCCAAAAATAATTAAAAACTCTACAAACTTGAAAAGACGTTAAGAAAACTTTAAAGACCAAAAAACACTTAAAACCCCAAACAACCTAAAAATGATAATAAACACTAAGAACCCATAAAATCTCAAAAACCCAAAAACCCACAAAATTGCATAAAAATATAAAAATACATAAAAACCCAAAAATCCATAAAAATTATTAAAAACATAAAAACCCTTAATAACCCAAAAAACCCAAAAAACCCTCAAAAACCTAAAAACACTGAATGTCCCTAAAAACCTAAAAAACTCAAAAACCCTAAAAGACCCTAAAACCCCTTAAAACCTCTAAAATCCTTAAAATACTCTAGAACATTTAAATCCACATAAAAAACCTAAAAACCACAAAAAACACAAAAAACTTTTAAATCCCTAAAATATTTAAAAAAATAAAAAGAACCATAAAGTCCCTAAAAACCCTTAGAAACACTCAAAATCTCTAAACCCCCTAAAATGTATAAAAATCATAAAAATGTCCTAAAAATCCCTAAAACATAAGAAGGCAATAAAAACCTAAGACACCAAAAGAAAAAAAAACAAAAATAAAAAAAATAAAACCCATAAAAACCTAAAAACACTAAAAACCTTAATAAACCTAAAACACTAAAACAATAAATACCCTTAAAAACCATAAAGACCGTAAAAAAACATAAAATCCCAAACAAAACTACTCAAAACACTAAAAGCCCTTTAAACCCATAAAAAAAATAAAAAAATAAAAAAAACCTAAAAACCATGAAAAATAAAAAAAAATAAAAATCCATAAAAAACTAAAAAACCCTAAGAAACTCTAAAACGCCTCAAAAATCAAAAAACCCCAAAAACGCATAAAAATTCTAAAAACCCCTAAAAATCCCTAAAATGTAAAAAAAAACTTAAAAAACCTGGAAACCCCCTAAGAAAACCTTAAAAACCTAAAAACACTTCAATTATGCAAAAATCTAAAAACCCTAAAATCCATAAAACCCCTAAAAACCCTAGAAACCCACAAAACACTCAAAATCCCTAAAAATATTTAAAAAATACAAATAAAACACTGAAAATTATTAAAAACATAAAAACCCTAAAGACACTAAAAATACCTAAAAAATCATAAAAACCTAGAAACACATAAAACATCTAAAAATCATAAACAAATCTAAAAACCCAAAATACCCAAAAACCCAAAAAAATAAAAAAAACCCTAAAATGTATATAAATTATAAAAAAGTCCTAAATTCCCTAAAACATTAAAAGACAAAAAACCCTAAAACAAAAAAAGAAAAACTAAAAAAAACTAAAAATAATTAAAACCCATAAAAACCTAAAAATACTAAAAACCTTAATAAACCTTATACACTAAAACCATAAAAATCCTTAAAAACCATAAAGAACATAAAATCCCAAAAAAAACTACTCAAAAATCTAAAATTCCTTTAAACCCATAAAAACATTAAAAATATATAAAAAACATTAAAAACCATAAAAAATAAAAAAATCTAAAAATCCATAAAAACCCAAAAACCCTAAGAAACTCTAAAAATCCTCAAAAATCTAAAAACCCCCAAAACCCATAAAAAGTATAAAACCCCTTAAAAATCCCTAAAATGTAAAAAAACTAAAAACCTGAAAACCACATAAGAAAACCTTAAAAACCTAAAAACACTTAAATTCTACAAAAACCTAAAATCCCTAAAAGCCATAAAACCCCTAAAAACCCTAAAAACCCATAAAACACTCAAAATCCCTAAAAATATTTAAAAATAATAATAATAAAGCACTAAAAATTAATAAATACCTAAAAACCCTAAAAACACTGAAAATACCTAAAAATCATAAAAACCTAGAAACACATAAAACTTCTCAAAAACATAAAAAAATATAAAAACCCAAAAGACCCTAAAAGTCCAAAAATACAAAAAAAACCAAAAAACCCATATGAAACATAAAAACCCTAAAAACACACTACAAAAATCTAAAAATCGTTTAATTTCATAACAACAATAAAAAATAAACAAAAACATTTAAAACTCTAAAAGACTCAAAAAAACCTAAACCCCCATAAAAACCATAAAACACCAAAAAAACCAAAAAAACCATGAAAACACCTCAAAGTCCCTAAAATCCCTAAAAACCATAAAAATACTAAAAACCATAAAAATACATAAAAACGTAACAAACCCAAAAAACCACGAAAACCCCTAAGAAAACCATAAAAACCTAAACACACTTAAAACATCTAAAATCCAAAAAATATCCAAAAACTCTAAAACTCCTAAAACCACAAAAACCTAAAAAACACTAAAAAAATAAAACACCTTAAAACCCATAAACCCCCGCAAAACTACTAAATAAACAAAAAACCCATTAAGACCCTAAAAATGTAAAACATATTAAAACCTTAAAACCTTAATAACTAAAAAACCCCCTAAAACCCAAAAAAACCTCTAAACACCTAAAACATTAAAACCCCTTAAAAACCCTAAAAATTTAACAATTCCCAAAAAATCATAAAAATCCTATGAAATCTTGAGAAATCCCAAAAAAAGTAAAACCCCTAAAAATGATGAGAACCCCAAAGAAAACCTTAATACCTTAAAATCACTTAAAACCCCTAAAAACCTAAAAAATTCAAAAACACTAAAAACCCTAAAAACCATCAAATACCCAAAACCCATAAAAACCTGACAAAATCCCAAAAATCGATAAAAATGTTAAAAACCTAAAAACCATGAAAATCCCTAAGAAAATCCTAAAAACCTGAAAATACTTAAAACCCCTAAAAATGTAAAAATGAAAAAACACCTAAAAGTATCTAAAAAACACTAAAAACCATAAGACCCCCTAAAAACCTATAAAACCCTAAAATCCAAAAAAAACCCATAATACCCCACTAAAACTCTAAAAACCCTTTAAACACATAAAATCATTAAAAACTATAAAAATATTAAAAAACTAAAAAACTAAAAAAACCATAAAAACCCAAAAGAAACTTGAAAACACTAAAAACCATAAAACTAGTTGAAATTTTTTAAAAATCCTAAAAACCATAAAAAACCTAAAAATTCCTAAAAATTCCAGAAAATTTGACAACCCACAAAAAATGATAACACCTAAGAAAAACTTAAAATCCTAAAAACAGATAAACCCAAAAAAACGAAAAAAGATAAGACCCCTAAACAACCCTAAAAATTTCTAAACCCCTAAAAACCACTAAAAACTCTAAAACCACATTAAACACCTTAAAACATTAAAAAAATCTAAAAAATCTTAAAACCCTAAAAACTAAAAAATCCCCTAAATACCCTGAAAACCTCAAAAACCCTAAAAACCTATAAAAACCAAACAAATCCCCAAAAATCACAAAAAAGTTAAAAACCCAAAAAACTTTGGAAAACCCAAAGAAAAAATTAAAACCCTAAAAATATATAAAACCCATAAAAACCCCAAAAATGCTAAAACTATAAAAATCCCTAAAAACTCTAAAAACATTGAAAAACAATAAAACCCAAAAACCCTAAAAATAATAAAAATCCTAAAACAATCCCTAAAAATACTAGAAAATGGGAAAAGTGCTAAAAATCATAAAAACATCTCATGAAACATTAAAAACCGAAAACCACATAAAACCCCTAAAAACCTAAAAACGTAAAAAAAACTTAAAAGTCCCTAAAAACATAATACATCCAAAACCCATCAAAACCCCTACAATTCTTTAAAAAAAATTAAAACCCCATAAAATTCACTAAAAACTCTAAAAATCCTTTAAACCCCAAAGATGTTAAAAACCTCTAAAAACCATAAAACCCTAAAACACTAAAAAAACCACTAATACTCCAAAAAACCCATAAATACTTTAAGAAACCTCAAAATCACTAAAAACCCTAAAAACCATTAAATTGCTAAGAAATCCCGAAAAACTTCTAAAAACATAAAAAACTGAAAAAACTTGAAAACCCCTAATAAAAAATTAAAAACATAAGACACATAAAACCCCTAAAAACCCTACCGATGCTAAAAACCCTAAAAGCCATAAAATCCTAAAATTCCCTGAAAATTCTGAAAAACAAAAAAAATCCCAAAACCCTTAAAAGCCTAAAAAACAAAAAACCCTAAAAAAAATTAAGACCCATAAAAACCTAATAAATTTTAAAAACCATAAAACCCCTAAAAACATTAAAACACCCATAAGACCCTAAAAACCACAAAAAACTATATAAACCCTCTAAACCCCTTAAAATATTAAAAACTCTAAAAAAACTAAAAATAACCGTAAAACCCCAAAAAACAATAAAATCCATAAAATTCTAAAACTATAAAAAAATATCAAAAATTGCTAAAAACCTTAAATGAAAATAAAAAAACCAAATATACCTAAAAATAAAAAAAACACAAAAAAAAACTAAAACCACGAAAATCCATATGAAAACCGTAAAAACCTAAAAACACTTAAAACACATAAAACCCAAAAAAATATGTTGAAACCCCTAAAAAACCCATAAAAGAACATAAATCATAAAAACCCATAAAAACCTTTAGAACCCTAAAAACCTATTGAATTCCAAAAAAACACTAAAAAACTAAATACCCTTTAAACTTGTAAAGTCGTTAAAAACCATAAAAAACATAATAACCAAAAAAACTCAAACAAAATACTAAAACTCCAGAAAAACAAAAAAAACCACTTAAAACCCCAAAACCCCCAAAAAAATAGTCAAAATCTCTAAAATCCCCATAAACCATAAAAATCCTAAAAAATCCCTAGAAACACAAAAAATTTAATAAACCGTAATAACCCAGAAAACCCCTTAAAAACATAAATACAATTAAAATTCATAAAACCTAAAAACTAAAAATACCCTACAACTCTAACTAACACTAAAACCCCCTAAAACCCCTCAGAAACCATAAAACCCCCACAAAAACCTTAAAAACCATAAAAAATTACTAAAAATCCCAAAAAACATAAACACCTCTAAAACCCTAAAAACACTAAGAAAACCTTAAAAACCAAAAAACATATGAAACTTATAAAAAACCTAAAAACACTTGAAACTGTAAGAGACCCTTAAAACCATAAAAACCCTAAACCAATAAATATCCCTACACCCCCTAAAAACCAATTAAAATCCAAAAAATTCCTTAAAATTCCAAAAAAGCTAAAAACCATAAAAATCCTTAAAACCCTATGAAACCCCTAAAACAAAAAAACACTAAAAACCCCCAAAAACCCAAAAAATGATAAAGAACCTAAAAAATATTAAAACAATAAGACCCCCAAAAAACATTTAAAAATCCCCTATAACCCAAAAAACCCTAAAACCGACTAAAACTCTAAAAACCCTATGAACCCCTAAAACCCCCAAAAAACTATACAAACCCTAAAAATCATAAAAAAATAATCAAATATACTAAAAACCCTAAAAACTGTAAAAAAATATATGTAATTCCTAAAAAGCACTAAAATTTAAAAATACCTAAAAACCTTGAAAATCCGTAAGAAAACATTAGCAATCTAGAAACTCTTAAAACCCCTAAAAACCTAAAAACTAAAAACCCCAAACAAACCCCAAAAAATCAAAAAAATCCCTAAACCCCTAAAAATCATAAAAATACTATGAATACCATAAAATTTTAAAATCCTTAAAACCCTAAGAAACACTTAAAACCTAAAACAATTGAAACTCCTAAAAACCTAAAAACTGTTAAAATTGCTTTAAAAATCCTAAAGAACACAAAAAACCCAAAAAACAGCCTAAAACCCCCTAAAACGCATAAAAACCCTAAAAACACATAAAAACTCAAAAAAACCAATAAAAACTCTAAAACCCCTTTAAATCCCTAAAAATGTTTAAAAAAACTCTAAAACCCCTTTTAAACCCTAAAAACTCAAAATACCTAAAAACCCCAAATGAACACTAAAAACCCTAAAAATCCAAATAACACAAAAAATCCATAAAACCATTAAAATATAAAAAAATACCTAAAAATGAAAAACATTATAAAACCTTTAAAAACATAAGAAATCCTCAAAATCCTAAAACACTTATATCCCTTAAAAACCTAAAAAATTATAAAAACCCTAGAAGTCACAAAAACCCCTACGAAATATTTAAAAAACCATAAAAACACCAAAAAACACTAAAACCCACTAAATAATCTAAAAACTCTTTAGTCCTCTAAATTTTTTAAAAATCTAGAAAACTTTTAAACCCTAGAAAACTCATAAAAACCCTAATACCCAAAAAAAATCAAAAATACCCTACCCCCCCCCAAATATCAAAATCCATAAATCACATAAAACCCTAAATATCATAAAGAATACCCAAAATGCCTAAAAATATAAAACCCCCTAAACCCCTAAAAACCCTAATAAAACTGTAAAAACACAAAAATACATAAAACATCGAAAACATAAAAAAAATCTAAACCCCCAAAAACTCATAAAAAGACCTAAAAACCATTAAAACCCATAATACCCATAAAATCCATAAAATCCCATAAACCCCTAAAAATATACTAAAATCTCTCAAAACCCTTTTAACCCCAAAAAATGTTTAAAAACCTTTAAACCCCTAAAAACATAAAAAGTCCTAAAACCCACAAAAAATAATGAGAATACTATAATATCCCTAAAATCCCTAAAAATGTAAAAACATATAAACACCCTAAAACCCTAAAGAAACCCATAAAAACATAAAAACACAAAAAACCCCTAAAGACATATAAAGCCCTAAAAACCCCTAAAAACTATTGAACCCCACAAAATCCATAAAACCCCTAATAATCCATAAAAATCATTACAACACTTAAAATTCATAAAATGTAAAAAACCCAAAACCCTAAAACCCCTTAGAAAACCTTAAAAACGAAAAAACATAAAACACCTAAAAACCTGAAAAATGCCAAAACCCAAAAAGAACATTAAAACTATAGAAACCATAAAAACCATAAAAACAATCCAAACTAAAAAACCCTAGAAAACGATAAAATCCTAAAACCAGTAAAAACACTAAACACCATTTAAACCCTTAAAAATGGTAAAAAACTATAAAAATCCATAAAAACATAAAAAAATATCAAAATACTCAAACCCCTAAAACCATCAAAATCTGTAAAGTCATTAAAAACTCATAAAAATCATAAGAATTCCTTAAAATCCTTGAAAAAATAAAAATACCATAAAACGTTGAAATACCGTAAGAAAACCGTAAATAACTAAATACAATTAAACCCCCTAAAAACCAAAAATTTCTAAAAACCTTAAAAACACTAAAAACCCTAAAATCATAAAAACCCATAAAAAGTATAAAAAACCATAAAACCCCCTAAAACACCCAAAATCTAATTAAAAACTCTTTAATCCCCTAAAAACATTAAATACTATAAATACATTAAAACCCTAAAAACTCAAAAAGAACCTAAAAACCCAAAATAACCAAAAAACCCTAAAAATCCTAAAAATCCCTAAACCCCTCAAAATCCCTAAAACCCCTCAAAATCCCTAAAAACCCATAAGAATTATGAAAATCACCTAAAATCCTTAAAAACCTAAAAACAACTCAAACCATGAAAACTACTATGAAAACCCTAGAATCATAAAAACACTTGAAACACATAAAAAAATAAAGAACTCTAACAACCCTAAAATTAATAAAAAACCCAAAATCCTAAAAAACCATAATGCCTTAAAAATCCAAATAAATCACTAAAAATTCCTAAAAATGTAAAAATCACTAAAAAACTCTGAAAAAATAAATGAAAACTATAAAAATATAACACTTAAAAACCCTAAAACCCTAAAATACCCAAAAAAATAAAAGTCCCTAAAATCCCAAAAAAAAGCCCCTAAAAACCATAAATACCCCTATAAATTTACAATTAACTGAAAAAATCCATAAAAACATAAAATAAATAACAACTCTAAAACAAATTTAAACCCCTAAAAAGATTAAGATATTCCAAAAAACCATAAAACACTTAAAAATTCAAAAAAAACCCTAAACACCGAAAAAAACCATAAGAACCTAAAAACCACTAAAAGCCCCAATAATCACAAAAATCCATAAAAACCCATATATATCCTAAAAATCCCTAAAAAAGTAAAAAAAATCCCAAAATCCCTGAAAAAATCCTAGATAATATTATAAATATAAAAAACATAAAACCCCTAAATAACCTAAAAACCCTAAAAACCTAAATACCCTAAAATCAATAAAACCCATAAAACCCCTCTAATCCCATAAAAACAAAAAATACCACTGAAAACTCTTAAATACCATTAAATCTCTAAAAATGAAAAAAACACTAAAACACCTTAAAACCTATACATAAGTCAAAAAAACACTGAAAACCTAAAAATCCTAAAAATATTGAAACCCCAAATAACCCTAAAAACCTAGAAAAACACTAGAATCGTATGAAAATCCTAAAAAACCCTAAAAACATCAAAACCATGTACAACTCTAAGAAAACCTTAATAATAATAAAACACTTAAAACCCCTAAAAAACTAATAATTGATTAAACCCCTAAAATGCATAAAACCCCTCCTAATCCCTAAAATTCCCAAATTTCCTAAAAAACAAAAAAACACAAAAAAACACTACAAACATAAAAAATTCTAAAAACCCTGAAACCCCTAAGAAAATATAAAAAACAAAAAACACTTAAGGCCACTAAAAACCTAAAAACGATAAAAACCCTAAAAAATACAATACTCCCAAAAAATATAAAAACCCTTAAAAACCATAAAAACCCTAACACCTAATAAAACCCCTAAAACCCACTAAAAATTATAAATCCCTTTAAACCCCAAAATTTTAATAAACCCTAAATACCTTAAAAACCCTAAAAGTATAAAAAAACCCCTAAAACACAAAAACCATAAAACCCTAAAATTCTAAAAAATACTAGATTTTTTTTAAAAATCATTAAAAATGTAAAAACCCTAAAAATATAAAAACCCCTAAAAACTAAAAAAAATGTTAAACACCCTAAAAAACCAAAAATGCACTAAAAGGCATAAAACACCTAAGAAACTTTAAAAACCCTTCCAACCCATAAAACCAAAAAAAACCTCAAAAAACTCTAGAAACACTTTAAACCCCGAATAATATTAAAAACTCTAAAAACCCTTTAAACCCCTAAAATACTAAAAACCATAAAATCCATAAAAACAATAAAAACCATAAAATCCCTCAAAATATCCAATAAACCTAAACACACATAAATATAAAAAACCCCTAAAAAGAAAATAACCCCTGAAAACACCTAAGAAAATCTTAAAACCCTGAAAACACAAAAAAATTCCTTGAGAAATGAAAAAAACATAAAAAAAACTATAAAAATCATAAAACCCATAAAATCATTAAAAACCCCCAAGACCCCACAAAAACCATAAAACCCAACTAAAAACTCTAAAAACATTAGAAACCCTAAAATCACAAAAAAACCCTAAAAACCCTAAAAACCCCTCAAAACTCCAAAAAACCCTGAAACCCTAAAAACAATAGATACCCAAAATACCATAAAAATCCTAAAAATCCCAAAAAAACAGAAAAAACCCAAAAAACACTAAAAACAAAAAAACCATAAAACCCTAATAACAGTTAAAAAACCTAAATAACCTCGAAAAATACTAAAAACCACAAAACCCATAAAACCCATGATAACCCTAAAGACTCTCAAATTCTATAAAAATGATAAAAACCAAATAAATCCTAAAAATTGAAAAAAAATATCTAAATATATAAAAACCCAAAAAACCCTGAAAACCCCAAAAAACCCTTAAAAACCTAAAAACAATTAAAATCCCTAAAAACCAAAAAAACCCTAAAGACCGTATAATCCCAGAAAACCATAAAACCCCATAAATCTCCAAAAAAATCCTAAAAATTTACTAAAACTCTAAAAACCATTTAAAACCCAAAAAAACATTAAAAAACTATAATAACCTTAAAACCCCAAAAAATACAAAAGAAACCATAAAAATACTAAAAAATCCCTAAAAATCCCTAAAAACATAAAAAAACTTACAAACCTTGAAATTCTAAAATAAAACCGTAAAAACCAAAAAATACTTAAAACCATGAAAAATGTTAAAAAACCTAAAATCCAAAAAAATCCAAAAAAATACTAAAAACCATATAAATCCTATAAAATCCCTAAAAATCCCTAAAAACATAAAAACCCATAAACCCCTAAATGACACTAAAACCCCTAGAACCCCTAAAACCCATAATGACACCTAAAACCATAAAAACTTAAAACCTATAAAAACCCCTGAAAACTATCTAAAATTGCAAAACCCATTTATACCACTAAAAACGTTGAAACCCCTAAAAACCCATAAAACTCCTATAAAATTCCAACAAAACCTAAAACTAAAAAAACCCTTAAAATCCCTAGAAACCATAAAACCCATAAAACCCCTCAAATTCCCTAAAAACCTAAAAATCCTTAAAAAAATCCCTTAACGCAGTTAAAACATATAAACCCTTAAAACCCTTAAAACCCATAACAAACCCTTAACAACCAAAATATACTTGAAACCCCTAAAAAACCTGAAAATGCTAGAAACCATAAAACCCCTAAAAAAGTTATAAAACCATAAAAAACCTAAAAATAATGAAAAACACTAAAAACCCTTTAAAACCCTAAAAATGTTTAAAAACTCTAAAAACGTGAAAAACCCTAAAAACAAAAAAAATATAAAACCCCAAAAATGATAAAAACCTAAGAATCTCTAAAAACCATCAAAATCCCGAAATACCATAAAGCCCCACAAGAATATAAAAACCTCTAATAATACCTAAAACCATAAAGATACTGTAAAAACCAAAAAAACCATATGAAAACATTAAAACCTAATAACACTTAAAATACCTAAAAATCAAAAAACAAAACCCCTAAAAACCATTAAAATACCTAAAAATAATAAATAACCTTAAAAAACTTAAAAATAATAAACCCTAAAAATGTAAATAAAACTAACAACCCTGAAATATCCTAAGAAATCCTTAATACCCTAAAATACATAAAACCCCCCAAAACCCCCAAAAATTTAAAAACACTAAAAACCCCAAAAACCCACTAAAAAAATTATAAACACTTTAAACCCCTAAAAATGCTAAAAAACTATAAATAAAATTAATAACCAAATACACTAAAAAAACCCAAAAACCCCATAAAAACCTAAAAAACCTCAAATTCCCTTTAACTATAAATATCCAAAAAAAACTATAAAAGTAAATGAAGATATAAAAACCTCTAAAAACCCTAAAAACCCAAAAGAAAACAAAAAACCCCTAAAAAAAATTAAACCCCAAAAAACTAAAAAATCTGAAAACACTAAATAACACTAAATAGTCATAAATTTTCTATGAACCATAAAAACCACTAAAAACCTTAAAAACCCTAAGAACCCATACCGCCCTAAAAAACACTAAAATCTATAAAATCCCTTTAAACCCCTAAAAGCATTAAAATATCTAAAAAACCTTACAAAACTAAAAAACTCAAAAAACACCCAAAAACCCCAAATAAATTCTAAAAATTGTAAATACCCTAAAAATACTCAAAATCCTTAAAAAACCTAAAAACAATAAAAATTGATAAAACATAAAAAACCCTAAAAATCCTGAAAACCCATAAGATATCCTTAAAAAACTAAAAACACTTATAACCCCTAAAAACATAAAAACACTTAAAACTGTTAAAAATGCTAAAAACTCTAAAATACCTAAAAATGCACCAAATATCTATAAACCCTTAAAACCCATATAAATCTAAAAAATCCATAAAGATATCAAAATACCTAAAAATCCATAAAATCCATAAAAACCCCTAAGAAAATATTAAAAACCAAAAAATATATAAAACCACTAAAAAACTAAAAACCCTAAAACACTAAAAAACGGTAAAACCCTAGAAACCCTAAAATCTAAAATAATATAAATACCCTAAAAACCAATAGAACCCTAAATAATCTCTTAAAACTCTCAAAACTCATGAAACCCATAAAAAACTAAAAAACACTAAAAAATTGTAAAAACCCTAAAAAAATCTAAATACTCTAAAAGCCATAAAATTGCAAAAAACACTAAAAACCCTCAAAATCCCTAAAAACCCCAAAAAAACCTAAAAAGCAATAAAAATCCCTAAAATCATAAAAAATTATAAAAACTCTAAAAAACCCAAAGAAAACCAAAAAATCCCTAAAAAAATTATAACCTCTAAAAACATAAGAACTCTAAAAACGCTAAAAACCACAAACCCCAAAAAACTAAAAAAAACCCTAAACCCCAAAAGAACATAAAAACCCTCTAAAACTCTAATAACCCTTTAAACACCTTAAAATTTTTAAAGCTCTAAAAACCCTTAAAACCCTTGAAAACTAAAATCCCCCCTAAAAACCCAAAAACCCCAAGAAATACTAAAAACCCTAAAAACCATAAGAGTCACAAAAATATCTAAAAAACCTGAAAACCCGTTATAAACCTAAAAAATCTAGATCCCCTTTAAAACACAGAAACCCCAAAAAACATAAAATCCCTCAAAAACCCTAAAAATCCTTAAAACCTATAAAAACATAAAAATTATATAAATTCCTGAAAAACGTAAAAATACCTAAAAACCCATAAAAACATAAGAAATATTAAAAACCAAAAAACACTTAAAACCAAAAAAAACCTAAAAATGCATAAAGCCATATAAAATCCTAAAAGACCCTAAAAAACCTAAAATATAAGAAACCCCTATAACCTTAAAAAAACCTAAAATCAAATAAAACCCTAAAAAACTGAAACTCTAAAAACACTTTAAAACACTAAAAATGTTAAAAACTATTAAAACCATAAACCCTAAAAAACTAGAAAACCCAAAAAACCCATAAAAAGACTAAAACCCATAAAAAGTCTAAAATTCCTAAAAATCCCTAAAAACCCTAAAACAATAAAAATACTAATAGTAGTAAAATCCCTAGAAATGTAAAATTCCTAAAAACCTTGAAAAACCCCTAGCTGTTGGTAGGGAAGAAGAGTTGCTGGGGTCTGGAGGCTTGGTGTTATGGGATGCTTTCTCTGTTTGGCTGGGGGATGCTTGTTTTGTTTGGATGGGTGATGCTATTGGTGGGAAGGTGATAGATGCTGGTACATGTGAGTTTGGAAGCCGGATTTCTCTTGGTAGTGGGCTGGTGGTTGCTGGATGTTGTTGGATGATGGTGATGGTTTCTGCTTATACCTGGGTGTTCTTGTTGGGTTTTTTATTTTCTTTTTTGATTTTTCTATTTTTTTTGCGTGAGTTGTAAGGGGTTTTTGGGTGTGGGTCGTTTGACCCCTCCACTCCCTTGTCTGCTGCATCTCTATTTTCTTTCTAATAAATTTGGGGGGTTGGGAATATCCCGACCCTCGCACCTTCCTTGCCTAAACCCCCCAAAAAACCTATAATCCCACAAAAAATAGTAAAACCCTTTTAAATCCCAAAAAACATTAAAAACTCTAAAACCCCATAAAACTCCAAAAAACTCAAAAAAACCCTAAAACCCCAAAAAACCCAAAAGAAACCCCTAAAAACTTAAAAAATCCACAAACCCCAAGAAAACCAAAAAACTAGGAAATATAAAAAAACAAAATATGTAAAACTCAAAAAACCCTGAAAACCCCTATGAAACCTTAAAAACCTAAAAACACTGAAAACCCCTAAAAACAAAAAAAAAATTAAAACCATACAAACCCATAAACTCCTCCAGATCCCTAAAAACCCTAAAAATATATAAAATCATAAAAAATACATAAAAATTCCTAAAAATGTAAAAAACCATAAAAACTCTGATTATCCAAGAAAATACCTTAAAACCTAAAAAGAATTAAAACCCTATTATCATAAAAAACATTTAAAAACCTAAAAAATGCTAGAATCCCAAAAAACCCAAAAAATCCCTAAATATCCTAAAAACTTTTAAACCCCCTAAAAACCCATAAAATCCCTAAAAATGACTAAAAAATAAAAAATCCTTTAAACCCGTACAAAAATTAAAAAACTCTAAAAAGCCTTAAATCCCCTAAAATCTCAAAAAAATACCCCTAAAAACCAAAAAAACCCATAAAAACCACAAAGACCTATAAAAACCAAAAACCCTTCAAAATCCCTAAAATACCTAAAAACAATAAAACACCTAAATGGCCATAAAACCCTAAAAACATAACAAAACCATAAAAACCCAAAAAATCCTAAGAAATCCATAAAATATTAAAAACACTTAAAACCCCCCAAAAACCTAAAAATTGTTAAAAACCCGAAAAATATTAGGAATCCTAAAAACCATAAAAACCCTTAAAACAAAAAAAACCCAAAAACCCATAAAAACCATAAAATGCCAATAAAAACTTTAAAATCTCTTTGAACTACTAAAAATGTAGAAAACTATAAAAACCCTAAATCCCACTAAAAAAAATCAAAAACCAAAAAAACCAAAAAAACCCAAAATACCCTCAAAATCCATAAAAATCATAAAAACCAAAAAAATCCTATCAAAATCCCTAAAAATACCTAAATATGTAAAAAACGAAATAACCATGAAAAACCATGAAACCAAAAAACACTTAAAACCCCAAAAAATCTAAAAATGCAAAAAAAATCTCTAGAAACCCCTAAAAACCCATAAAAATTTTAAAAACCATAAAACCCATTTAAACCATAAACCCCTCTAAAACCCCATAAAACCCTAAAAATCACTAAAAAAATATAAATCCATTTAAACCAATAAAATGTTAAAAAACACTAAAAAACCTTAAAAACCCTAAAAAATAAAAAACACTACAAATTGAAAAAACCATAAAATCTATAAGAACTGTAAAAAATAAAAAATATCCTCAAAATATTTAAATACAAAAAATAACCAAAAAAATTCTAACAATTTCCTAAAAATCCCTAAAAATGTAAATAAAACCTAAAACCCCAAAAAACCATAAGAAAACCTTAAAAACCAAAAAACACTTAAAACCCCCCAAAAACCTAAAAAATTATAATAACCATAAATAACCTAAAATACCCTAAACCCCTAAAACCATAAAACCCCTAGAAACCTTAATGACACCTAAAAACCATAAAACCCATTAAAAACTCAAAAAGTATATTAAACCCCTAAAAACATTGAAAATATGAAAATCTTAAAAACCCTAAAAACATAAAAAAAACTATTGAAACCAATGAAAACCATAAAACCCCTAAAAACCCTAAAACTCCCAAAAACATTAAAAATCCTAAAAAACTCAAAAAATCCTTAAATACCTTAAAAAGTCCCTAAAATAATAAAAAATCCAAAATCCCTAAAAATACCTAATAAAAGATTAAACCCCTAAAAGTACTTAAAACCACCAAAAGATTTAAAAAATTCTAAAAACCCAAAAAACACTAAAAACCTTCAAAAAAATTAAAAACCATAAAAACTTCTAAAAACATTAAACCCCTTAAACCCTATAAAAATCCTAAAAACCCACTAAATACTCCAATATCCATTTAAACCGTTAGAAATGTTAAAAAACTATAAAACCCCTTAGAAACCCTAAAATATCCAAAAAAGACCCTAAAACACCAAAAAATCACAAAAAACCCTAAAAACCCTAAAAACCCTCAAATCTCTAAAACCCCTAAAAAGAAATAAAAATCCTTAAAAACTCAAAAATTCCCTAAAATTTTAAAAAACCCTTAAAACCATGAAAACCCCAAAGAAAACCTTTAAAACATAAAAACACATAAAACCTATAAAAACCTAAAATGCTAAATATCCTAAAGAAGCCTGAAAACACTAGAAAACCCTAAAAACCTTTAAAAACCATTAAAACCCATAAAACCCCTAAAAACCCACTAAAACGATGAAAACCCCGTTAATGTGCCAAAATTTTGAAAATTTATAAAATACCTTAAAACCCTATAAACCTCAAAAAATACCATAATCCCCTATAAAATCATAAAAATCCAAAAATCCAAAAATAATTGAAAATCCATAAAACCCCCCAAAATCCATAAAATCAATAATAAGGCATTATAAATCCATAAAATTTTAAAAATCCATAAAAATCCTAAAAACCCAAGAAAACCTCAAAAACATAAAAATAATTAAAACCCTTAAAAACCTAAAAAATTCTAAAAACATTAAACTACATAAAAACCATAAACCACCCCAAACCCCCTAAAATCAAAAAAATCCCTAAAAAATAAAAAACCTAAAAATCTCTAATATTTCCTAAAACATAAAAAACCCTAAAACCCTGAAGGAAACCTTAAAGCCATAAAAACACTTAAATTCCCTGAAAACCCTAAAAATTTTGAAACCCCAAAAAAGTCACCAAAAAGATCCTAAAACCCGTAGAAACCAAAAAAAGAACTAAAATATTAAATAAATCCTCAAAATCATAAATCTTTAAAAAACTACTCAAAACATGGAAATCCATTTAAACCGCTAAAAAATTTAAAAACTCTAAAATACATAAAAACCCTTGAAAACTCAAAATACCCCTAAACGTACACAAAAATATTAACACACATAAAAACCCGGTAACTCCTCAAAATCACTTGAAACCCTAAAAACTATTAAAATAAAAAAATCCTTTAAAATCCCAAAAAACATTAAAAACACTAAAAACCCTGAAAACCCCTAAGAAAACCTTAAAATCCAAAAAAATTTAAAATCCTGAAAAATATAAAAAATGATAAAAAATCTTAAAACCATAAAACAACCTAAAAACCATAAAATTACATAAAATCCATAAAACCCCTTCAAACCCACTACAAAATAAAACACCATGTGAACCCCTATAAATGTAAAAAAAATATAAAAATAATAAAAATACCAAAAACTAAAAAACAAAACAATAAAAACCAAAAAAACCGAAAAACCATAAAAACCATAAAAACCATAAAAACCATAAAAATCCCAAAAAATACTAAAATCCATAAAAAATCTAAAAAATCCCTAAAAATCCCTAAATACCTATAAAACCCAAAAAACCCTAAAACCCCGATAAAAATCTCTTAAAACCTAAAAACACTTAAAACTACTAAAACATAAGAAAATTTAAACACCTTAAAATCCAAATAAGCCAAAAATACCATTGAAACCCACAAAATCACTAATACCCTAATAACCCATAAAAATCCTAAAACCCCCTAAAAATCCCTTAAAACGTAAAAACTAGTAAAACCCCTATATAAACCGTAATAACTAAAAACAATTAAATCCCATAAAAATGTAAAAATTCTAAAAACCCAAGAAGACCCTAAAAGCCCTTAAAACCATAAAATCACCTAAAACCACAAAACCCACAAAACCCCTGAAAACCTAAAAAACCCCTTAAAAATAAAGAAAAAACTATAAAACCACGTTAAACATAAAAAAAATAAAAAAGGCCTTAAAACCCTAAAAAACTACAAAAACCCCTAAAACCCTGAAAAATCATAAAATTCCTTAAATCCCAAAAAAAATTATCAAAATACCTAAAAACCCTACGAACCGAAAAAATCCAAAAAACCCAAAAAATCCCTAAATGTTCCTAAAAATGTAAAAAAGCATGAAACCCCTAAAAACCCCTAAGAAAAACATAATAACCTTAAAAACCTAAAACCCATAAAAACCCTAAAAATTTATAAAACCCCTAAAATCCATAAAAACATCAACACCCATAAAACACCATAAAAACCCTAAAACACTAAAAACCCTAAAAACCAATTAAATTTGAAAAAAAGATAAAAATATCTAAAAACCATTAAAACACTAAAAAACTCCAAAAAACCCTATAAACCCAACATACCCATAAAAACCATAAAACCATAAAACCAACAAAATCCCTAAAACACTAAATCCTAAAAAAATCCAAAAAAATCCCTAAAAATGTAAAAATCCATAAAAACCATAAAAAACACTAAGAATAACTTAAAACCCTAAAAACAATTAAAACCCCTAAAAACATAAAAAAACACAAAAATACCCCTAAAACCCCTAAAAACCATAAAACCCATTAAAAAACCATGGAATATTAAAAACTCTAAAACCCATAAAAAGGCACAAACAACACTAAAATCTCTAAAAACACTTCACACCCCAAAAAATATTATATACTATAGAAAACCTTTTAAATATAAAAAACTAAAAACAAAAAACAAAACCATATAATCCTTAAACCTCCTCAAACCCATAAAAACCCTGAAAATCCATAAAATCCCTAAAAAGAAAAAAATATCTGAAAAACCCTAAAAATATCTAAAAACTTAAAAAAATCTAACAACCCTAAAAATCCATAATAAAACATTAAAAACCTAAAAACTCTAAAATCCCCTAAAACCCATAAAAATGTTGAAAACCCTAAAAACCATAGAACCCTAAAAAACTCTAAAATCCCTCAAAATACAAAAAAAACTAAAAACCATACAAATAAAAAAATTCCAAAAAATCCCAATAAATTTTAAAATCATAAAAATCCTAAAAACCACTAATAAAACCCTAAAAACCCCAAAAAAACATTAAACCACTAAAAACCCTAAAAAAGATAAAAACCCTAAAAACCATAAAATAACCCAAAATCCTGAAATCCGATAAAAACATAAAAACACTTAAAACCTTAAAAACGCATAAAACCCGAAAAAACCCCTAACAATAACTAAAAACTCTAAAAACACATTAAGTCCTCTAAAAACCTAAAAACTCTACAAAAATAAAAAAACTTAAAACACACAAAAAAATATGACCCCAAAAAACCCTCAAAATCTCTAAAAACCCTAAATTCTATATATATATTAAAAAATCCATAAAAATACCTAAAATTTTATAAAATTATAAAAAACCATAAAAACCATAAGAAACTCATAAAAACCTAATAACACTTACGACCCCTAAAAATCTAAAAATCTAAAAATTCTAAAAACCATAAAACCTTAAAAACCTAAAAACCTAAAACCATAAAAAACCCTAAAAACCCTAAAAACCCCTCAAAACTGATAAAAAACCTAAAACCAATTAAGACTCTAAAATTCTATTAAACCCTTTAAAACATTAAAAAACTCAAAAAAAAACATGAAAACCCCTAAAAACTCAAAAAAAAAACCCACCCCCCCCCAAATCCCTAAGAACCCCAAAACCCTCAAAATCCCTAAAGAATATAAAAATACTAAAAAATACATATGAATCCCTAAATAAAAAGACCCTAAAATCCCGGAAAACCCTTAAGAAAACCTTAATAACCTAAAAACACTTAAAACCCATAAAAACCTAAATAATGCAAAAACCCATAAAACCCACAAAATTACTAAAATACATAAAAATCCTAAAAATTAGATAATAATTAGTTAAAATGTAAAAAACCCTAAAACCCTAAAAATCCTTAAGAAAACCAAAAAAACCTAAAAACACATAAAATCCCTAAAAAGATAAAAAAAACTAAAACCACTAAAACACCTAAAAACCTTAAAAACCCAAAAAACCATAAAAAATCACTAGAAACATCAAAACCCCTTTAAACCCCTTTAAAAATTAAAAACTCTAAAATACCATAAAACACTACAAACTCATGAAACCCCAAAAAACCATAAAAAACCCTAAAACCCCTAAGAAACCCTAAACCCCCTCAAAATCACAAAAAACCTTAAATGACCATTAAAATCCTTAAAAAGGATCTAAAACACTTAAAAACATAAAAAACCCCTAAAACCCTAAAAACCGATAAGATAACCATAAAATCATAAAAATCCATAAAACCCATAAACACTTAAAAAAACGCTAAAAACCTAAATACCTAAAAAAAGAATAAAACCCATAAAAGTACCTAAAATCTTAAAAACCCCATAAAAACCCAAAAAACAAACTAAAATATCTAAAAACCCTTTAATCCCAAAAAATGTTAAAACCCTACAAAACATTAAAACCCTAATATATAAAAAAAATCATAAAACCCTAACCCCCCCCCCAAATCCCTCAAACCCCAAAAAACCATAAAAATCCGAAAAAGTGATAAAAATATCTGAAAACATAAAAACTCAAAAAACCCTAAAAACCTATAAGAAAATCAAAAAAATCACTTAATACCCCTAAAAACAAACCGATGAAAAAACCCTATAAAACCCTAAGATACCTTAAAAACCATTAAACCCCATAAAAAACCTAAAAATCCAAAAAAATCCATATAAACCCAAAAAACCACTAAAAACTGTTAAAACCCTTTAAACCCCTAAAAGGTTAAAAACTCTAAAAACTATAAACCACTAAAATATCAAAAAACCCAAAAAAACCCAAAAACCATAAAAACCCGAAAACCCTAAAAAACTCTAAAACCCATTTAAAAACCAAAACGCACCATAAAATCCCTAAAAATGTAAAAAACCCTAATAACCCTGAAATCCACTATGTAAACTTTAAACACCTAAAAATTCTTAAAAACCCTAAAAAACCTTAAAATTGTTAAAACACCTAAAAATCCCTATAAACCTTATAAACCCTATAAACCCCTAAAAACCTCAAAACCCCTACAGACTCATTAAAAACCTCAAAAACCCACTAAAATATATAAATAACCCATTAAAACCTAAAAATGTTAAAAAAAATTAAAAAACCTTAATACCCCTAAAAAACTCAAAATAACCCAAAAACACAAAAAAAGCATTGAAACCCAAAACACCCTAAACAGTCCTAAAACCCCTCAAAATCCATAAAAACCCTAAAAACATTAAAAATACAATAACATTACTAAAGATTCCTAAAATTGTAAAAATCACTAAAATCAAAGGGAACCCCTAAGAAAACATTAAAAACCTAATAACACTTAAAACACATAAAAACCTAAAATAACTAAAAACCCTAAAACCCCTTAAAACCCCCTAATAACCCTAAAACCCCCTAAAAAAATTAAATCCCATAAAAACCCAGAAACAAAACCCTAAACCACTAAAAACTATACAAACTATTAAAACCCCTAAAAAAGTTTAAAACCCCAAAAAATCCATGAAACCCTAGAACCCCATAAAACCCCTCAAAATCCCTAAACACCCTAAAAACCATTAAAACCCCAAAAAATCCTTATTGATCCATAAAAATATAAAAAAACATAAAATCATTGAAAACCCTCGAATAATACCTTAAAAATGTAAAAACACTTTAATCCCCATGAAAATATAAAAAATTCTAAAAACACATAAAAACCCTAAAAACCTAAAAACCATAAAACCCATAAAAACCTTAAAAACCCTAAAAATAATAAAACCCTAAAGAACCCCCAATAACTATAAAAAGACTTTAATCCCCTAAAAACTTAATAAAACTCTAAAAAACCTTAAAACCCTGAAAATACAAAAAAAATTCAAAAATTTGCCAAAATAATAACTACACTAAAAACCATAAAAACAGTAAAACCCGTTGAAATCCCTTAAAACCCTAAAATACAATAAAAAACATAAAAAATCTATAAACATACCTTGAATTTATAAAACCTCTTAAAACCCAAAAAACCTTCAGAAAACCATAAAATTCTAAAAGCAGTTAAAACCCCTTAAAATAAAAAAACACTAAAAAACCGAAAAACCTTAAAATAAGGTAAAAACCCCTAAAAACGGAAAACCCCTAAACAGCATAAAAACACATAAAACCTTAAAACCCCAAAAAAAACTATAAAAACACAAAAACTCTAAAAACCTCTTTAAACCCCTAAAATAATTAAATATTATAAAAAACATTAAACCCTAAAAACTCAAAAAACCCTTAAAAGCCCAAAAATTCATAAATATCCAAAAAACCCTAAAAACCATCAAATCCATCAAAACCATAGAAACCCATAAAATCCTAAAAAATACCGAAAACTCCCTAAAAATATAAAAAACCCTAAAACCTGAAGAAAAACTCTAAGAAAACCATAAAAAACTCAAAACACTTAAAACCCCTAAAAACCTAACCAACACTAAAAACCCAAAAAACACTTAAAAACCTAACCAACCTTAAAACACATAAAACCTCTACAACCCTAAAAAACCAAAAACTCCATAAAAACTGTAAAACCACCAATAACAATCAAAACCCTTTAAACCCCTAAAAACATTAAAAAACATGAAAACACCTAAAAACTAAAAAAAATCCTAAAAACCTAATAACCTTAAAAACCTTAATTACCTAAAAATTCATAGAAAACCTAATACAATAAAAATCATAAGAAATCCCTATGAATCCCTAAAAATATTTAAATCCCTATAAACCTTGAAACCCCATAAGAAACCCTTAAAACCTAAAAACCCTAGAAACTCATAAAACCCCTTAAAATGCTAAAAACCCTAAAAATATTAAAAACCCTTAAATCCCTAAAAACCCTAAAAAAATAAAAAACCTGAAAATTCTATAAAAAATTGAAAACATAAAAAACCTTGAAAAACCCTAATAATACCATAAAGCCTAAAAAAACATAAATCCCTGAAAAAATAAAAAAATAGAAAAACCCCAAAAATCCCTAAAAAGCACCAAAAAACCCAAAAAACCCTTTAACTCACAAAAATTGTTCAAAAACTATAAAAACCTCAAAATCACTAAATATTGAAAAAAACATAAAATCCTAAGACCCTTAAAAACCCCAAAAATCTTAAAATCCCTAAAAACACTAAAAATAATAAATATCCTAAAAAATTATAAAATTTTGGAGGTACTTGAAAAAACTTAAAAACCCTAATAAAATATTAAAAAAATAAAAAGTTATTAAACCCCTAGAAAACATAGAAAACCCTAAAAAAACTAAAAATATCTAAAACAATAAAAAACATAAAATCCATAAAATCCATAAAAACTCAAAAAAACCCAAAAAACCAATAAAAAACAAATAACCACATTAAAACCTTAAAAATGCTAAAATCACTAAAAACGTAAAAATTTAAAAACACACAAAAACCCCTAAAAACACAAAAAAACCATAAAAACCATAAAACTGGTAAAAAACTAAAACCCCAAAAAAACACTAAAACCCCAAAAAAACATAAAAAACTGTAAAATTTATTAAAAAACCTAAAAACCCATAAGAAAAACTTATAAATCTAAAAATACATTAAACCCATAAAAACCTAGAAACATTAAAACTATTTGAAAATACTAAAAACCCCGAAAACCAAAAAAACACATAAAGCCCCAAAAAACCTAAAAACCCATAAAACTACTAAAAACCACTAAAAACTATAAAAAAATCCTTAATCCCCTAAAAAACCGAAAAACCCTTGAAATCCCTAAAAATCATAAAAAAATCATAAAAAATTTAAAAACAATAAAAACATAAAACCCTAAAAACCCTAAAACCCCAAAAGAAAACATTAAAACCCTAAAATTAGTTTAAATTTACAAAGCCCCTAAAAACCCATAAAACTTTTAAATTCTATATAAACCCTAGATGCCTTAAAAAACCCTATAAACCCATAAAATCACATAAAACCAATAAAAAAAATATAAAAACCATTTAAAGACCTAAAAACATTAAAAACTCTAAAAACCAATAAATCCCCTAAAACTCAAAAAACTACTAGAATTCCAAAAACACCATAAAAACATTAAGAACCCTAAGACGTCTCAAAATCTCTAAAAACCCTAAAACTAAAAAAATACAACAAGGACCTAAAAATCCCTAAAAGTTAAAGAATACCAAAAAAAACATTAAAACCCCTAAATACCTGGAAAACCCATACAAAACTTAACAACCTAATAACATGTAAACCCCTAAAATCATAAAAAAACACCAAAAACCATGAAAGAACATAAAACCCCTAAATAACATAAAAACCGTTAAAAACCATAAAACCCCTAAAACCCATAAAACCACTAAAAACACTAAAAACTCTAAAAACCATTATAAACCCTAAAAACATTAAAGAACAATAAAAATATTAAACCCCCTAAAAATTATAAAGTCTAAAATCCCAAAAAACTATAAAACCCCTAAAATCCAAAAAAATTAAAAAAAACCTAAAATCCCTAAAATACGTAAAAACGATAAATACAATAAAAACCATAGAATCCCTGAGAAAACCTTAAAAACCTAAAATCTCATAAAATCTTTGAATAACATAAAAATTATAAAAACATAAAATCCACTAAAAACAATAGAACCGTTAAAAATTTAAAAACCCCATAATAACTACTAAAAACACTAAAAACCCATAAAACAACAAAAATGAAAAAAACAATAAAACATTAAAAACACTAAAAAATAAAAGAAAACCTATAAAACCCAAAAAACCCTAATATAAAAGAATCTCAAAATCCATAAAAAGTCTTGAAAATAATAAAAATCCAAAAAAAATATAAGAATCCCTAAAAACATAAAAACCATGAAAACCCATCAGAAAACATTAAAAACATGAATATTCATAAAACCACTAAAAACCTAAAATTTCATCAAACCCTAAAAAACACTAAAAACCCTAAAAACCATAAACATCCCTAAAAATATTTAAAACCATGAAAATCCCTAAATACCCAAAAACCCAACTAAAACTCTAAAAACCCTTTTAAACCCAAAAAATAAAAAACATTAAAAAACTTAAAACTCCTAAAAATTAAAAAAACAATAAAATCCCAAAAACCCAAAAAAACCCTAAAACCCATGAAAATCCCTAAAAATCCTCAAATGAATCAAAATCCCTAAAATTCCCTAAAAACATAAAAACTGTAAAAACCCTGAACACCGTAAAAACCGTAAAACACTTAAAACACCTAAAAACCTAAAAACACTAAAAATCATAAAAAACCCTTTAAATCCTCTAAAACACAAAAAACATTAAAATCATAAAAAAAACCTAAAACTCTAATAAAACCTTAAAATCCTAATAAAACACTTAAAACCCATAAAAAGCTAAAAAATGATAATAACCCAAAAAGTCCCTAAATACCCCTAAAACAAATAAAAATCCCTAAAAACCTTAAAAACCCATAAAACTCCCCAAAAATGTAAAAAATATAAAAAATAATAAAAACCCAAAACCCCTAAAAACCATAAAAATCCTCAAAAACCTAAAAATACCAAAAACCCTAAATAACAATAAAAAAATTTAAAAAATCCACAAAATTGTTAAAAATATAAAAACCCCTAAAACCCTGAAACTCCGTAATAATACATTAAAAACCTAAAACCCCTAAAAACCTCTAGAAAACCTAAAATCACTAAAATCTCCCAAAATAAAAAAACCAAAAAATACCTTAAAACCCGTAAAAACTCCTAAAAACACTAAAACCCCTAAAAAAATAAAGACCCTTTAAACCACTAAAATGTTAGAAAACTCTAAAAAAATAAAAACCCTAAAAAATCACAAAATAACTTTCAACCCAGAAAAATATAAAACCCTAAAAACACTAAAAACCACAAAATCCTCCAAAACCCATAAAAATCCTAAAAAAAGGAAATAACCCTAAAACATAAAAAACCATAAAACCTCTACAAAATCCTAATAAATCCTTAAAACCTAAAAAACTCAAAAACCCTGAAAACATAAAAACTCTAAAATCCCCTAAAAACCCTAAAAACCACAAAAACCCCCAAAAACATTAAAACCCCATAAAGCCACTAAAAACACCCTAAAAACTCTAAAACCATTTAAACCAAAAAAACATTAAAACTATAAAAACATTAAAATCCATAAAAACTTAGGAAACCATAAAAACCCAAAAAAATATAAAAACACTAAAACCCTTAAATCCTTATAAACCGTAAAACCCCAAAAAATCCTAAAATCACCTATAATATCTAAAAACATAAAAACCCTAATACATAATCTAATACCAACTTGGAAGAATCCTAGGAACCTTGTTCAACATTCCCATGTTGAGAACCTAGATCGCCACAAGAAAAATTTGACAAGGACATGTATCACACCCTTTTTGAAAGTAAAAAAAATTATCCCTCCACTTTTGAATTTGAAGATTCTGTGGTGGGGTGGGCCTGAAATTCATATAATACCATGGTATGGGTCTTTAAAATCATTTTTTGGCCTCAATTAATGAAAATATAGGCCTGGATACTTCCCACAAACAAGGGTATTGGGCCTCCCCTTGGAATTCCCTAATTAACCCATTTAAGGACTCCTTAATTATCATGGTCCACTTCATTTTACTTGGGCCACCAAATCCTCACAATGGGTCTTTTAAAATGATTAATATTCCTTCAACCTCATCAATTCATCCTTTAACCCCTTGATGCCCATCTGTTACATGATCCTCCTCATCCCCTCCCTCCTTAAATATATTTTTTTCTCGAATCTAAAAATTTAAATAGAGAAATATCGACCACATTAAAGCTGAAATTAACATTTCCATACCAGTTGGGTACCTCAATATTGTACGCATTATCATTGATATTCTATCAAACTTAAAATGGTCTATCTCATCATGGATGAATTTTATATTTTCATTACATTGATAACCACACTTTGAGCAGGTTTTTTCATACCAACCCACCTAGATCAAATGTAGCTCATTTCCAAAACATCCTTACATTATAACTATATTATTATAATAAAGACACAAAAAAAACAACGTATGGATTAAGAAAAATTTGGTACAACATTCTTCCTTTCATAGAATCCTGATATTTTCCTCACCCTCTAATGATATATTTATCTCTCTTTTTTCCTAAAAATAAAATCACTTTTCCATAAACACTATTTTTATCACTATTATTGTAACTATTGTTTTCAACTATTTTATTTATCTCATTAATTTTGTTATGACTCATCACTCCATTTACACTCTTTATTTTTTACATTCTCTCTATTTTTACCAGTTTTATTATTCTCTCTTTTCATAATCTCTTTCAATCCTCACTTGGTCTTGATATGATTGAAACATCATCAAGGGTGTATGTATAATCATCCTCATTTTGTACTCAAAATAATATAGGTTAGTGTATCAATCATGTGTGACCCTCCTATCAAATTTCCAAGCCCATCCCAACAATATATGACTAGCATGCCTGGGAACAAAAAGATATATCACCATTTATACATACCTCCCTATAAAAAATAAAACTTATGCTTCCTTTTTCATGTTAACATCCCAAATATTATTTAACCTTTATAATATATAATTCAAGGATTCTTAGTCATAGATAAACCCAATTTATCAACCTTCAATCAAATTTATATTTTTATAAAACTACCCTTATCTGTTATCATACTACATACCATTTCTTTAACATGAAATTTATTATGAAAGATGTTATCCGTTTTCTCTTGATCATGTTATCCTTATGTTTGATCATTAAAAGAGTGAATTTCCATATGAATTTCTCTATGTACAAGGCTCTCTATTTCCATATTTGAACACTCCTCAAGTGGTGGTATATCATCTTTAATTTATCAAGCACTAGAACATATCCATTATCCAAAATAATGATGACCCTTTTATTTGGGAATTGTTAGGAAAATTTCCAAATCCTTGACATGTAAAAAATTTCATGTGATTTGGAAACAATATTATCATTTTTTTTACCTTTGGATTCGGGAAATAACGGGGTTGGATTGGTCACCTCCTTTAAATCTGTTTTGTGTTCCCTTACATGTTATTTTAGTTTTGAATCTTTGATCTTAAAAAAGATGATTTATAATCCTTACCATAAGATGTAGGCCATATACATCTAACATTTAATTTCCTATCCTCTTTAGTATCCATATGAATAAGATCCTCCATATCCAAATAGTATTGCATGGACACTGTGTCCCAAATGTCATGGCTGAGTTTATACAAAACCCAATCCATAGTGGCATCTCACTCCTCATTAATACTATCCCAAATCATGACGATCTCCATCTCTTTATGATATTACTCAAGACTCATTTCTCCTTGTTTGAAAACCTACAACTTGAGGAACAAATCATGATAATAGTTGCTATAAATAAACCACTTACGCATTACCACATTCATCTCCACCCATGTGTGGATGGTTCTTTCTCTACATTTTTTTATTCACTTATTGTTGGTCCCACCAAATACGATTATAGTTGGTGAATTATACAGTTTCAAACTTCACCTTATTTTCCTCCAAATAGTTATTAAAACCAAAAACATTCTCTCCATTTTATTCTCATTCTAAGTATCCAAGATAATTGGTTTTCCTCCATAGTAGTTTCTTTCTCAAAATTTGTGACTCATGAAAATCAGAGATCTCATCCTCTTATCCATAAACCCAACTCATTGGTGGTGATCTACAATTGGAAGGATGTTGCAATTCATCAATCCATGCATTCAAACTTTGGAATTTTTCTTGTACAACCCTCTATAAAATCTTAATAGATGTTTCATTAGTGTCACTCAACACCACCATTTATGAATTATGAAATAAAATATTAAGAGATATTTATATTGACCCTGCATACTCCCTCATGTGTATATAATCGAAAATATTATTTTCTCTCATGTTTCACTCAATTTTATATTTTTTTAAAAAATATAACTCTGTTACCTTTTACCAATCTACTTTTTTTCATATATAATTATTAAACAATTAAATTAAATCTAAAGGATATTTGGAGTGTGAAAATTCCTAAATAAAGTTAAAAGATAAAATTATATATGGATCCATGAGGAAAATGTGGGAAGGGTAAAATAACAGATGAAGAAAAATGATAAATTGATATAACACCCAAGATTTTTCATTTTTTAACCAATATTTTTTTAGGGATTTTTAATTAAATTTAGTTGAAACAAGATTAATTTTCAATATGTAAATATTGGTGAAGTAAAAAATGTGAAACATAAAATGGAATCAAAGTGTGTGTTGTTTTGTAACATCTCGCCCATCCCCATTGCTTTAAGATGTGATGGGGGAGATACTAGGCCTAAGGTGACATCCCTAAGACAAAAAAGGATTGAAATAAATTCCAAGGACCTCATAAATAGTCAGGGGATGATTTTCACTTTTAAGAAAAAACATAAAAACGAAATGTAACCATAATAACCAAACTTCTTAAAGATGTATGAGTACCAAAATGAAATACAACACAAGACTAAACCAAAAGACAATATCAGATTACAAGAAAAATCAATGTGGCATCACTAATGAAACCAAATGATAACAGAACCAAAATACTCCAAAGACACCAAAAACAACACTCAATATCCTCCATCCTCTAAACCAACATTACCAACCCAAGGTATCAATAATCATCACTAAATAATTGGGATACCTTTCCTTTATCTATTTCACAGTATATAACATTTGTAAATGAACCATAATTCCCAAGGTGGGGGTGAGTATAAAACATAATAGGATTTCTCTAATGAATTCCTATCTCATGAAACTAGGATTGAAAATGTTATAAAATTTTAATAAAATAGTTTAAATCCAATTTAAATCAGTTTATATCCAACCAAAATAGTTTTCCAACGAAAAAAACAATACTTGAAAACCATTTTTTTTCAAGGAATGCATCAACAAATAACACAATAATTTTCAAGGAACATCAAAAAACACTTTTAAGAAGTAATAAAATTATGATTTTTTATAAAAATTTACATATCCATACACATCCTGAAAACACACACACGTGCATAAGATTAGTGTTACCATTTATGGTGGAACTTCATTACCATACTCCATTTTTTTGATGGTGGTACATCGTGACCTTTATCCATCCCATTAAACTCATTACCTACCATTATTCAAAAATTATATCAACCAATTTCAATAAATTAATTTCAAAAAATAATTTACTTGCATCATACAATTCAAATTTTAAAATCACCATTTTAAAATTATAAACAATGATTTTCCAAATAGACATACAATTACCATGATTTCCAAAATCATAATTCAAATGAGAATTCCATAAAATCAAACATTGATTTTCACAATATTTTCAAGAAATTAAATCAAATTGAAATTAAGAATTAATGTTCCAATAAAGAGGAATCTAGAGAGAGGACACCTACCTCTAAGACTTATGTGAAAATAAAAAATGGCACAACAAATTTGAAAAACTAGATTAATAATTCAAGATTCAAACTTAGATATCATTCCCTTAAAAACCATAATATTAAATAAATATTGACATCAAAAAATATATATATATATCCCCAAATAACTATATCCATTATTCAAAAATATGGAAGGAAAATAGATCTAAGGAAAACGATGAATAACGAGAACTTACTAACAAATACAGGTCTCCAACACACTTGGATTCACCTAGGACTCACTATCAGATCAAAATGAATTGTCTCCACCACATTGTGAGGGAGAAGAATTCGTGTTATGGAATGTTTAGGAAAAAATAATGGTTTATGAGGTAAATTGAATTAGATATACAATTTTCGAATATAATTTTCCATGATTCACGGTTAAGGAAAATGATTAAGAAAATAATTCACTAACATTGAACAATCAAATACCTCTGAACACACCTCGTACAATTGGATAACAGAGTGATTAAAAACATTAACCAACCATGTTATATCCCAATTTACATCATTTCAGAGTTTTTACCGGGAATCCACATTGTTTGGAAAAACTATTTGCCTAACCATGCACCTCCCCAGTGTCCACTGTTTCAGTTTCATGGTTTCCTGAAGGCTGTAGAACCATTTTTACTAATCTTTAACCTCTATAAAAACCTTTAAAAACCTGCGAAATATCTTCCAAAACTCAAAAAAACATAAACCAGTCATGTTATATACATAAAATACATAAATAAAGGGTAAATTACCTTAAATTGGGGGTGTTAAATTCTCTACACCATTTGTATTTTTGTCCCCAAAAGTAGAAAAACACAGTTTTCCTTAAAGTGTTATAGTCATTGCTCCATCATTTCATTTTCAAACTCCCAAGTTTACTCTCAAATATGACTAAGTTACTATAGAACCCACACATGATTTATGATTTTCCCATACAATAAATTCTATTGCCTATCCTAGATCTATACTAGATCTTGAGCCACTATATCATCTTACTCTAGGTCAATGTGATCCCATGAAATTACATATGCAATGTTAGGTTGAAACTTATTAAATTGAGATAGATGAATCAAATTATTAATTGAACTGAACCTTTGTAAAAAAATAAAACCAATATTCCACCTCACCCACCTATTCAAGTATCTTAAAAAGTAATATGTATTAACAAGATAAATTTCCCTGCTTCCCAAAATCATGATGCCCAAGCCTTGGAGATATTCGAAAGAGCACATGATTAATCAACCCAATCAGAAACATTCATTGAAGATGATCATCATATGATTTATGATTACTATGTGTCATCACCGTCCTATTTATGATTAATTAAATATTCTTCATTATATCTTGCATAAGGCATTGTCAAAAAATTTAAGTCTTACATGTTTCCAACCAATAATGTGTAAAACGACAAGGACACCCATAAAATGCATTAAAAGGAGCCATATGTATCAATTCCTGATAAATTTTTTCTTATAGAAACTCTAGTAATGGTTTATGGGCCTTCCATGAGATAAAAACTTCCATTACATAAGTCCTAATCATTTATTTCAATGTTTGGATCATCATTTTTGGATTTTACATCCATTTGAGGATGATACACCATTATCATAGTTAAATGATTTTGAAGGGATTAATATAAATATTTTCAAAAAAAGAGATGAAAAAAGGGGTCTCTTCCATATATATTCAATACTAGAACACAATGACAATTAATATATTATTGGATATTGATTTTTGACAATTCCTCGACCATATTGGATTCAATAATTGGGATAAAATGGGTTGAATTTGTGAGCCAATCCACTATCACCCATATTGAATTTTATTTCCAGACCATACTTGGTAGACCTTTTAAAAAATTTATAGATATTTACAACTATTTTCAAATAGTAATTTATAATGACTGCAATATACACATTGGTCATTGGTAGTCTTTCTTAACATGCTGATAGGTAAGGCATCTCAAAACAATACCAGCCACCTTCATTTCCACACCAAACCATCAAAATTATTCTTTAAATGCCTTATACATATTTTTTATTCTAGTATCAATAACACATGTTTTATAGTGATAAAACATGAACGAGTAGTTCTTGAAAATACAATGGTATGACCATCTGATTTAGAAACCACAATAGTGATCTTTTATCAATATTCTATCCCTCAATTGTCACCCCAACATTGAATTTTGACCCCATAGAAACACATTTAAAAATTGATTTATTTTCCAATTTATCCTTCTCTACATAATAAATAGAAAATGAAACTATAAAGAAAATAGAAAAACTACCTCAATATTCACAATCCAAGTGAATGTTGGCAATCACCAACATTTTTTCCATTGATCTGAATCTTCTTTCCCCAATTGACTATATGAATTTCTGTTTAATGCATCCATAATAGAGTTCTCTTTACCAGATGTATAAATTAATTCAAAGTGAAACATTTTAAGATACTCCTTCCAAATTCGTATTCTCATATTCAAATCACTTTGTGAGAAAATGGGTTTAAATATCTTATGATCCTTAAAAACCATGAATTTATCAAAAAAATATAATAAATATAGGTATTTAAATAATGGACCAAAACAGCTAATTATAAATCATGTGTTGGGTAGTTCTTTTCATGAAACCATAAATGTCATGAGCCATAAGAAACAACGTGATCTCTCCACAGGAGGACACACCCCAACTCAGGTCCTGAAGCATCAAAATACACAACATAGTATTGTCCTTATTTTATAAATATAATGATTGGTGATGACATTAGGAGAACATTAATCTCATGAAAATACTTGTTACATTGATCTTTCCATTGAAATAGAATAATTTTCCTTGACAAAGCTATCATTGGTGAATCTAGTCATGAAATTTCATGAAAGAAAAATCAATAATAACCAGACATACCAACAAAACAGAGTATCTCAAAGAAATTATATGGCGTAGACAAGTGATCATATCCTCTTTATTTTTTGGATCTAAAGAAACACCATTTTTAGAGATAAAATTTCCAATAAAATGTACCTCTTGTATCCAAAAAATACACTTTGAAATTTTGGCATACAAATGATGATCCGACATGATACCCAACACTATCAACAATTTATTCTCATCGTCAGCCTTTGTCTTAGAATACATCAGTATGTCATCTAAAAATATCACCACAAAATAATCCATATAACTTCAAAATATTTCATTCATCTTTGCCCTGATGACATCTAGTGCATTCCTAAGACCGAAAGGAATAATCGCATAATCATAATGGTCATATCTACTTCTAAAATATTTCTTCAAAATACCTTCCTCCTAAACCCGTAATTAATGATACTACAATCACAAATAAATTTTAGAGAACTAAAATTAACCTATAAATTGATCAAATGGGTAATAAATTGATATAATAGGATATTGATTCTTCATCATAACTTGATTAAACTTATGATAATCAAAAAAATGCCAAAGTGTTTCATCCAGCTTTTTTACAATAAGAACCGGTGCATCCCACAAAGATATACTAGGCCGAATAAATCCTTTTATTTCAAACTCTTCCATCTGGAATTTCAATTCCATTTATTAAATTGGTTCCATCTGATAAGATGGAAGTGATATAATACTTGTCCCTGATAAGAGATCCATCATAAAATCTACTCCTCTTATGGATGGAAATACTATGAAATTATGGATAAAAACATTAAGAAAATGATACAAAATTATTGGGAAACCACTATTCAAAATCTAATACACATATGCCAAGGTCAAGGATTCAAACTCATATGAGATATTTTCAACTACTGGTTTCAACAATCCTACTTAACTTTATTTTATATTCTGAAATCCTCTAAAGAGATGCTCGATTCCATCATCAGTTGTAAAAATAAACCTTTTGGTATAACAGTGGATGTGATATTTGAACATTTTCAACCAATTCATACCCATTATTGAGTCATATACATCCATATTAAGCATAGAGAATCCATAAATCAGTTCATCCAGATTAATAGTTATAAAACATTATTTTCACACAAATTCTCGATATTTTCGTTTTCCAAGATGAGTTTGATGTTTAAAAATAGAGGGTGTCATCTCAATATGAAAAACTAGAAGATCAACATAACAAGAATAAAAAAATAATGTGACTCACCCACATCAAAAAAATCTTTCATAAAGGTAGAATTCAAAAGAATCATACCTCTTACGGTCGAAGGTCCCAATAGATCATCTATGATCACTTTATCAACTTCATAAACATTATTACTTGTTGCACTTCTCTCTTTGTTACCCTATGGATATTTCCCTTGTTAAGGAGTCATGGTATTCCTATAACTTCCACGGATGTATTAGGTGTGCTGATGAGAGCTATTATTCTACACTCATCATGTCAATGCATATGATGCCTGAGAAGCATGAGATGTGTCCCTACCACCCAACCTCAAAGAGCTGGGAAAATAATGTTGTATATTTCCCATATTATTTCAATTGTGAAATGATCAAGGTGGTTTTTTAAAATCACTCTTTATGTGATTGAGAGAACCACATTGAAAAAGTCATGTGTAACCATTGGTTTAGGTGGAAAATTCACTGATCTCACCATCTGATTTTGAGTTGTACCACTATCTTGTAAATAAGATTCCATATTCTACTTATTCCCAACATTCTATTTCCCACCAATTCACATAGGTATAATATTCTTATTATAACCAAATTTACTGAGATTCCCCTTTCTTACACAGTTTATCTTTTGACCATCTAGATATAATTCAATAAAAAAAGAATGCTAATCTTTAAGAAAATAGTTGGCTTTAACCCTGATTAAAAAATCCATGCCTTCATGGATGAACTTGTTGAAACATCATGTGAAAAGAAGAAAAAATTAATAAATTTAGTAGCATACTACATCACTGTGGGGTTATCCTACATCAAACTAAAGGGGTCTATTATTATTAAAATCCATAAACTATAATGAAACAATTATTTGTTAAGCAATTATTTAAAATCTTCCCATGTCATTCCTTGGTCCAATTTATCCTAAAATTATAAATCCCCCCACTAATGTGAATGATATTCCATCATTTAAATTTCTAGATTCATCTTAATCTTAGCTGGTGTGCCAAGGAAATCAATGATTTTAGTCATACTATTTATCCACACTTCTTCTTTTTCCAGATCTAAATCATCCAAAAAGATTAATTGATTCTACTTTTAGAACTAAACTAAATGAACCCCTTTCCTTGGTTAATTATTTCTATTCATTCTATCCATGGTCTAAAATGCCTATAAAATAGTTTGTACTAACTATTGGTTCACCCATGGATCAGTTTCAACCACATTTTTAGTAGCCTCTTCTGGTTGGTTTATATGGTTCCTACTCAATTAAATTATCTATATCCAAAATAAAACACCATTTTGTCTCACTCTCTAGAAATTGAAGGCTTAGAAATTTCAAAATTACCATATAACACATATCAGAACTAGTCTTTCCAAGATTCAACAATTTCCACTTTCAAACCATTTTTTAAATTTCCAATATTCTTTAAAAACAAACCCATTTAAAACAATTTTCAAAAATCAACATTTTTTCACAAAATCATAATTAATTTCTCAAAATGAAATATTTAATCCTAGTGGGAAGTAATTCCTATCTATTAATGTCATGATATTCTCATCTACTAAACCCATGACGATGAGGTGACAACTCCTAGTAGTGTCTCAAAATACTCATGTACCCAACTCCCTGGTAAAATGAGTTTCAGTATAAAGAGGTTAGGTACACCTTTTTTGATATAAAATTCGTGTTTATACAATACTATCTCCTTTATATCATACCAAGAGATAGAAAAATAAGATTTAAAATTCAAGGACCTAAAACGATGACAACAATTGTAACATCCCGCCCCTCCTCATTATCTTGAGAAGTGATGGGGGAGATACTAGGCATTTTGTGACATCCCCAAGATACTTAATGATGGAAATAAATGACATGGTCCTTATAAATAGTTGGGAGAAGATTTTCCATTTTATGATAAAATGACCAAAACAATGATAACCATAACAACCAATCTTCATAATGATGCTTTAGTACCAAAATGAAATCCAATATAAGACTAAACCAACAGGAAATATCATAGTATAAGTGGAATCAATGTGACCTAACCAATGGAACCAAATGATAACAAAACCAAACAACAACAAATACCCCAAAGAAAAATCATAATCTTATCCAAGATTCAAATCCACATACCCAACCAAATTTATCAATAAGTATCACTAAATAACTATGATCCCATTCTTTTATATGTGTCTCGATATATAACATTTGAAAACGCACAATAGTTCCCAAGTAAGGGGTGAGTATAAAACTCAGTAGGATTTACCCAATTAATTCTCCACTCACACCACTAGTATTTAAAAAGTTTATAAATTTCAATAAAATAGTTTAAAAACAATTTAAATTAGTTTATATCCAACCAAAACTGTTTTATAAGAAAAACAATCAAATAATCGATCAAAACAATTTTTCAATTAATACTTAAAAAACTAACCCAATATTTATTCAAGGAACAACAAAAAAAAATTATCAATTTATCAATTTATTATTTGACATAAAAATTTCTATGTCCACACACATCCTCAACACAAACAATCACAAAATCTTGGTGTTACCATTGATAGTGTAAATATATGTCCATACTCCATCAATTTGATATTGGTACTTCGTGACCATTATCCACCTCATTCTACTCATGAAAAACTATTATGCCCAAATTATATCAACCCATTTCTGTAGAATCATTTCAAAAAATAATTTACTTGTATCAACCAACCATAATTTTAAAATAACCATTTTAAAATTATAAACAACGATTTTCCAAAAATCATCCAATTCACATGACTTTGAAAACTATAATTCAAATGATAATTCCTTCAAAACACACCATGATTTAAATTTTTTTTAAAAAAACAAATCAATTTTAAATCAATACATGATTTTATAAACAATAGGATTTGAGAGAGAATCCAACTAATTCTCAAAATTAATCAAAAATGAATAACGACAAAAAAACTTTTAAAAACCGACTTAAATCTTCAAGATTACAAATTATATCTCATTCCCTTCAATCAAAACAATCATAACCCATAACTATTGATATCACACAATATCGATCTATCCCAAATGAACAATATCCATTATTATAAAATAGTGGTAGAGAATATATATAAGTTAAATGATGAAGAATGAGAACTTTTCGATGAATCTGGGTCACAAAGCACATGGATTCACCTACGGATTGCTCCAGGATTGAACAAAATTGCCTCCACCACCTTATGAGGAAGAGGAATTAGTGTTATGACAAGTATAGGGAACAAATTATTGTTTAAAAAGGTAAATTATATTATATCTACAATTTTAGGATTTAATTTTCCATGATGCATGGTTAGGGCACATAGTTAGGTAAACCATGCACTAACAATGCACGAGTCACTCCCTCCAAACACAACTCACATAGTTGGATATCACGATTATAAAAACCATGAACCAACATTCTATACCCCAGATTCTAGTATTTCGTAGTTTCTACTGGGCATTCACATATTTTGGCAAAATCGTGCGCCTCCCAAGTGTCCACTATTTCAGTTGCTCAATTTCATAGAGGTTTTTCATATCTTCTAATAATCATTCTCAAACCATGAGCCTCCATAAAATCATATAAACATTAAAAACTCATATGAACCTCCAAAAAATCAACACAATAATTTTATATAGATAAATTACATAAATAAATGGTCAAATATCAGAAACTGAGGGTGCCACATGTGTGGTTTTAAAATTTAAGAATTCGTCACAAAATTTGAACATGTTGTATCTCATGGTTTATAGCTTTGATTTCAATGACTCTATATGTATAAGAAATATTAGCTTCATTACTATATGATTGATATATTTTATATAAAAAATGATGAAGAAATGATGTTTGTAGGTGAAGAAAAAAATGGAATAGAATTGATGTCGGCCCAATTCAAATTGAAACGATGATGGAAGAAGAGTTAAAAATTATGAAAATGATGTCGTGCAATATGGATCCGATACCTAATGACATGAAATCTAAAAACCACTAGGAAGTGTTCTAGGAACCCTTTTCAGCGTTTTCATGTTGGTCACCTGACTCCCAATAAGGAAACAATTAAGAATAGCTATAAATGGTGGAAATAACGAAGAAATGAGAGAGTTGGTCAAAGTATAAGCCAAAAAGAAATTTTCTATAAGAACTATATCCACAAGACACCAAAAATAATGACTAATCCTTTGATAAGTAAATAATTAAGAAAACCCCAAAATATGAAAGAAAAACACTCTATAATAACATTACCTTCTTTAACGATGTTGAAAGAGTACAAGGGGTGGATATTTATAGACAAAGAGTGATAAACAAGTTTAAAATCAAGTTTCCACAACTCTAAATTCCCAAATGATGATTTTGAAAATTTTGGCACATTACTATGACTTTAAGGGAGAAATAGAACACCATTTCGGAAAGTAATGACAATAATCCCACCACTTTTGATATTGAATATTTCATGATGGGTGGGATTGAAATTCATAGAACACCATGATATGGGTCTTTAATAGAATGTTTGAGCCTTAATTAATGTAAATATAGGCCTAGATGCTTCCCCAAATAAAGGGTATTGGTCTACACCATTTAATTCCCTAATTAACCCATTTAGGTCCTGCATTATTCTCTTGGTCTGCTCCCTTGTCATTGGGCCATAAATTACTCGCAATAGGCATTGTGAAATCATGGGCATTCCACCCCACTCATCAAATTCATCATCAACCCCTTGATTCCCATGTGTTCCACGATCCTAATCAAACACTAAGAAAACACTTAAAACCTAAAACTCTTAATACCCTAAAAAACCTTAGAAAACATAAACACCCAAAAAACACTAAAAAACCCTAAAACCCCCTCAAAATCTTAAAAACCCCTAAAAACAATAAAAAACCTAAAAAATTCATTAAAATATGTAATATAATAAAACCCTAAAAAATCATAAAAACCCCATAAAAACCTTAATGACCCAAAAACACTTAAAAACCTTAAATCCCCAAAATACTAAAAACCCTAAAAACCAATACAAACCAATAAAAACCTTAAAAACTAATAAAAACCATAAAAACACTAAAAGCCCTTTAAGCCCAAAAATGTTTAAAACTCTAAAAAACATAAAAAACCATAACTAACTAAGAACCCTAAATCCCCCAAAATCCAAAAAATACAAAACCCCCAAAACCCCTGAAATCACTAAAAACCCTAAAAATACTAAAAATTCACTAAAATACCTTAGAACATAAATAAAAACAAAATCCTTTAAAACCTATAAGAAAACATTAAATACTTAGAAAAGTGCATGAACACCCTAAAAATCCTACAAAACCTAAAAATCATAAAAACCACTAAAACATTAAAACCCCTAAAACGAATTTAAACACTAAAGCCCAATAAAAACATTAAAAAAACTTTAAACCCATTAAAATGATAAAAACTCTAAAAAAACATAAAACCCCTATAAAACTCAAAATAACCCCTAAATCCCCTAAATCCCTTTAAAAGTCCATAAAACAATAAAATTAATAGAAAATATAAAAAATCCCTAATAATCCTTCAAAACATAAAAAACCCTAAAAAACCTAAAAACACATAGAACCCCTAAAAACCAATAAGATAATAAAACCCTAAAATCCCTAAAAAATGGAAAACCCCTAAAAATCCTTAAAAATCCTAATAAATCAAAAAAATCCTAAAAAATCCCTAAATAACCCTAAAAACATATAATACAATAAAAATCCTGAAAAATAAAAAGAAAACCATAAAAACCTAAAATACATAAAACCCTTAAAAATATAAAAAGACTAAAACCCCTAAATACCCATAATAGCCACAAAATCCCTCAGAACCATAGAAACCCTAAAAACCATAAAACTTTTAAAAACCCACTAAAACACTAAATATCCCTTTAAGTCTCTAAAAATTAAAAAAAACACAAAAAAACCTTAAAAACCCAAAAATACTTTAAAAAACCATAAAACCCCAAAGAAAATCCTAAAAATAATAAAACCCTAAAACACCCTAAAACCCTAAAAATCCATAAAACCCTTTGAAAACCATAAAATCCTAAAAGCCCCAAAAACTCTAAAAACTTTGAAAACCCCTAAGAAAAACTTTAAAACATAAATCACTTAAAACCCCTAAAACACCTAAAAAGATAAAAACCATAAAAACATAAAACCCCTGAAACCTTACAAACCCAAAACCCCCTAAAAACCACTATGAACACTAAAAACCATATATACCCTGAAAAAAATTAATGAAATCTAAAACGCCTTAAAAACCTAAAAAATCAAAAACACGCTAAAAACCTTAAAACCATAAAAACCTTAAACCCCTAAAAACAATCCAAATCACTAAAAACCCTAAAAATCATTAAAATCCAGAAATATCCCTAGAAATACTTAAAAATTTAATAAACACTTAAAAACCTAAAAACACTAAATACCATAAAAACATAAAAACACTAAAAACCCCTAAAAACCCTTATACCCACTAGAACCCTAAAACCACTTAAAATAACAAAAATCCCTAAAAACACTAAAAAATCATAAAAATCATGATAAACTCCTAAAAATACCTAAAAAAGTAAAAAACCCTTAAACCTTGAAAACCCTAAAGAAAACCATCAAAACAAAAAAAATTATTAAACCCCATAAAAACCAAAAAATGGTAAAAACCCTAAAAACCCATTAAGTCCCTAAAAACTCTAAAAACCCCAAAAAACCATAATACCCTTAAAACATTAAAAACCCTAAAGGTTCTGCGTTGTGAAAGAATGGAGGGTTTATAAGTCGATGATTAAGTCAACCCTGGCTGCAGATCTGAATATGTGGTGGTTTCCTTGGCTTCGCGACAGCTTTAGACAGGCGTGACGATGACTTTCCTGGTTTCGCGTTGGAGAGATGCAGCTGCGGATCGAGGTCAGTTTTTCAGATCTGAAGCATCTGTAGACGGGTCAACAAGGTCGAGGGCTTCATTGTCTTGGAAAGGTGAAGCGGCAACGTGGTCTACAGGCCTACCCAGGGCTCTCTTCTCGGATGGTACGTTCCTGCAGTTTAGTGTCTTGTTTTATGGTGGATGTCTCTGGTGGGATGCTGCTCCCGAGATGTGTCATGAGGTACGTTTTCTGGTTCTGATCTTATGGTATGGCTCAGTTCTGGAGTGATTCAACTATGGTGGATTTTTCTCTTGGAACGTTGAAGCTGATTCTTGATTTCGGCAGAAGCGGGAGCCGCTATAAAATGTTCACTGCTATGCTTTTCTATGTTGTTGGCTGGGAGATGTTAGAGGTAATTTTCTGGATGTTTGGTTTTTTCTAGATTGAGGATGATTGATGGTGGATAATGGGTTGCTCGTTGTTGTTTCCCGCTTATATAGGAGGTTCTGGAGGTGTTGTTGTGGCTGTAAACCGATGGTGTTTATTGGTTGTGACCGGTCTGCTTGTGAGATACTACGAGTGTTGTCTCTTGGTTGGCTATGATGTTGGATGTGGCTGGATGTTTGGCTGTAAGTTTCTGTTGGGGCTGGCTTGTTGCGGCTGGTTTGGTAGTGGACTTCTGCTGGTGCTGGCTGTTGGTATGGAAAAAGAGTTGCTGGAGGATGATGGATTTTTGGTTCTATGTTATGAGGAGACTTATGATTTTGATGCTGGTGGTTATGTGATGTTGGATGCTGGTGGTTCTATGATGTTGGATTCTCGCGGTTCTGGATGCTGGTTGCTGCTTGGATGGGAGGTGCTGAAGCTGTGGTTTAGGGTTGTGCTGCTGTTGGATTGCTGTTGGAGTTTGGTTTCTAGTTGTTGGTTAGCTGGGAGCTGCTGGATGCTGGTTGATGTTGGATGATGGTGGTGGCTGCTTTGTTTTGTGTGGTTTTCTTTTTCGTTCATGACTTTTTTTGGGTCTTTTGTCTTGGGTCGTTAAGGGTTTTTGGGTGTGGGTCGATTGACCCCTCCCCTCCCTTGTCTTTGTGTCTCCTTTTCTTTTTTTTAATAAATTTGGGGGGGTCAGGAATAGCGCAACCCTCACATCTTCCTTGCCCTAGAAACAATCAAAGTCCCTAAAACCCATAAAAACTATAAAAATAGTAAAAAATCCCTAAAAATCCTAAAAAATGTTAAAAAACGCTAAAAACACTATATATCATAAGAAAAGCCTTAAAACCTAAAAATACTAAAAAACCCAAAAATGATAAAAAAAACCCTAAAACCCTTCATAATACATAAAACCCCTAAAACCCATAAAAATCCCTAAAAACGTAAAAAATTCAAAAAAAACCATGAAAACCCCGGAGAAAAGCTTAAAATCCTAAAAACACTTAAAATCCCCCAAAAATGCTAAAATTCCTAAAAACCCTAAAATCCCTAAAAACCCTAAAAACCCCTAACACCTAATAAAAACCATAAACCACTAAAAATATAAAAACCCTCTAAATCCCTAAAATCCTTAAAAAACTCTAAAATTATAATAACTCAAAAAAATCTAAAAAAACATAAAAACACTAATGACCCTGAAAATTCATAAAACCCCAAAACTATCATAAAAATACAAATAAAATCCCTAAATATCCATAAAAACATAAAAACCCCCAAAGACCCTAAGAAAAACTTCAAAAATTAAAAATAATTAAAACCACTAAAAACCCAAAATACTCTATGAAACCAAAAAACATTGAAACCTCTAAAGGCCCTAAAATCCCTTAAAACCCAAAAAAAACCATTTAAATCCTAAAAAACCATAAAACACCTAAAACAAAAAAAACTATAAAAACCATGAAAAACTAGATGAAAACCTTAAAAACCTAAAAACACTTAAAACCCTTAAATACCTAACCAAACTTAAAATCCATAAGAACCTAAAAATCATACGACCCTAAAAATCCGAAAATACCCTAAAACACCCTAAATACCCATAAAACCCCTAAAACCATAAACACTCTAAGAACCCATAAATACCCAAAAAACCACAAAAATTCTAACAATACTTTCAAACCCTAAAAATGATTAAAAGTAATAAAACCCTACAATAACCAAAAAAACATAGAAACCCCTAAAAACCGAGAAGAACCCATTTAAAACCATTAAAACCTAAAAACCCCTAAAACCCTAAAATCCCCTAACCCCCTTAAAAAAATTAAAAAATCCAAAAATCCCTAAAAATCTAAGAAAATATCAAAAACCATAAACCACTAAAAACCCTGAACAAAAGCATAAAAACATAAAAACACATAAAACCCTCAAAACGTAAAAGAGGATAAAACACCTAATAACCCTAAAAAACCCTAAAACCAAAAAATCCCTTGAAACACAAAATACCATATAAAAATCTCTAAAAACCTTGATAACCTGTAAGAAAATACTAAAAATCAAACAAAACTTAAAACCCATAAAAATATAAAAAAAGCTAAAAACCTTAAAACCCTAAAAGGCCATAAAAACTATAAAACCACCTAAAACCCATAAAATCCCTTACAACATTAAAAACATAAAAACCCATAAAAACATAAAAACAGTTAAAAACTCTAAAAACCCTTAAAACCCTTTAAAATGTTAAAAAAACTATAAAATACTTTAAAACCCAAAAATACTTTAAAACAATAAAAAAATAAAAAACATAAAAATTAAAAAAACTCTTAAATCCCTAAAATTGATAAACAACTATAACAAATCCTAAAAATCACTAAAATCCCTAAAAACGTAAACAACCTTAAAAACCATGAAAAAAACTAATAAATCCTTAAAACCTAATACACTATAAACCCCTAAAAACCAAAAACAATTCTAAAAACTCTAAAAACCCTCCCCCAAAACCCTCAAATTCACTAGACTCCTGAATGACATAAAAATAGTAAAAAGTACCTAAAAATCCCTAAAAACAAAAAAAGCCTTTAAAGAACCAATAAAAGTTTAAAAACCTAAAAACACTTAAAACACAATAAAAATACTAAAAACACTAAAAACACTAAAAAACCCCAAAATAAAATAAAACCTTAAAAATACCTAAAACCATAAAACCCCATAAAAACCTAAAACCCATACAAACACTAAAAACCAATAAAATTTTAAAAAACCTAAAAAACCATACAAACACTACAAACAATTAAATTTTTAAAAACCATTTAAACCCCTAATAATGTTTAAAAAACACTAAAAACCCTAAAACCCTCAAAAAACTCAAATAACACTAATAACCCAAAAAATCATAAAAAAGATAAAAACCCATAAAATTACTAAAACCCTAAAATACTATAAAAATCCTAAAATCCCTAAAATTCCCAAAAAATGTAAAAAAACTGTAAAACCATAAAACCATATGAAAACCTTTAAAACATAAAAAACCCTAAAACCCCTAAAAATACCTAAAAACCCAAAAAACAATAAAAATCCTAAAAAAATCCCAAAAATCCATAAAAAGGTTAAATACCTAAAACCTTAGAAAACCCCTAAGAAAATCTTAAAATTCTTAAAACACTAAAAATCCCTAAAAATAAAAAATCTCTATAACCCTTAAAAACCCAAAAAGTACATTAAAATACCTAAATCCCATAAAACCTATAAAAATCATAAAAACCCTAAAAATCACTAAAATCTCTAAAAACCCTTTAAAACCCTAAACCCCACCCCCCAAAAAAACCCCTCAAAATCCCTGAATACCCTAAAAATCCATAAAACGCTAAAAAATATCTAAGAATCACTAGAAATTTAGAATCCAAAAAAACTCTAAAAACTCATATGAAAACCTTAAAACCAAAAAAAACATAAAATCACTAAAACCCAAAAATATGATAAAGACCATAAAAACCATAAATATCCCAAAAAACCCTAAAACCATAAAAATACTAAAATGTACCTTAAAATACCAACTAATGTAAAAACCCATAAAAACCCTAGAAAAACCTAATAAATCCTTAAAACACTTTATAAATTAAAACCACTTAAAAACTAAAAAATCCTAAATACCCTAAATACCCCTAAAACCCCTAAAAATCCCCAAAAACACAAAAAACCCATGAAAAATCATAAGATAGCCTTAAAACCATAGAAACACATAAAACACGTAAAAAAACTAAAAGACATTAAAAAACAATAAAATCCTAAAAGACCGTAAAACCCTAATACCCCTAAAAACATTAAAAACATGTAATGACCTTAAAAACACTTAAAACCCTAAATACACTAAAATTTATAAAATCCCTTTATACCCCTAAAAATGATAAAAACATTGAAAAACCCATAAAACTTCTAAAAAATAAAAAAACTAAAAAAACATAAACCCCTAAAAACCTGAAAAACCCTAAAGACCCCAAAAAACGTTCAACCTTAAAAACCCTAAAGCCCAAAAAACCATAAATTTCCTAAAAAAACCCTTAAAAATATATAAAAAAAAGAAAACCCTAAATACCCTAGATGACCCTTATAAAAAAAATAAAAACATTACAACACATAAAACACCTAAAACCCATAATAATGCTACAAACCCTAAAAATGATAAAACCCTAAAAACCCTAAAAACCCCCAAAATCACATAAGACCCCAAAAAACTAAAAAAAAATTAAAAATCATTAATCTCTAAAAATCATTTAGAAAAGCATAAACCCAAAAAACCCAAAAAACACTTAATAAAACCCTAAAAATCCTCAAAAACCATAAAACCCATATCATCTATAGAAATCATAAAAAATACCCAAAATCCCTAAAAATAGAAAAACCTTAAAAACCCGAAAAGAACCTAAGAAAAGCTTAAAATTGTAAAAACACATAAAACCACAAGAAACCTAAAAATGAAAATAATCCTAAAAATCCTAAAATCACTAAAAACACCACTAAATCCCTAAAAACAATAAATCACATAAAAAACACTAAATACTCTAAAAACCATTTAAATACCTAAAAATGTTTAGAAACTCTAAAAACCCTAAAAATAGTTAAAACCGTTAAATTCTTTTAAAAACACTAAAAACCATTAAAAAATATAAACCCCCTAAAAACCACATTAAACCCTAATAATATTTAATAACCATAAAAACCAATAAAACCCTAAAAACATTAAAACTCTAAAAACCTTTAAATACCTAAAAAGGTAAAAAAAAATTAAAATTTCCTAAAAATGTGAAAACACTCAAAATCCATAAAAAAACCTAAAAACATTTAAAATTTATAAAAAATACCTAAAAGTCCCTAAAAATGTATAAAACTCTAAAACCCTTAAACCCCTAATAAATCCTTAAAAGCCAAAAATATTAAGCCACTAAAAAACTAAAAATGCTAAAAACCCTAGGGAACCCTAGAAACCCATAACCCCCCCCCCCCACACACACAAAATCCATAAAAACCAAAAAAACCTAAAAATCCATAAAAATCCTTAAAAACCTAAAACCCAAAAAAACATTGAAAACTCCTAATAAAATTTTTAAAAAATAAAAACACTTATAACCTCTAAAAACCTTAAAATGGTAAAAACCCAAAAAGACCCTAAAAACCATAAAAACTGCTAATAAAATCCTATCCCTCCCCCCATCTCTAAAAACCAATACAAACTCTAAAAACATATGAAAACCCAAAAAATGTTAAAAACTCTAAAAAAATAATCCCTAAAAAAACTCAAAAAATCCTAAAAACAAAAAAACCATAAAAACCCTACAAACCCTAAGCACCTCCAAATCCTTAAAAACAATAAAAACCATAAATATCCTTAAAAACCTGAAAATCACTAAACCCATAAAAACCCTAAAACCCTAAAAATACATAAGAGAATATTAAAATCCTAAAAACCCTTGAAAACCTTAAAATCCTAAAAAATGATAAAACCCCAAAAACCATAAAACTCATAAACGCTACTAAAAACCTTAAAAAATCCTAAAAATCCTTACAAACTATAAAAACCACTAAAAACTATAAAATCAATGTAAACCCCTGAAAATGTTAAAAAAAACCTTCTATACACAAAAAACTCAAATAAACCCCAAAGAACCCAAAAAAACAAAAAAAAATCCTAAAAACACTAAAGACCCTAAAGACCCTCAAAAACACTAAATGCCCTAAAAACAATACAAATTCCAAAAAACTCATAAAAAACATAACAACCATAAAAACCCTAAATATAATCAAAATCCTAAATACCCTCAAAACCCTAAAAATGATTAAAAACCATAGAAATTTTTAAAAAAACCTAAAAACAAAAAAAATGTAAAAACCACATACAAATTCTGTAAATCCCTAAGAAAATCTTAAAAACTAAAAAACACATAAAACCCATAAAACGCATAAAAATGATAAAACCCCTAAAAACACTAAATAACCTAGAGACCTGTAAAAACATCAAAATCCCTAAAATCACTAAAATCCCATGAAATTCTAAAAAATCCTTAAAAATCCCAAAAAATACAAAAAACCAAAAAAAACTCCAAAAAACCACATGAAGACTTTTAAAACATAAAAACACTTAAACCCCTATAAAACCTAAAAAACGCTAAAACCCTAAATGAACTTTAAAACTATAAAAACCCCTAAATACCATATAAACCTCTACAAACCATAAAATCCATAAAACACCATAAAAACACTAAAACCTCTAAAATCTCTAAAAATAATTTAAACCCCTGAAATTTTTTTAAAATCTAAAAACTAATAAAACCGTAAAAAATAAAAAAAACCCAAAAACTACAAAAGAACCATAAAACCCTAAAAACCCTAAAAATCCCTAAAAATCCTAAAAATCCATGAAAACCCCTAAAAACCCATTAAAATCCTAAATATATATAAAAATTACAAATAACGTAAAAACCCAAAAATCCATGAATGATACTAAGAAAAACATAAAAATATAAAAACACATAGAACCCCTAAAATCTACAAAAACACTAAAAACCCTAAAACACTAAAAAGACCTAAAACCATAAAAAAACCTACAACCATAAAACCCCTAAAAACTTTAAAACTCCAGAAAAACCCTAAAACAACTAAAAACTATAAAATTCCATCAAACCCCTAAAAATGTTCAAGAAATATCAAAAATATTAAAAACCCTAAAAACTAAAAAAAACCTTAAATCCCAAAAACATTATCTAAAAAACCTAAAATCCATTTAAAACAAAAGAAATATTTAAAATGATAAAAATAATAAAAAATATGTAAAAATACCTAAATACATAAAAACCCTAAAACACAAAAAAAACCATAAGAAACCATTAAAAAACACCTAAAACCCCTAAACCCCTTAAAAAATCTAAGAAAACTAAAACCCCTAAAAACCCTAACAAACCCTTGAGACCTTCAAAATCTCTAAAAACATTAAAATTCTTAAAAATCCCTAAAAGCGTATAAAATCCTAAAACCCTAAAAAACCATACAAAATCCTTAAAAATTTAAAAACACAAAAAACACATAAAATCCCTAAGAACGATAAAAACCCTAAAACCCATAAAAACCAAAAACCCATAAAAACCTTTTAAACCCCAAAAACCCATAAAACACTAAAAATATACCAAAAACTCTAAAAAAGGATTAAATACAAAAAAATGATTAAAAACTTTAAAAAATCATAAAAGCCCTAAAAACAAAAAATAAAATCCTTAAAAAACCCAAAAAAAACAAAAAATTCCATAAAAATCCGAAAAACACTAAATCCCCACAAAATCCCTAAAAACCCTAAAAATTATAAGAAACTATGAAAATCCCTAAAATCACTAAAAGTTTAAAAAACACTAAAGACCCCGAAAAACCATATGAAAACTTTAAAAAACTAAAAAAAACTTAAATCCCCTAAAAACCTAAAAATTATAAAACCCTAAAATTCCCTCAAAATCCCAAAAAATGCTAAAAACCAATAAAAATCCTAAAAAAGGAAAAGAATCCTTAAAAACATAAAAACCATAAAAACCCTAACAAAAACATAAAAAACAAAAGACACTTAAAAACTCCAAAATCCTAAGAAACACTAATAAACATAAAAATGCCTAGAAAAAACCCTAAAATCCATAAAACCCAAAAAACCCAAAAAACCCCATAAAAAGAAAAAAAATATCTAAATTTTTAAAAACCCTTTAAACCAATAAAAATGTTAAAAGACCTAAAAACCCTTAAAACCCATAAAAACTAAAACTAACCCTAAAACCCAAAACACATAAAAATTGTAAAAACCATCAAAACCAATAAAATCCTAAACACTACCTAAAATTCCATAAAAAACAAAAAACATAAAACCCCTGAAAACACCTAATAAAACCTAAAAACCCTAAAAATCATAAATCCATAAACACCCCTTAAAATCCCTAAAAACACATAATAATCCTAAAACACCTACAAATTCCTAAAACATAAAAAAACTGAAACCCAGAAAACCCATAAAAATATTTAAAACATAAAAACACTTAAAACCCATAAACTTCCTAAAAACGCTCAAAACCCTAAAAGACCATAAAAACCCTTAAAAAAACCTATAAAAAGATTGAAAAACATAAATACCCTCATAAATTATAAAAACCTATTAAACCCCAAATATATTTTTTACAAAAATATATAAACCTTAAAATAACTAAATAATTCAAAAACCCCTAAAACCGAAAAAAACAATAAATACCCTAAAGACCTTAAAACCCTTAATCCCTAAAAACCCAAAAAAGCATTAAAATTCCCAAAAATTCCATAAAAACACAAATAAACGTAAAAAAATATAAAAACCCAAATAAAACCATAAAAACATAAAAACCTAAAAACACTTAAAACCCATAATTAACCTAAAAATAGTAAAAACCCAAAAAACCATAAAAAAACACCTAAAACCGACAATTTTGGAACTTTCACATGACTTTAAGGGACATATAGAACACCCTTTTGGAGGGTAAATACAACTTTCCCACCACTTTTGACTTTGATGATTCTATGGTGGGGTGGGCTGGATGTTCATAGCACACCATGGGATGTGTCTTTAAAATAATTTTTGGTCCTTAATTAATTTAAATATTTTCCCACATGCTTCATACAAGAATGGGTATAGGGCCTCCTATTAGAATTCCATGACTAACCCATTTAAGACCTCTTTCATTCTCTTGGTCTTCCCTCTTTTCATTAGGCCTCCAAATCCAATCAATGGGTCTTGTGTATTCATACAAACTTATCCCCCCTCATAAATTCCTCCTTCAACCCGTTGATCTCATGGGTTCCATTATTCTCATCAAACACTAAGAAAATATTAAAAACCTAAAAATACATAAAATCCCTAAAAAACTAAAAAACACTAAAATCCCCTAAAATCCCCTCCAATAAACCCCAAAATCCTAAACAACCATAAAAACACATAAATATCCTCAAAAATACCTAAAAATCCCTAAAAACATAAAAAACACTAAAAACCAAAAAAAAAACCTAACAAAATCCTGAAAACATAAAAATGCGTAACCCCCCCCCTAAAAAAACAAAACTTAAAAACACTTGAAACCATAAAAATCTTAATAACACTAAAAAAATAAAAACCATAGAAGCGTTAAAAACCTTAAAAACACTAAAAAACTCATAAAAACCCTAAAAACCCAATAAAACTATAAATAAACCATTAAATCCCTAAAAATGATTACAAAATACAAAAAAGCATTTAAACCCCTATAATAAACAAAACAATCTAAAATCCAAAAGACTCTAAAAACCCTAAAACCCACCAAAATCCATAAAACCCATAAAAATCATAAACAAATCCCTAAAAAGCTCCAAAAATCCCTAAAAATAAAAAAATTCCTAAAATCCATGAAATCACATAAGAAAAACTTAAATACATAATAAAACTTTAAACCCCAAAAAACACAATAATTTTAAAAACCTTAAAAAACTCTAAACAAAACTAAAAACCATAAAAACCCTAAAACCAATAAAAACCCTAAAAACCACTAAAAATTCAAAAAACATTAAACCAATAAAAATATTAGAGAAACTCTAAAAACCTTTAAAAACCTAAAAAATCAAAAAATGAAAAACCTAAACAAACCAAAAAAACTATAAAACTTTTAAAAACCGTAAAACCCTAAAAATCCCTAAAAACCCTATGAAAACAAAAAAAACCAAAAAAAGTCTCTAGGATTCCCTTAAAACATAAAAACCCAAAAAACCCCTAAAAATAATAAAAAGTCCTAAAAACCCATAAAACCCTTAAAACCCACTAAAAACTCTAAAAACCATTTAAACCCCTAAAAATGTTAACAACACTAAAAATATTTAATACCTTAAAAACAAAAAAAACCATAAAACCCCTAAAAACCCAGAAACCCCCTGAAAACCTGTAAAATCCTAAAAAATACCTAAAAATCCCTAAAAGATTAAAAACCCCTAAAACCCTAAGAAAATATTAAAAACCTAAAAACACTTTAAAACCCTAAAATCCTAAAAATGGATTAAAATGCTAAAACCCCCAATACCCTAAAAATCCTAAAACCCCTAAAAACATTTTAAAACCCTAAGAACTATTAAAACCACTAAATACCCACCAAAAACTCTAAAAAACCATTATACCCCTCAAAACATTAAAAAGAACTAAAAAAATTAAAAAAGATAAAAAACTAAAAAAAACCATAGAACCCCAAAAAATTCTAAAAACCCTAAAACCCCTTGAAATCCCTAAAAACCATAAAACCCATTAAAAAAATAAGTAAAAATACCTAAAACATAAAGAAACCCTACAAAACATTAAAAACCTTAAAAACATAAAACCACTAAAAATATTTTAAAACCTAAAAAATGTTGAAACCATAAAAACCATAAAAACCCTAAAAACCCATTAAAACCCTCAAAATCCTTAAAAACACTAAAAACCCCAAAAAAATAATAAAAATCCAAAAAAATACCTAAAAACAGAAAAACCCTTAAAAAACATGAAAACCCTCTAAGAAAACCATAAATACATAAAAATATTTAAAATCCCTAGAAAACCTAAAAAACCCTAAATCCAATAAAAGACCCTAAAATCCCTAAAACACCTAAAAACATAAAAACCCCTAAAAACCATAAAAACCTAAAAACTCATCAACCCCTAAAAGGAACTTATATATATAAAAACATTTTAAACCCCTAAAAACATTAAAAACCATTAAAAACCATAAAATCTTAAAAACCATAAAAACCCAAAAAACCCTAAAGACTATAAAAACCCATAACCACTCTTAAAATCCATTGAAACATAAAGACACTTAAACCCCATAAAATCCTAAAAAACTCTAAAAACACTAAAAAACTCAAAAACCCATAAAAACATAGAACAAAAAACCCTAAAAACAATTAAAAATCGTAAAAACCCATTAAAACCCTAAAAATCCAAAAAAAACTCAAAAAACCCTTTAATCCCCTAAAATGTTAAAAATGTATAAAAAGAATTAAAATAATAAAAATTTTGAAAAACACCAAAAAACCAAAAAATAACTATATCCCTAAAAACCCTTCAACCCCAAAAAAATACTAAAAAATAAAAATCCAAAAAAATCCATAAAAATCCCTAAAATTTTAAAAACCCCCATTAACCTTAAAAAATCTTAAGAAAGCCTTAAAACCTAAATGCACATAAATCCCCTAAAACATAAAAAATTCTAAAATCAATAAGAAACAAAAAAACCTAAAACCCTGAAAATTATAAAAACCCAAAATATAAAAAAAATCCTAAAAATCCATAAAATTCCCTAAAAAATGTGAAAAGATAAAAAACCCCAAAAAATCCTAAAAAATACTTAAATACCTATAAACAAAAAAAACTATATAAACACTAAAAAACCTAAAAACCCTAAAAACCATACAACCCCTAAAAACCATAAAAACCTAAAACACCATTAAAACCCTAAAAAATATATAAAATCTCTAAAAACACTTTAAATCAATATTAACATTAAAAAACACTAAAAAAATTAAAATAAAAAAAGAACTAAACCAACCCCCCAAACCCAAAAAAAACCATAAAATCCCAAAAAACATTCAGAATCCCTAAAATCCCTAAAAACCCTATAAATTATTTAAAAATCCATGAAAATGACTAAAAATGTAAAACTCCCTAAAACCCCCCAAGAAAACCTTAAAAACCTAAAATAACTTAAATCTTCTAACAAACTAAAAAACACTAAAAATTTAATAAACCCTAAAATCTATAAAAAATCAAAAAACCCTAAAACATAATAAAACCCCATAAAAACATAAAACCCTACTAAATACACTAAAACCCATTTAAGCGCCTAAAAATTTTAAAACCCCAAAAAACCATAAAACCCTATACACTCTCAAAATCCATAAAATCCCTAAAACTCATAAAAATCATTAAAAATCGATAAAAATTAATAAAAACATAAAAAATACCCTAAAAACCAGAAAACCTCTATGAAAACCTTAAAAACCTAAAAACTCTTAAAATTCCAAAAATTCTATAAAGCGCTAAACAAACTAAAAACCATAAAACCCCTAAAATACCTAAAAACCATAAAAACCATAAAAACCTACAAAAACCAATAAAAACTATAAAAACTCACAAAAAACTCTAGAAACCATAAAAACTCAAAAAAATCCATAAAACCCATAAATACCCTAAAACCCCCAATAAACCCCTCATGAAATATAAAAACCATCAAAAACTACAAAAATCATAAAAAACCTAAAATCCCTATAAACTTAACAAACAATAAAAACCCCTAAAACCCCTAACAAAACATTAAATACCTAAAAACACTTAAACCCCCCCCAAAAACCTTAAAACCCCTTAAAATTTTAAAAATACTAAAATCCCTAAAAAACCGTGAAACTCAATATACCTAAAAACCCTAATTAAAAATAAAAATTATAAAATAGCCATAAAATACCTAGAAAGGTAATAAACGCTAAAAAAGAAAAATATAAAGAAAACCATAAAAAACTAAAAAAACTTAAACCCCTTAAAATCCTAAAAAACAATAAAACCTTAAAAGACTAGAAAAATACATAAAATCTCCAAAAACTATAAAAACCTATAAAAACATTTTTACCCCCCCCCAACCCAAAGAAACCTAAAAACCACTAAAAATCAAAAACCCGATTAAATCACAATGAATGTTTAAAAACTCTATAAATCCTTAAAACCACTAAAAACTAAAAAAACCATAAAAACACCAAAAACCAAAAAAATTCCCTAAAATCTCTAAAAACCCAAAAAACCCACAAAATCCATATAAACCGTAAATACTAGAAAAATCATAAAAAATCCCTAAAATGTAAATACCCTAAAAACCATTATGAAACCATCAAAACATAAAAACACATAAAACACCTAAAAACCTAAAAAATGTTAAAAACCCTAAAAACCCCTAAAAACCCTTATAACTATAATAACATTAGAAACCAAAATACCATAAAAACACAAAAATTCCATAACAACCCTAAAATGTGTAAAAAATCTAAAAAACTCAAAACTACTAAAAATGTTGAAAAACTCTAAAAAATCATAAAACCCTAAAAAACACAAAAAAACCCCTAAAACCCAAAAATATCATAAATAACTTATAAAACCATAAAAATACTAAACACCCTAAAAACATAAAAAACCCTAAACAATCCCTAAAAACATAAAAAACATTGAAACGTCCTAAGAAAAGCTTAAAAACCTAAAAACTATTAAAACCCTTAAAAACCTAGAAATACAAAAAACCCCTAAAAATTCTAAAAACCCCTTAAAACCCCGTATAACCCTTAATGTCCCTAAAAACGCAAAATAACCCAGAAAAATCCTTAAAAATCCATAAAAATCTCCAAAAATGTAAAACAAAATCCTAAAAACCCCATGAAAACCTAAAAAATATAAAAAAACTAAAAACTCCTAAAAACATAAAAATGATAAAACCCCTAAAGGATCCTAAAAATCCTAAACACCACTAAAAAAATAAAACCACTAAAAACACTAAAAACCCTTTTAAATCCCTAAAAATGTCAACAAAAATTCTAAAAAACCATAAAACCCATAAAAAATCAAAAAACCTATAAAAAATCCAAAAAATAAAAAAAACCACTAACAACACTATAAACCATAAAACCCTCAAAGTCCCTAAAAACCCTAAAAATTATAAAAATCCTAAAAAGACCAAAAAATCCCTAAAAATACAAAAAATCCTAAAAACCATCAAACCTATAAGAAGACCTTAAAAACATAAAACACATAAAACCCCTTAAAATTATAAAACCCCTAAAAACACAAAAAACCATCAAAATCCCTAAAAACCCTAAAAATTCAAAAAAGTAAAAAAAATCCCTAAAAACATAAAAATTCCTAAAACCCTAAAAAACCTAAAATATCGTAAGCATGCCTTAAAAATATAAAAACATTTAAAACCCCAAAAAATGTTAAAATTCCTAAAATACCCAAATACTCCTAAAACCCACAAAAATCCATAAAGACCCATAAAAAAATTAAAAACCCTAAGACCCATAAAATCCCTGAAATCAAATTAAAATGTCTAAAAACACATTAAACGCCTATAAAAATTAAAAACTCTAATAAACCTTAAAACTACAAGAAAACTAAAAAACCCAAAAAACACTTAAAGCCCTAAAAAACAATACAACCCCAAAAGAATACTAAAAACCCCCAAATTCTCTAAAAATCATAAAAATCATTAAAAATACTTAAAATCCATAAAAATATCTAGAAATATTAAAAAACTAAAAACCATGAAAGCTAATATGAAAACCATAAAAACCTATAAGACTTAAAACCACTAAAAACATGAAAAACCCTAAAACCGGCAAAAACCTTACAACCATAGAAACCCCAAAACCCTTAAAACCCCTAACACCCCTAAAAACTCTAGAAACACTAAAAACTCTAAAAATCATTAATCCCTGAAATATGATAAAAACTCTAAAAACCATAAAACCCATAAAAATCAAAAAAAACCTAAATCCAAAAAATAAAAAAAACCCAAAAAACTATAAAAACCCATAAAACCCCTTAAAACCCGTGAAAACCCCTAGAAATCCAAAAAATCCATAAAAATATGTAACGAACCGAGTACGGAGCCCCTCCACTGTTTCTTTGTACCCGGTGCGCCACATGACCTCAAGCGCATTTCCCCAAATGCCAGAGGCTGCCGACTAGCAGCGAGGGACTTGGTGAGTCGGTGGGTAAACTATGCCCTCATTTGGTAAGGTATACAAGGTAAGGAAACAACAATAAATAGCTGAAGCAGTAAACAACATGCATATAACAAAAACCAAATAGCGGAAGCAAGTAGATATATAGGAATTATGATAATGATGTAGCAGGTACAAGTATCTAAAGAAATCAGCAAACACAACAACGTGCTGAAATACAATTGAAACCAAGTGAAAAAGAAAAACCTATACGGGAAAAAACGCTTATTGCGAAGGGGTATTTGCGACAGGACTTATTCCCATGGTAAAAACTCCGATGAAAAGCATATTTGTGATGGTAATATATTCCCGTCGCAAATGGTCAGTTATTTGCGACGGAAATACAGGACCCATCGCAATTGCAATGGCGCGGTTTTCACGCCAAAATGCGGGAAGCCTATTTGCGATGGGTAGAAGGCTACCCTTCGCAAGTACCTGGGGGTGGTAAATAGTATTTGCGACGGACCCCATCGCCAATACCGGCCGCTGTAAAGCCTATTTGTGACGGTTGCCTTCAACTCGTCGCAACTACCTAGCGGGGGTAAATACTTTTTTGCGACAGGACTATTTACCCATCGCAAAAAAGTATTCACTGGGTGATATTTGCGATGGGTCCCGTCGCAAATACCGGCGGTGGTAAATAGGAATTTGCGATGGGGATATCCGCCCGTCGCTAATGGTTGCTATTTGCGACAGGCCCATCGCAAACATCCTTTTACCCGCCGCTCGTAATTAATGCAGGCGAAGGGATTTGCGACGGGCCCCGTTGCCAATACCGACGGCGGTAAATAGAAATTTGCGATGGGGATATCCGCTCGTCGCTAATGGTGGCTATTTGCGATGGATCCCGTCGCAAAAGTCCTTGTACCCGCCGCCCGTATTTAATGTGGGTGAAGGAATTTGCGACGGGGATATCCGCCCGTCGCTAATGGTGGCTATTTGCGACGGGCCCCATCGCAAAAGTCCTTTTACCCACTGCCCGTATTTAATGTGGGAGAAGGCATTTGCGATGGTATCCCGTCGCAATTCTTAGAATTTGCGACAGGGTACCATCATAAATACGACCGTTGCAAATAATCTAATCTATATATACACCCCACTCATTTTTTCATAACATTCAGATCTCTATTCTTCTCTCTCTCTAATTTTCAGTTCTGAGCAGAAATTTTTTTTGTTTTAATTTTTTCTTTCGAGAAGAGGAAGGAAGGTGTTAGAAGGCGCAGATTACTTCAACGATATTTATATTTTTTTAATTTTTTAATTTTTTTTAATTGTTAAATTATTTTTAATTGTTAATTTTATTTTTAATTGTTAATTTTATTTTTTTTAATAGAATGTTTAGCTATATAGTATAATTAGATTATGTGGTTGTACCAAATAATCCTTGTCTGGATACGAACAATTAGAGGCGGCTCTGGCACAGATGTACCTAGGAGTGTAAACTCTGACAAGATGTTTTGAGCTTGACTCGGGGTAACCTGGTACACGACAACGGGTCTTGCTGCACTCTTGGTTCGACACTCCCGGGGGATGTTTTGGTAATAATTAGAAATAAATATATAATTATCAAATAATTAAGAAATAATTAGATTTAATTATATTTAATTAAAATAATTATCAAATAATTAAGAAATAATTAGATTTAATTGATTAGAAACAATTAGAAAACAATTATATTCAATTAGGAAACAATTAGATTTAATTAGGAAACAATTAGATTTAATTAGGAAACAATTAGATTTAATTAGGAAACAAATAGATTTAATTAAGAAATAATTAGATTTAATTAGGAAACAATTATATTTAATTAGGAAACAATTAGATTTAATTAGGAAATAATTATATTTAATTAGGAAACAATTAGATTTAATTAGGAAACACTTAGATTTAATTACGAAACACTTAGATTTAATTAGGAAACAATTATAATAATTAGGAAACAATTATAATAATTAGGAAACAATTATAATAATTAGGAAACAATTATAATAATTTGGAAACAATTATAATAATTAGGAAACAATTACACAATTAGGAAACAATTATAATAATTAGGAAACAATTACATAATTAGAAAACAATTACATAATTAGGAAACAATTACAAAATTAGGAAATAATTACATAATTAGGAAACAATTACATAATTAGGAAACAATTACATAATTAGGAAACAATTACAAACAATTAGGAAACAATTACAAACAATTAGGATACAATTACAAACAATTAGGAAACAATTACAAACAATTATGAAAGAATTAAAAACAATTAGGAAAGATTTACAAACAATTAGGAAACAATTACAAACAATTAAGAAATAATTTCAAACAATTAAGAAAGAATTACAAACAATTAGGAAAATTAGCAAGCGTGATTGACCGCTCATCTACCTCAATTTTCTTTTCATTTTTGTGTTGAGGCTTGATAGGAAACTCCTGCCTCCACATGTAATATCTTCTTTTACTTTACAAATTATCAACCTCCTCTCCAATATAGAGGTGAGGAGGTTTATAATTTTGACAGTAAAAGCACATATTACATGTGGAGGTAGAAGTTTCCTATCGACCTCAACACACAAATGGAAAGAAAATTGAGGTAGATGAGCGGTGAATTACGTTTGTTTTTCTATTCATTGATTGATTAACCACCCAACCTATATGCATATCTTCGCATTTCTAATTAGTAACATAATTAGTAATATAATTAGTAACATAAACAGTAACATAATATAAAATATTATATTACTCTAATATTAATAATTAAATAATACTAATAATATAATTATTTTATTATTATATGTTTAATATTTATAAAAAATATTAATATTATTAAAATTATAAAATATTTATAAAATATTATAATTATCAATATTTTCAACAAGTTTTGATTTATTCTTAACAGTTCAAATTTTAAAGAGTCGCCAATTTTCAGGTCATGCCCAATAAAAAGTTTGCGTCAACCATGTCCAATGTAAACTCTATAATTGTTCTTTCTTGGTTGATCACCTCGCAAGTAGCGTTGCAATAGGAAAACCCAAGTCATTTATTTCTCATTACTTGTGTCTTCCTATTGAAACACTACTTGCGAGATGATCAACCATGTAAGGACAATTATAGAGTTTAAATTGGACAAGGTTGACAGAAATTTTTTATTGGGCATGACCTGAAAATTGAAGACTCTCTAAGATTTGAACATGTTAAGAATAGAGAAAAATCTGTTGGAAATATTGAGTTTAAATTGTAGGGTCATCCATTCAACAAACAGAAATCAAGGATGATGTAGATTTACCTCTCGAGTTGGCACCATCTGAATTTGCTGAGTTGTTTAGGTCTACTGAGGATGCATTATATCCTGGTTGCAAGATAAGAAAATTATAAGCTGTTGAAAAATTTATGTCTATTAAATCAGATAATGGAATGTCAAATAACTGTTTTGATCAGATATTTTCATTGGTTAAAGCACTGTTACCAGAAGGAAAAATGATGCCTGCTAATTATTATGAGAGAAAGAGAGTCGTTTGTAATATGGGCATTAGTTTTCAGAAGATCCATGCATGTTCAAACGATTGCATCTTATATTCTAGTGAAAATGAGTCGTTGGATAGTTTTCCCACATGTGGACAATCGAGGTATAAAGAATCTCAATCAGGGAAGTCTGTATTGATTCCTATAAAACTGTTGAGAAATTTCCCGCTTACACCCAGGTTGCAGTGTTTACTTATGTCTTAGAACACAGCGACAATGATGTCATGGCACAAAACCAATATTTCAAATGGTAAAAGCTTGATTCATCCATATGATGGTTATTCATGGAAACATTTTGATCAAGTGCATTTGTCTTTTGATTTAGAATCCCGGAACGTGCGATTGGGTCTTTCTACTGACGGTTTTTGTCCATTTGGATCTTTTGGTAGTCAGTATTCCTATTGGCCTGTCTTTATAACTCCGTACAATTTTCCTCCATGGATGTTGATGAAAGAGCCTTATATATTTTTGACATTATTAATCCCATGACATCCAAAAAAGAATATTGATGTTTATTTGAAACCATTGATTGATGAGTTAAATTTATTTTGGAGTCATGGTGTTGGTACATATGATGCTGCTGCGAAACAGAATTTTCTAATGAAAGCTGCTTTGATGTGGACAATTTGTGACTTCCCGACATATGGTATGTTATCTGGCAGGAGGACACATGTTCCAAAATCATGTCCTTACTGTATGGGATACAACAAAGCATTTATGCTCATGAATAGAAAAAAACCTTTCTATTTTGACTGTCATCGCAAATTTCTTCCAATCGATCATCCTTTTCAGAGGAATAAATCTCATTTCAAAAAAGGAAAAATTGAAATAGATTAACCTCCAAAAATTATCTTAGGTATAGAGTTACAATTAGTTTTATTTTCATTACCTTCCATCACTTTTGGACCGACAATAAACCAACAGAAAATTCATGGTTTTGGGAAAGAACACAATTGGACAAAACGGAGAATTTTTTGGAATCTTCCATATTGGTCTGATTTGTTGGTCCAACACATGTTGTATGTCATGCAAGTTGAGAAGAACTTTTTTGGTAATTTATTTCTTACGGTTTTGGATACACCGGGTAAAACCAAAGATAATGTAAAGGCATGATTAGATCTTTCCAAAATTTGCAGGCGACCAGAACTTGAATTGTTTGAAAATCTCAGATCACAGAGATTAATGAAGCCAAAAGCAGCTTATACACTGGCCAAAGAGAGTCTCTTATTATATTGTCAGTGGATTGCAGTTTTGAGACTTCCAGATGGGTATGCTTCCAACTTGGGCAGATGTGTTAAAACTGGTCATATTACCGGATTAAAAGGTCATGACTGTCATGTTATAATGGAAAGAGTTATGCCTATTGGATTAAGAGGTTTGTTTAATTCTAATATTTGGGATTTGATAACAGATATATCATATTTTTCCGATACATGTGTGCGGCGACAACAGACTACGATACACTAAGAAAACTGGAAGAAGCTGTTGTTGTAATTATATGCAAACTGCAAAAAATCTTTCCGCCAGATTTCTTTGACTCGATGGAACATTTGATATTACATTTTCCACATGAAGCAAAATGTGGTGGTCCGGTTTAGTTTTGATGGATGTACCCATTTGAGAGATGCATGCAGAAATTGAAGAGAAAATTCCGTAACAAAGCATCAGTTGAAGGCTCAATTGCTGAAGTGTATTTGCAAGAAGAAATTTCTTTATTCTGTTGTCATTATTTTGAATCTGAATATCCCTCAAAATTTAACCACATGGGCTGGAATGAGGGGAATGTTGATGATGATATGGAAAATAAATTATCAGTTGTCAATCAACCCGAACTTGGCATTGATGTAGTTCATGATAGACGGCTTTCAGATGATGAACATCATAGAGCTCATACATATGTTCTACTCAACTGTGAATAAATGTCACCAATTGTACAGTGAGTGATCTTATCCCTTATTCTATAGATTCTGTTACAGTAAATTAATCATATTGTATTTTTAGGTTATATGATGATCATATCAAGAAACAATTTCCACAAATTACAGCAGCTGGCTTAGAAGAACGTCAGCAAAAAAAACTTTCCTACTGGTTTCAAAAACTGGTAACATACATTATTTTTTGGTTTTACATATAAAATCAATTTATTACTTGTAATAGTGATAAATGTTTTACAAATTTTCAGGTATCTATACATGCTGATAAGATTGATAGTCAATTGTGTATATTGAGTAGCCCACCATCCAAAATGGTTAAATCTTATAATGCATATGTGGTGAATGGTTACCACATTCATACATGTGCATATGGGGAATCAAATAAAACATTGAATAGTGGTGTTTGTTTGAAGGGATCACATCATAGAGATATTGAAGTTGAATTTTATGGCATGCTTGAAGAAATTATTAAACTGTGTTATTTGGGACAAAATTATGTAACAATGTTTAAATATCGATGGCTGGATACTGAGAGAGGCTTGCATATTCATCCAACTCATGGAATTGTTGATATTAAACATAAAAGTCTTCTTGTAGTAAATGAACCATTTTTATTGGCTCATCAGGCACATCAAATTTATTATGCAAAATACTGTGCTACTGCAAAAGAGTTGGATGATTGGTGGAGTATAATAAATGTTAAATCTCGAGAAAATCAGTTTACTCAAACTGAATGTGGTTCCACTGAAGTGCAAGGAAATTAAATTTTTCAGGAAACTCCTCAAAACACATCTTTTTCACAAAGATACATGAATATCGAGGATGACACCCCACAATTAAGGGTCGATGGTGATGATGTTGTTAATGATGTTACAACTGAATTTGAAATGACAAGAGATGATGAAAGTGAAACTAATATGGAAATTGATGATGTTGATGAGGAAGATGGAGTCATTGACATTGAAAACTATGAAGATGATGATGGAGATGAACACTGACACAGTAAAATGATGGTTAGAATCATAAAAAATATATATCTATACATAATTGTTATTTTCAAATGTTTGCTAATAACAATAATTTCATGTTTCTGATGGACTCGGAAACGTATCGTCAGTTGATGGAGGATGATCTACCTATGGATGATGAGGTTTTTGAGTCATATGACCCTCAGGTTGTTGGCACTATAGGGAGCACTCGGAGGGGGCGTGGTCTTGCCAGACTGATGATTCCAGATCCTATCCCGGAGCGACGTCCACCTCTTGGATTCGATGCGCACACGCGGTGGTATGGTAACCTGTGTATTTTAGTTATCTTTCATTATAATTTATTAATATTCTAATTGATTGATTATTTGTTCTTTTTCCACAATTTTACGCATATAGCTATTGGACAGGGGAGCGCTATCTTGCGTAATTATTTTTCTCGGCCCTGGCTAACATTGGATCAGATTCCCGCTAATGTGCAGGCCTCCATGTTCGATCATTGGTGGTACGTAATTAAATATTATTTATTTTAAAATTTAATTCATTAATAACTTTATATTAGGGTTTATGGTATCCCATCGATGAGAGAATGTGTGCCACTATCCATACGGAATGGGTGGTATCTATGCATGACCGTTTCCGTCAGTTTTTGCATAATTTGAGAAAGACGGCTGTGAAGAAAGCCTAGGTGAAAAAATTTGATGAGTCCTATAGAGCCCACCGACCAGAGTATATTTCATCTCACGTTTGGGATGGATTATGTACACACTGGTTGGGTGGTGGGTTTCAGAGGAGATCTCCATTGGGTCGACAGAATTGGGGGAGACAAGAGGTGACACATCGAGCCGGTAGTCGTACATTCAGTGCGCATAGAGAGTGTCTGGTAAGTAATTATTTTTAATATTTTATACAACTTTAAATATAAAAAGTTTATTTTATATTCATATAGGATGCTGAGCAGCCCGGTATTTCGGCGTACGGCGTTTATCGGAGGATGTACACTGACCCGGCTACTGGAGAGATTAGAGGTGACCGCCAGCATCAGATTGTGGTCAATATTATTTTCTTTTTAGTTTGAAAATTAAATTCATATAATATTTTGATTATTGTAATTTCTAATTGATACTGAAAGAGTTATATGAGGCCGAAACCTCTCAGACACAGGCTGAGAGTCAAGATGAGACGGGTGATCAGACTAGTGCCCACCATTTTTATGAGACGACATGGATGCAGGCGACCCAGTATGGCTTCGAAAAGGGCAGAGTAGTTGGTATCAACACTTATTTGACTCCTACAACTTATTATGGTACTACTGCGATGTCGGCGTCTAGCTCGAGAGGAGCTCATGGAGAGACATCATCTTCTGCCTCACAGTATCAGGAGCAGCTGCGTGCTCAAAGTCAGCTTATAGAGTATTTGCATTAGGGGCAGGAGCAGATGCGTCAGCAGCATGATGAGGAGATGCGTCGATGGCAAGAGCAGATGCGTCAGTAGCAGGATGAGGAGAGACATCGATATGAGGAGCAACATCAGAATTATATGGAGTATATGCGTCGTCTGACTCATATATTAGGGATGGAGTTTCCTCCACCACCTCCTCCAGGTCCTCCAGATTATCCACCCCCTAGTGATTTTTTTAGATCTAATAAACATTTGAGTTCGTAGTTTATTGTCATATTAACTATTTACAATTCCTCTTTCATATTGGTACGAATATTACGTGATTTAATTTGTTTTTATTTTTTTAATAATTTATTATTTATTTGTATTATTTTTAATGTCTGCTTATTTTAGTAATATTACTTTTAATATTTTATATTTATTGTTAATATTGAGATGTTTATAATTTTATAGTTTTATTAATATTAATATTATTAATATTATTTTTTCATAAATATGTATGTTTATTTTAATAATATTATTATTATATTAATTTTTTATATTAATAATATTAGTACTATTATTATTATTTTTTGATATTAATATTTCATAATATATAATTTTATATTATTTATATTCATATTATTATTATTTTTTGATATTAGTATTTCATAATTATATTATATATATTTTATTATTAATATTATAATAATATAATTTATTTATATTATTATTATTATTATTATTATATACATAGTTTAATAATAATAATATTATATTAATTTTTTATATTATTAATATTATTATTGTTATATTATATTATATTATTTATATTCATATTATTATTATTTTATATTATTATTTCATAATTATATTTTAGATATATTTTTATTTATATTATAATAATATAATTTTTTTATATTATTAATATTATTATTATTTTTATATAATATTATACGATTTGTATTAATTATTTTATTTTTATTTTTATTTAATATTTGCGACGGGAACATTTGCGACGGGATTTATCATCATAAATATTTTTTTACTGTAATATTTGCGACGGGACGAATACCCATCAGAAAGACATTACTTCGACGGTCCATCGCAAATACCTTCATCGCAAGTATTTTTTAAATTTCGCATTTACGACGGGTTTCTGACCCGTCGCAAATAATATATCTGCGATGACCCGTCACAAATACCTTTCTTATATATAAACGAAAACTCATTTGCGATGGGGGAAAAATACCATCGCAAATACTCTTTTTGCGACGGGGCCGCCGCAAAAACACCTATTTGCGACGCCGTTTTTGGCAACGGGAGATTTGTGATAGAGCCTCGTCGCAAAAGACCTTTTGTGACGATATCCCATCACAAATCGCCCATCACAAATATTTAGTTTTCCTGTAGTGAACAAAGTAGACTCCTCAGCATCGCGAGCCACGACTTGGTCCCATGCTCTCCAGCTTCAGTGCAATCAAGAACCTGAAGTAGAAAGGCGCTTGCCGTTATCTATACCTACGGCAATATAGTCTGTTTGGGCCCAAAATCAGGGCCCAAACAGTGTGTGAGATACAATCCTAGTAGGAAATCACCCAAATATTTGTGCCTTACAGTCAATGAATACATGGTAGTAAATAGACAAGAAGCAGTAAACAGGAAAGCACAAGCAACTACAATTCACAGTTCTAACAAGTAAAGTACGCAAATAAGCAGCAAACAATAGGAAGACAACAGGTAACCCTCTAGGTAGCTCTCACAGTCTAACCCGTATGGTTCAACCTATAGTACTAGCAACCCTCTGGGAGGCACACAAAGTCTCACCCCTCTGGTTCAGCTACGTAATTAAGCTGACTCTATAAGGAAGCACTCACCGTCAATTCCCCCTATAGTCTCGTATCGTGCTAAAGTCTCTCTATGGAAGCACTCAATGTCAGTTCCCCCTGTGGCCCGCGTTGTGGAACTACAGACTCTCTGGGGAAGCACTCAACGTCAATTCCACCTATAGTCTCGCATCATAATTAAAAGACACTCTAGAGAAGCCCTTCCGCCAATTCTCCCTTTTGTTTACTACTCTAGGTTCTCACAGTCCTGAGTAAAACTAACCATGCTCAGCGCGGGTGTATCATACAAGTAAACCTCAAGAACTACTTGGCTATCATGCTACGTCTCAACAGTAATAATAAAACAATGGTTCCACTATCCTACAACCAGGCATGGCAACTGGAAATGCTAAACATCACAACAAGCATGGAAAAGCATTCTGAGCACAAATTAATTACTCTCCTTACAAGAATAAACCTCTACTAAATAAATCAATCAAATAAGGAAAAAAACCCGGGCAAAAACATGAAACCCCCAATTCCCCGTTCAAGGGAACTGGTGGAATTTGCACAAAATATTAATCAACATTCTATGGAAAGGCACAAACAACCTACCTCGATCCTAGGAGATCGATATACATGAACCTCGACGACAGATTCCTCTTAGAACGATGAAGATCTGAGAAAACACACAAAACGTTCATCCCACGATAACATGGAAATGAGGAGGAATCAAGAAACAAGGCTAAAGCAGAAGGAAGAACTCACCGCTGCGATTTCAACGCAATCGACCGTGCTCGAATCGGAGAACGGATGGTGAGGCGGGAGCCTGTCGAAGATTTGGTCATACGGTCTCTCTCAGATGGACGAAATCTGGAGAAGAAGATGGTTTTGGGGGTTATGCGTGACCCCGGTCCATTTAATAAAAAAAATAAAGTACACGGCGTGTACTTCTTGAATACATGGCGTGTACTTCAATTTTACATACTCCGAATTAATCGGCCTCCACCTCAGCCTAAAATACCATGTGTTTGGCCTGGACATGGCCAGCACACGGCTTCGAGTCGGGGAAGAGTACATGGCGTGTACTCAGAAAGTACACGGAGTGTACTTCTTAAATTTCCAGAAAATTTAATTTCCTTAAAAACTCTAGAAAAAGGGAAAACATACCTGAACGAAGATCCAGGTTCTTACAAACTTCCCCCCTTAAAAATATTCATCCCCGAATTTCCCTAATGAGGTGGAGAAGAAGAAACCCCAAACAGCTTCGGCCACTGCGATCGTACATCAGACTCCCTCTCCTAGGTCTCGTCTTGTACTCACTCGTGCTGCCATAGCACTCGTACCAGAGGAACAGACCGCCAGCGGAGAACCTTTGTACTATGATCGACAATCCGGATGGGATTCTCCTCGAACGATGCATTCGCTTCAATCTCACTTACTCAGGCTGAAATACATGAGACGAGTCTGAAAAGTAACGTCGAAGCTGAGAGATGTGGAAGACACAGTGCATAGCCCGATACCGCTGAGGTAGCTGCAACTGATAGGCGACCGGCCCAACTCTCTCCAAGATCTCAAACGGCCCGACGTACCACAGTGAAAGCTTACCCTGTCTCCGAATCCTTTTGTGTCCCAACCTCGGTGCAACATGAAAGAAAACCTGATCACCGACCTCGAACTCTAGAGGTCATCTCCACTGATCAGCATAAGACTTCTACCGAGACTGTACTGTAGCCATCCTCTTTTGAATCAGATCTACCTGCTTTGAAGACTCATGTACAAGATGAGGTACCAGCAAAGCTACCTCTCCTGCCTCCAGCTAGCAAAAGGGTGATCTTCATGGCCTACCATACAAAGCCTTGTATGGTTCCATCTGAATGGTCGCCTGGAAATTTTTGTTGTAGGTGAACTCAACCAGTGGGATATTCTTCTCCCAAGAACTGCCAAAGTCTAGTATGCAAACTCGGAGCATATCCTCAAGCACCTAGATCGTGCGCTCGGACTGGCCATCAGTCTTGGGATGGCACACTGTACTCAAAAGTACCTTTTTACCCAAGGCCTTCTGAAGTCCCTTCCAGAACCGAGAGGTAAAGTGCACATCTCTGTCTGAAACAATAGAGCGCAAAACTCCATAAAGACGAACGATATCCCTGATGTAAAGTCATCCCAGATCATCGACACTAAAGGTCTCCTTGATTGGTAAGAAGTGAGAAACCTTCGTAAGCCTGTTGATGACAACCCACCCACCAACATTTCCCCGAGGCGATCTCGGCAACTTGGTCACGAAGTCCATCGCAACATTGTTCCACTTCTACTCCGGAATGCGTAGCTTCTATAAATGTCCGGCTGGTCACTGATGCTCTGTTTTCATCTGCTGACAAGTAGAACATCTCATGAAAAAACCAGAAACATCCTTCTTCATACCTGGACACCATTATTGGGGATGAAGGTCCCGATACATCTTGGCAATGCCAGGATGAACTGCCCAAATAGAGGAATGGAAATCCCGCATCAGCTCCTCACGTATGTCTGCTGACACCCATACGTGTCCCAGGAAACGCAAGATCTCATCCTCGCCCACTATCCATTCAGGAAGAGGGTCCTCTCCTGACACACTCTCCTGCAGGACTAAGCCTTCTGAGTCTGATAGATTCCTCATCCGTATCCGATCAAGTAGTGTAGAGGTAACAACTACAGAAGAAAGGTAAGTCTGTCCCTGTCTTTTGTGCACCTCCAGATGCATCTCAAAGAACATAGCCATTAGCATCCACTCACTGCTGGCCTCTTGAACTACCTAAACCTGAGTTCTCCTGCTCAACGCATCAGCCACTGTGTTTCCCTTACCCGGCGTATAGGCAAGCTCGAAATCAAAAGACTGTAGATACACGACCCACCTATGCTGCCTCAGATTTAGATCATGCTGAGTGAAGATATACTTGAGACTCTTGTGGTTAGTAAAGACCAAAAAGTGCTCTCCCAGAAGATAGTGTCTCCAACAGCACAAGGCATGAACAACAGCTGCCAACTCCAGATCGTGCATAGGGTAGTTCCTCTCATGTGGCCTCAATTGTCGAGACCGGTACGCAACGACTCCCTCTCCCTACATAAGCACATATCCTAGCCCGACACATGATCCATCACAATAAACAGTTTAGCTCTTGCATGGCTCTGGCAAGACTAGTATTGGTGCTGACGTCAACCACCCTTTAAGGTCCTGAAAGGTGGACTCACAAGAATATGACCACAAGAACTTCGCCCCCTTCTTGGTCAGACCTTTCAGAGGTGCTGCTAGACGATAAATGTCCCAAATGAAGTGTCTGAAGTATCCATCCAGCCCTAGGAAACTCTGTACCTCAAAGATGTTCTTCGGCTGCTCCCAGGAAACTACAACTCTCACTTTCTCTGGGTCCACTGATATTCCTGCCTCTGAGATGATGTGACCCAAGAAGTGAATCTGATCCATCCATAAGTGGCACTTCGAGAGTTTAGAATAATGCCAATTCTCTCTCAGTGTACTCATAACGATCTCAAGATGGGTAGCATGGTCGTGTTGAGTGTGAGAGTACACCAAGATATCTTCCCTGAATACCACGATGATGGAATCCAAGTAAGGATGGAACACTCGGTTCATCAGTTCCATGAAAACTGCAGGTGTGTTCATGAGATCGAACGGAATGACTGTATACTCAGATAGACCATACCTGCTCCTGAAGGCTGTTAGAGGTATATCTGATGGTCTAACGCACAACTGATGATAACCAGACCTCAAGTCGATCATCAAGAACAGCCGGCGTGTACTTGAAAACTGTTCCCCTGCCTGAGTCTCTTTACATGGATAACCCACATGGTCCGACTTAACCCGAGACTACACGGCGTGTTCTAAACAAATACGGCGTGTACTAAACAAGGCTTAGACGGCCCGTGTTGTTGAGTACACTGCCGTCTACACAGATGGACCTTACACGGCGTGCTCCGAAAAAAACACGGCATGTATAGGTGAAGGCGACACCATCCCGTGTTGTTTGTGACACAGCCAGGTACATGGTCAGGACGACATGGCGTGTTTTGAACAAACAAGGCATGTGGAAAGGAAGGTAACGCCGGCCCGTGTTGTTCTTGAAATGGCCGAGTACCTGGACAGGACTATATGGCGTGTTCCCTATGTACACGACATGTTCTACCCATGCTTCCCTTTGTAACAACCCGAGTCAGGAGCCCCTCCACTGGTTCCCCGTACCCGATCAAGTAGTGTATAGGTAACAGCTACATGAGAAAGGTACGTTTGTCCCTGTCTGTCATGCACCTCCAGATGCATCTCAGAGAACAGATCCATTAGCTGCCACTCACTTCTAGCCTCCTGAACTACCTGAACATGAGTTATCCTGCTCAACGCATCAGCCACTGCATTTCCCTTACCCAGCGTATAGGCAAGCTCGAAATCAAAAGACTATAGATACTCAACCCACCTACGCTGACTCAGATTCAGATCACGCTGAGTGAAGATATACTTGAGACTCTTGTGGTCAGTGAAGACCACAAAGTGCTCTCCCAGAAGATAGTGTCTCTAACAGCACAAGGCATGAACAATAGCTGCCAACTCCAGATCATGCGTAGGGTAGTTCCTCTCATGTGGCCTCAACTGTCGAGACCCGTACGCAAGGACTACCTCTCCCTGCATAAGCACAGCTCCTAGCCCGACACCTGAAGCATCACAATAAATAGTGTAGCTCTTGCCTGGCTCTGGCAAGAGTAGTATCAGTGCTGACGTCAACCTCCCTTTTAGCTCTTGAAAGGCTGACTCACAAGAATATGACCATAAGAACTTCGCCCCCTTATTGGTCAGACCTGTCAAAGGTGCTTCTTGATAAGAAAAGTCCCGAATGAAGCGTCTATAGTATCCATCCAGCCCTAGGAAACTTCGTACCTCAAAGACGTTCTTTGACTGCTCCTAGGAAACTACAGCTCTCACTTTCTCTGGGTCCACTGATATTCCTACCTCTAAGATGACGTGACCCAAGAAGTGAATCTGATCCATTAAGAAGTGGCACTTCGAGAGTTTAGCATAAAGTCGATGCTCTCTCAGTGTACTCAGAATGGTCTCAAGATGGGTAGCATGGTCGTGTCGAGTATGAGAGTACACCATGATATCGTCCATGAAGACCACGACCAAGGAATATAAGTAAGGATGGAACACTCGGTTCATCAGTACCATGAAAACTACAGGTGCGTTCGTGAGACCGAACGACATGAGTGTATACTCATATAGACCATACCTGCTCCTGAAGGCTTTCAAAGGTATATCTGATGGTCTAACACACAACTGATGATAACCAGACCTCAAGTCGATCTTCGAGAACACCTGGGCTCCTATAAGCTGATCAAAGAGGTCATCAATCCTCAGCAAAGGATATCGGTTCTTCACCGTCAACTGGTTCAACTTCTGATAATCCACACAAATCCAAAGGGTACCATCTTCCTTCTTCGAAAATAGGACAGGTGAACCCCAAGGAGAAGTACTGTGTCGGGTGAAATCCTTAGCCTGTAGCTCCTCCAACTACTTCTTAAGCTCCTGAAACTCAGGTGTGGCCATACTATAGGGAGGAATGGACACCGGTTCCGCTCCTGGCATGAGCTCAATGGATAAGTCTACCTCACGCTCTGGAGGCAAACCTGAAAAGTCCTCTGGAAAGACGTCCCGGAAGTGATCCACCACTGGAGGAATGTCCAACTGTGGAGTCCCCTGATCATCCAGATAAATACTAGCAATCTGGGCTGTCACCCCTCCTAGCCCAAGATACTCGAGTCCCACCCGACTTGCCCGAACGTCCCATTCGCCTCTATGAAGAAAATATTCACCCTCTATTGAGATGAAACTAACTCTATAGCGATACCAGTCAAAGACTACCTAGAAGGGAATCAAGAAGTCCATGCCGAGAATGACATCATAGCCTGTCATATCTAGAACATAGAGATCCCATAAGAATTGATACTCTGCCACCTCAAGAGGGCACTCTCTACACTGGTGTACACTAGATATCCTCATTCCCAAAGGTGTGTCTAGTGTCAATGAGTCGGTAGAAGAAAAGATGCAGAGTCCAAGGCTCTCCACAATAGAAAGAGGGATAAAGCTATGCATAGTACCAGTATCGAAAAGGGCTGAAGATAAAAGTGAGGCTACTAAAATCGTACCTCAAACAGTGGAATGGTCGGGATCCTACTCATGATAAGTCTGCTCCACGGCGAAAGACTGGCCTGTGCCGCAGCCCTGCGCCCTGGCTGACCACTCTGAGCTGAACCTCCCTACTGGTTCTAAGGAACTGGTGGCTGAATTCCACGGCCTCGACCTCCACCTCAGCCCGAACGGCCGGAAGAACTCCAGTTTCCCGATTGGTGAGAAACTGGTGGGGATGCTCCTGAACGAGGAGTCATGGAAGAACCTCGGTCACCATCTGGTGGTGAGAAAACCTGATAGAAAAGATGAAGGTGACCCATCTTTCCGCAAGATCGGCACTCCACGGGGTCCCTCTAGCATTGCGGCCTCATGTTCCCTATCCGTCCACACTGGTAGCACGTCACCTGGCTGCCTGATGATGCGTCTCGCTTCCTCGAATCACCATGCGTAGGCTCCCTACAGTGCTTCTTGCTGTCATCTGGAGGAAATATAACATTGTAAGCAGAACCTCCCTGGATCGCAGCTCCGGAGTCTCTCAGATTGCGCTCTGCAATCAATGCCTGGTTGACGATGGAAGTGATGGAAGTCAGCTGGAAAATGTTCACCTGCGAGCGGATCTCCCGCCTGATTCCATCCTCAATCTTCCTTGCCATGAACACCCCACTCCCATCCCAAAGATGTGTAAAATGCTGAAGCTTGGTGAAATGATATGAATACTCATGACTGGTAGAGTAACATGCACTAAGCTCATGAACTCCTGGGCTCGATCGTCCCTCAGGGTCTCCGGGTAGAAGTAGTCGTAGAACATGCACTGGAACTCCTCCCAAGTCATAGCCTACTGTTGACCCACCTGTGAGACCACGTCCCTCCACCTGTTGGTGGAGTCTCGAAGTATGTAGGTGGAGAGCATGACCCGCCACTCTGGAGGTGTCTCCAGATGCTCGAATATAGTCAGCATGGCTTCTAGCCATGACTCTGCAGCCTGAGGTCCTCTCTCCCCTGAGAACGTGGGAGGATACTGCTGGTGAAAGACCCGCGTCAAGTCAGCCGTAGAAAAGGCAGGAGGCGGTGCTCCCTAGAAGGCCTGCATCATCCTAATGAAACATTCCCTAAACTGCGCATCAGCACCCGCAACTGGTACAACAACCGGTGCCAAGGCTGGATCGGCTGGGGGATCGGCAAGAAGTCCCTGATCAGGCCTGTCTGGCGTCTGATCACTGCCTGATGACAGACGTACAACCGGAGGACGTCTCATAGGAATAGCTATGAAAGATCAAAATCACACCTTAGATCAGGAAAACAAGGACAGAGAACACAAGAGTACTGAATGGAAACAGGGGAAGAAAACACACAAGATTGCAAAAAAAAGATTACACGACGTGTATAAAACTACACGACATGTCTTTTTAAACCACTAACATGGGCGTGTACTTCTTCCCTACAAGTCGTGTACACTTCAAACTACATGGCGTGTACTTGGAAACTGTTCCCCTACCCGAGTCTCCTTACATGGCTAACCCACCTGGTCCGACTTAACCCAAGACTACACGGTGTGTTCTAAACAAACACGGTGTGTACTAGACAAGGCTTCGGCGGCCCGTGTTGTTGAGTACACGACCGTCTACATGGCTGGACCTTACACTGCGTGCTCCGAGCAAACACGACATGTATAGGTGAAGGCGACATCGTCCTGTGTTGTTTGTGACACAGCCGGGTACATGGGCAAGACTACACGGCATGTTCCGAACAAACACGACGTGTGGAAAGGAAGGTAACGCCGACCCGTGTTGTTCGTGACATGATCGGGTACCTGGATAGGACTATACAGCATGTTCCCTATGGACACGGAGTGTTCTACCCGTGCTTCCCCGACCCGTGTTGTTAGTGACACGGCCAGGTACAAGGCGTGTAGCTACCGTACACGGTGTGTTTCTGAAGTTACTTCTATGACACCACGTTCTGCTCACACGGTCAGTGACACGGCCTAAAAACTACACAGCGTGTTCCCAAAAAGTACACGCTGTGTATTCTGGGTTATTCTGGGCAGTAGCTCAAAAACTATACAGAATTCCAAAAACACTAAAAACAAGGCAAAAAAGTGCCAAATTATGATCCGTGAGGGCCCATAACACCACAATAACCAAAATTTGGCATTCACTTTAAGCAAATAACACAACAAACAGTTTGATAACATAACAACAGAGAATCTATTAAGCAACTATCACAACATCATACATAATCTACACGAAGTCTATCACAACAGCATGCAATCGCTAATGCACCCTAGATGGGATGGAAAGAATGCATGGCATGTGATTCCTACAAGTGTCTATATGATGCATGAGACGACATACCCTCATCTCATCGGGTTGCGATAGAAATAGAACCGCAATATCAAAACTGTAATAGCACAAGCCATGTGAATCACTCTCGGTGAAATCAGATTAACTATAAAATCTCAAAATCAGCAACTGCAATTAACGAGTAGTATGGATTTTCACTGTACACGAGTTAGATACTCCCGAGCACAGCTTAATTCCAAGAACCGAATCCGTCTTATCCCTGGCTAAGGTGTCCAAAAAGTAATGCAAGAGAAAAGAACTCCTCTAATACCACTTTGTAACGACCCGAGTCTGGAGCCCCTCCACTGGTGCCTCGTACCCGGTGCGCCACATGACCTCAAGCGCATTTCCCCAAACACCAGAGGCTGCCGACTAGCAGCGAGGGCCTTGATGAGTCAGTGGGGAAACTATTCCCTCATTCGGTAAGGTATACCAGGTAAGGAAACAACAATAAACAGCAGAAGCAGTAAACAGCATGCATATAACAGAAACCAAACAGGGGAAATAACCCTAAAAACGTAAAACCCTAAAAACCATGAAAATCTTAAGAAAAAAATTAATACCCATAACACTTAAAATGCCTAAAATCCTAAAAAATACTGAAAACCCTCAAAAAACATAATAACTCTAAATAACCCAAAAAAAGCCGTTAGAATACCTAAAAAATCTAAAAACCATTAAAATCCTAAAAAATACCTAAAAATCATTAAAACCCCTGAAAACACAAAAAAAATTAAAAATCTAAAAAACACTTAAAACCCCAAATAACCATAAAAGTGATAAAAACTATAAAAGACCATGAAAACCCTAAAACCCCTAAAAACAATAAAACCCCTAAAAATAACAAAAACCCCTATAATCAAATAAAAACCAAAAAGACTACTGATAACTCTAAAACCCCTTTAAACTCCCAAAAACATTAAAAAACTCAAAAAACCATAAAAACCCTAAAAACTCAAAAAACCCCTTAGAAACCTAAAAAACATAAAAACCATAAAAGACACTAAAATTTTAAAAAACCCTAAAAATATTAAGAATAATAAAAAATCACTAAAAATATAAAAAACCAAAAAACCCTGAAAACCCCTAAGAAAACAAAAAAAACCCTAAAACACATAAAACCCCTATAAACCTAAAAAATTATAAAACACCTAAGAAACCATAAAACCCTAAAAACCCTAAATCCCCAAAAACCATAAAATACCCCAAACCCCATAAAATCCCAAAACCACTAAAAACTCTAAAAACCCATTAAATCCCTAAAAACATTGACTGAAAATTGATTTTTATTATTATGAAAACACTTTTTATGGAAATGTGAGAAATCATATAAGGCTTCTCCATTTCACCACATCACAACTTCACCACTTCCCCACTTCCCCACAAAAAAACAGTATAAGCCTTCACAAAAAACGACATTCAAGCACAATGGAAGCACAATCAATTCAAGCATTAAAACTGACAAACCTTCAAAGATGGAGTCGAAATCATCAAGAGAAGGTCGAAGTACCACAAACCAGGAATCAAGAACATCATAACAGCAGGACAAACCACATAACCGGTCTCCTCGCACGTCCACTGGGGTGACCGTCAACACCATCCAAAAAACATTAAAAACTCTTAAAAACTCAAAAAAACACTAAAACCCCAAAAAATCCAAAAAACCACAAAACTTCTAATTTTGTTTAAAACCCTTAAATATCCTAAAAAGCCAAAAAAACCATAACAATCATAAAAACCCCTAAAACTACCTAATTTATAGAAACAGTAAAAACCATGAAATCCTCTAAGAAAACCTTAAAAACCTTAAAACACTTAAAACCCCTTAAAACCCTAAAAAACTAGAACTCCTAAAAACTCTCAAAACCGAAAAAAACCCTAATACCCTCAAAATCCATAAAACACCATAAAATTCCTTAAAATACCAAAAAAAAATAAAAACACTGAAAAAATAAAAACTGTAGGAAAAACATAAATTCACAAAAACACTTTAAATTCCTAGAAAACATAAAATATGGTAAAAACCCAAAAAACCATTGAAACCCCCAAAAACCATAAAACCACAAAAAACCTTAAAAACTCTCATAAAATCCAAAAAAAAACCTCTAAAAACTCTAATACCCCTTTAAACCCCTAAAAATAATAAAAAACTCTAAAAAATCATAAAACCCTAAAACCTAAAACATTCTTAAAACCCCAAAAAAATTTAAAACCCTAAACATCCCCAAAATCCCAAAAAAACCCCTCAAAACCCTAAAAACCATGAAAATCCTAAAAAAGAAATAAAAATATCTAAAAACCTATAAAAACCTAAGAATCTTAAAAAGGCTAATGAAAACCTAAAAAAAATAAAAACACTTAACACCATTAAAACTCCTAAAAAACATAAAATCCCTTAAAACAATAAGACCCCCTAAAACCCCTCAAAAACCCACAAACCTCTAAAAACCCTTTAAACCCATAATTTTTTTAGAAAAATTTAAAAATACTAAAAATAGTTGAAACCCCTAAAACCTAAAAACACCTACAACCCTAAAGATCCCTAAAAACCCAAAAAACCCTAAAGAATTTTAAAATTCTAATAACCCATAAAAACTCAAAAAACCAACATAAAACTCAAAAACCCCTTTAACCCTTAAAAATATTCAAAAACTCTGAAAACCTTTAAAAACATAAATCCACCTAAAAACCTTAAAATCTATAAACTCCCTAACACCATTAAAATTATAAAAAATACCTAAAAATATATAAACCTGTAATAATTCCTCAAAACTATGAAAACCCTCTATGAAAACCTTAAAAATGTAAAAACAAATAAAACTCATAAAAACCTAAAAAATGATAAAAACCCTAAAAATACTAAAAACCCTATAAACCCCTAAAATTTATAAAAACCCCTAAAAACATAAAAACCAAAAAATCCTAAAAAGATCTAAAAATCACTAAAATGGTATAAAATCATAAAATCCATAAAAATACCTTACAAAGCCTTACAAAACTAAAAATAGTTAAAACCCCCCAAAAACATAAAAACACTAAAAACCCAAAAGTCCATGACAACCCTAAAAACCCCCAAAACTATAAAAACCGCTAAAAACATAAAACACTAAACCCCACTAAAATAATAAAAAAGCCACTAAACTCTAAAAATACTTTAATCCCATTAAAAGGATAAAAATTATATATAACTTTAAAAACCATAAAAAACTCATAAAAACCCAAAAAAGCCCAAAAAACCATAAAAACCTAAAATGCTGGAAAAAACCCTAAAACCCATGAAATCCCTAAAAATAATAAAACCCATAAAATCCTAAAAATTCCCTAAAAAACCCTAAAAAAATACAAAAATAAAAACCCTTACCAAACCTTAAACCCCTAAAAAGACTTAAAACCCCTAAAATCCTAAAAATTATAAAACATTAAAAAATCCTCAAAACCATAAAAAACATAAAACCCCCTTAAAACCTTAAAAAACTAAAAACCCATAAAATACCTAAAATAACTAAAAACACTTAAAACAATTTGAACCCCTAAAACATTATAATATGGAGGCTCCGCTCTCTCGCGATGGAGACTCTCCCTTCCCACGGAAAGCTTGAAGACGAAGATGACTCCTACGCCTCGCCCTCCCCCCTCCGCAGGGGAGGGGCCCCCACTGGTTCTCGACGATGAGCATCCGTTTGTCCTGTTCTCGGTCCCTGATCTTCTTCCCCCTTTTCCTTGGGTTGAGATTTTCCCTAATGTTCCTGACTTACATGAAGGAAATCCTTAGCTCCAGCTATCAATGGCGGAATTCAACGAAGCCTCTGCCCTGCATAGGCTGACCTTGGTTGCTTACTTATGGAATTGGCGACCTCTGGTGGATGTTTTTGACAGATTCGTGTTCAAACATTGGGACCTCCAAGATTATGCCACAGTAGGACTTTTTTATAGTAGAAACATCCTGATTCTCTTTGTGCTAGAGGAGGATATGATTATTGCTTGGTCAGCGGCTCCATGAAAATGTAACGATGCTCGGTTCGCCCTCTCCCATTGGAGATTTGACCTGCATATGAACCGTGACTCGCCGATTGTGGCATCTTGGGTTAGATTTCCTGAACTTCCCCTTTCCTTTCATAATTTCTCTATCATTTCCATGTTGGGAAATTTTTTGGGAAGGTTTTTTGTGTTGAAAGTAGAATGAGGGACATTTTTCACCCTGTGGCCCCAAGGTCCTTTATTGATATTGATGCATCGAAAGCCCTGATTGACTTTGTTTGGATTGTTGTTGGTGAGGAGCTGCGGTAGAAGCAACCTGTGATTTTTGAGTCGTGGACTGATTTCTGCTCCTCATGTTGGAAACTGGGGCACAGTGATCGGGCTTGCAGGTGTGAAAATAGAAATTTTGGTGCTTTGAAGCATGTGAAGGAGGTGGCTTGTGGAGAGAGGTAAGAGTGGGGTGAGGAACAGGAGGCTATGCACACGGTTCCTCATCTCTTGATGGTGGTTCTGGTTGAGTCTAGTGAAGAGGGTCAGGCTCGGATGGGGGTGCATGCTAAGGAGGTTGCATCGACTATTCCAAGAGGGCATGAAAGGAGTAGTTCTGAGCAGGTGGAAACTACTTTTGGTCCTGGTTCTAGATCACTGGGCCTGAGGATTGTGTGGTATGATCTTCCAGTGGAACTGGGGGGTCATGGGTCTGCAATAGCTGATCATGGTTTAGGGAGGCTTTCTGTTCAACGCCAGCCAGAGCCAAAGGTGAGTGATATCTTCAAGATACTGAGGAGAGACTAGCAGCTTTAGGAGGCCAAAAGTTCTACAAATAAGGAGGTTGCTGCTGGAAGGATTCATATCTCCTCTAATAACAGTATGGTGTGGAGGCAAGAAGCCTTTCCAATATTCAATCATTTTCAAGGGCTGGATACTGAGGAGGAAGTACAAGGGTCTCCGCCTGCTGGCTCTGGGAGTGCAAGGCCTTCTGCTCAGGGGAGTGGGGTGAAGGTTGTTGACACTGGGCGTGACAGAGGGAGTGTGGACCAGCAGCCAGGAACTTCGGGCCAGATTAGAGGGGATGCATCCTTGGTGGTTCATGAAGTTTCTCAACCTGCTGGTGAGATGGAGGTGGTTGTTTCTACACCTGGAGACGTTTCTGAGTAGAGGGTGCTGGAAGAACATAAAGAGGTTTTCCCTGGAGAAGAGCTTAGGGGGACTGCTGGAGGTGACTGTCAAGTGTCTGACCAGGAGAAGGCGGAAGTGCAGGGGACAATGGACAAGTTGGGGGAGGCAGTTGAACAAGGGGGACCGCTGGAGACAGGGATGGCATGCGGGCAGGGGGAGAGAGCTAAGAAGGGGGATGACCCCAAGCAGGGGGATGCCTTCGCACATGAGAAGGTGATGGGGCCAGTCCTGGAGGCACATGAGGAGACTCTTCTTGATAGTCCTGGATGTATGGGTTTTCTTGAGTTTCAGGGGGATGAATGCAAGCAGAATAGGGAGGAGGGACAATTGCAGCCGGCCCTGGCTGGTTTGGTGCCCCCTACTTGTCTAGCCTTGGAGGAACCCGCTCTGGTAGTTCCTAGCATTCCCCAGTGTGGGATCCTTTGCACCCTTAATTAGGTATCCACCTTCATCGCTGACCAAGATTATTTGTAGGAGGATCGTAGAAGGATGAATCACAATATGAATATTATTATTGAAGAGAAGGCCTTGCTCGAGGTGGCCATGTAAGATGGGAAGGAAAAAACCTGCAGGGGTCTCTTCAGATCCCCGAAAGAGTAAGACAAGGAAGGACTATTCTACCTTTCCTAAGACAGTGTCCACAAGAAACTCTTGCAAAGCTAAGACAGTTTCCTCTGGCAGGGGAGGTCGTACTGTCAAGGCACAGCTGAATTCGGAGCAACAAAGTCTCAGAGAGTATTACACTGCCTTCCTAAAGCAATATGATTCATCTGAATGGGATTCAATGGAGTTGGATGCTTCATCTGGTTTTGGTGCTGATGGGGACCCTTATGGGGATGGAGACGTTTACTTGTTGGATGAGACGTGCTGAAGCTGCTGCGGTGTGTTTTCTTTTTTCTTTTTCTTTTTTTGGGGTCTTTTGGGTCTTGGGGTGTAAAGGGTTTTTGGGTGTGGGTTGATTGACAACTCCCCTCCACTGTCTACTATTTCATTTTTCATAATAAATTCTGAGGTGGTCGGGAATAGCCTGGCCTTACACCTCTTCTTCCCTAAAACATTATAAACCTCTAAAAACCTTAAAAACCATAAAAAACTCAAAAAACCCTAAAATCCAAAAAAATCCAAAAAAATATCTCAAATCCCAAAATAAATAAAAAAGTAATAAAAACCCTTAAAAACCCTGATAAAACCTAAAAAAACATTTAAAACCCACGAAAACCTAAAAAAACTAAAAACAATACAAACCTAAAAACCCTAAAAACCTCAAAATTCCTAAAAACTCTAAAAACCCATACAAATTTTAAAAATACCTAAAATCCATAAAAATGTAACAAACCCTAGAACCCTTAAAACCATGAGAAAAAATTAAAAACCAAAAACACATAAAACAAAAAAAAACCTAAAAACAATAAAAACCCTAAAGGGCCATAAAAACCGTATAACCCCTAAAAACCCTAAAAACCATAAAACCTAAAAAATCCCTAAAAATCCATTAAAATATAAAACCCACTAAGAACTCTAAAAACCAAAAAACCCCTAATTTTTTCTAAAAATATATAAAAAAGTTGAAAATCCAAAAAACAAAAAAAACCCTTATAAAACCATAAAAACCCTAAATACCCCTAAAACCCCTCAAAACCCAATAAATCATAAAAATCCTAAAAATGACCTAAGAATCCCTAAAATCATAAAAAACCTAATTTCCCTGAAAACCCCATTGGTAACATTAGAAACCGAAAATAGTTAAACCCCCCCCCCCCCAAACAAAAAACACTAAAAACCATAAATAACCTAAAATCCTAAAAAACCCTTGAAACTATAAACCTCTTAATAACATTTAAACCCCTAATAACCCATAAAAACCTATAAATCCACTAGAAAACCTAAAACCCTTTTAAATACCTAAAAATTATAAAGAACTCTAAAAAACTCAAAAAACTCTAAAAAACTCAAAAAATCCCTAAAAGTCAAAAAACCAAAAAACCATAAGACCCTAAAAAACCATAAAATCATAAAAAACCATAAAAATTATAAAAAGGTTCCAAAAATCCAAAAAAACATAAAAACACAAAAACCAGTAAAAAACCTAAGAAAACATTGAAAACCAAAAAAAATAAAACCCCTAAAATTCGTAAAAAATGATAACAACCGTAAAAAAACTAAAAACCATAAAACCCCCAAAACCTATCAAAATCCCTAAAAACCATAAAAACCCATTAAAAACCCCCAAATCCCTAAAAACATAAAACCCTCTGAAAACCTTGAAAAACCTAAAGAAATCTATAAAAACCTAAAAACACTTAAAACCTATAAAAACCTTAAAATGATTAAAAACCCTAAAATACTCTAAAAAACAAGGAAACAAAAAAAGAATAAAAATCCATAAAAATGTTAAAAACCCTAAAACCACATAAAAACATTAAAATCCATATAAAACACTAAAAACCCTTTAAACCTTGAAAAATTTAAAAAAATCTAAAAAACCATTAAAACCCCAAAAAACTCAAAAAAATCCTTAAAACCCAAAAAATCTATAAAATCATTAAAACCACTAAAAAACCAAAAAACCCCTCTAAATCCAAAAATTCTCTAAAAATAATATTAATCCTAAAAAATTGATAAAAATCCTTACACAAATTAATATACCATAAAACCCAGAAAAACTATAAGAAAATATTAAAAACCTAAAAAGGCTTAAATCCCCTAAAAACCCAAAAGGACACTAAAAAACATAAAATTGCCTAAAAATACCAAAAACACATAATACCTCAAAATCCCTAAAATCCCTAAAAACCAATAAAAACCACAAAAAATCCCTAAAACCCCTAAAAATGTAAAAATCCCATAACATTTAAAAAACCTCTAAGAAAAACATAAAAATATAAAAACCCTAAATACCCCAAAAAGCCTAAAAATACCGAAAACCAAAAATTACCACAATACCATACAAACAAAACAATAAAAACCCATAAAAACCTAAAATAACCCTAAAACCAATAAAGAAACTAAAAACCCAGTAAACTCACTAGGAACCCTTTAAACCTGTAAAAATGTAAAAAAACTAAAAAAACTTTAAAAACTTTAAAAACATAAAAAAACACAAAAAAAACACAAAAACCGAAAAAACCCTAAAACCCCTAAAAAAGATAATTTAATAAAATCATAAAAACCCATAACAATCCTAAAAAGTAAAAAAAACTAAATCATAAAATACCCAAAAATACAGAAAAACCCAAAGAAAACCTTAAATCCCTAAAAAACGTAAAACCCCTAAAAAACTAAAAATGCTAAAAACCATAAAAAACCTAAAAAATCTTGAAAACCATAAAATTTTATAAAACCACAAAAAACATAAAAAAACATAAAAAATAAAAAAACCATAAAACCACAAAACCCCCTAAAACTCCACTAAAACTCTAAAAAACATTAAACACCTAAAAATGTCAAAGATCTCCAAATAACCACAAAACTCTAAAACCTCAAAAAATCCCAAAAAACCCAATGAAATCATAAAAATCCTAAAACCTCTAAAACCCCTAAATTGATCAACATCCCTAAAACCCCAAAAAACCATAAAATTCCTAAATATCCCAAAAAAATCCCATAAAAAGTAAAAACCTCTAAAAACCCTTAATAACCCTATGAAGACCATACAAACCAAAAAAACACAAAAACCCCAAAAATAACTAAAAAAACTAGACACCCTAAAAAACATTAAAAACAAAAAAACCTAAAAACCCTCAAATTACCTAAAAATTCAAAATACAAAAAAAATCCTAAAAATTCTTAAAAATCCCCTAAAACATTAAAAAATCCAAAAACACTGAAAATACCAAGAAACCCTTAAAAACCTAAAAACACTTAAAACACCTAAAAACCTAAAAATCTAAAAACCCAAAATACCTAAAAACTCATTAAACCCCAAAAGTAATAAAACCTATAGAAACCATAAAAAGACCAAAAAACGCATAAAAATAATAATACACTAGAATTTGTAAAACCCTTTAAAACCTTGAAGCATTAAAAACATTAAAAACCCATAAAAACACAAAAAATAACTCAAAATAACTCTTATACCCTAAAAAATTCATAAAAACCATAAAAACCCTCAAAAACCACAAAATCACTAAAAACCTAATAACCAATAAAAATACTATTATGTCCCTCCAATCCCTAAAAACATAAAACTCCATAAAAACTTGGAAAAACCAAATAAAAACATAAAACCCCTAAAATTATATAAAAAACTAAAAACCATAAAACCTTAAATTCCCAAATAACCCGAAAACCCCCAAAAAACCAAAAAACCCCATAAAACCCATAAAAACCCCAAAGACCCACTAAAAACTCTAAAAACACATTAAAACCCTATAAATGTCGAAAAAATATAAAAATATTAAAACCCCTATAAAAATAAAAAAAAGCATAAAATCAAGAGAAAAATATAAAACACATAAAAACCATAAACACCTCAAAATCAATAAAAACCTTAAAAAACCTAAAAAATAATGAAAAATATCAAAAATTTCCTAAATACATAAAAACCCTAAAACCCTTGAAATACCCTAAGAATAACATAAAAACCAAAAAACACTTAAAACCCCTAAAAACCTAAAATACTCTATAAACTCCAAAAACTCAAACAAAAAACCCCTAAAAACCACAAAAACCTCTAAAAACCTTAAAAAACCTAAAAACACATAAAAACCCAAAAACCAATAAAAACTCTAAAATGTATTGGTTCCCCAAAAAACTTTTTTAAACTCTAGAAAACCTTAAAATCCCTAAAAAATACCTTAAAACACATAAAACCCATAAAACCCCTAAAAACCCTAAAATCCATAAAACTATCAAAATCCCAAAAAACCATAAAAACCACTAAAATCACTATGAAATCCCTTGAATATCTAAATACCTAAAATCCTTGAAAACTCCAAAGAAAACATTAAAAACTAAAGAATATTAAAACTGCTAAAAAAATAAGAAATGTGGAAAACCATTAAAAACCTAATAACCCTAAAACCCTCAAAATCCCTAAAAACCATAAAAACGATAAAAACCCATAAAAATGTAAATCCTAAAAAATGTAAAAAAATTAAAAACCCTGAAAAACCCGAAGAAAACCATAAAAACCTAAAAAAACATCAGATCCTAAAAACCAAAAAAAATAATACTACTTAAAAGCACAAAATCCCAAAAACCATAAAACCTAAAAAACCCATACAAACTGAAAATAATAACTAAAATCTCAAAAAACCCTTTAAACCCCTAAAAAGCTAATATTGTCAATAAAATCTTAAAAACCAAAAAATCTCCAAAGAAACCCTAAAACCCACAAAAATGAAAAAACCCTAAAAACCCCCCAAACTCCAAAATACCCCGAAAACCCTCGAAAAAATAAAAATACGTAAAAATACGTAAAAATACATAAAAGATGTAAAAAACATAAAACCTAGAAAAAAAATAAGAAAACCTAAAAAACATTAAAACACAAAAATCCCTTATAACCCTAGAAAAATCTAAAAATCATTAAAAACCTAAAAACCCAAAAAATCACTCAAAATCCCTAAAAACCCCAAAAAACCCCAAAACCCTAAAAATCCTAAAAAATCCCTAACAATACCCAAAAAATTAAATAAACCCTACAAAACCATAAAACCCCTACGAAAACCTTAAAAACCAAAAAATATTTTAAATCCCTAAAAACCGAAAAAATTATATATAATAAAGAACACTTAAAAGACACTAAAAACCCCAAGACCCCTAAAAACCATAAAAACCCCTAAAACCCAATAAATCCCTAAAAACCACTAAAAAATATAAAAACCATTTAAACCATTAAAAATGTTAAAAATGTATTAACAACTCTTAAAAACCCCAAAAACCTATAAAAACCCTAAAAACCCAAAAAAAAATACCTAAAATCCCTAAAAACCCTAAAAATCCTCAAAATTCCTTAAAACCCTAAAAAATCATTAATATCCTTTACATCCCTAAAAATTAAAACAATTATAAAACCCCCTAAAACCCAAATTTTTTTTCATAAAACCCTATAAACCTAAAAAAACTAAACCTCTAAGAACCTAAAAAATAATTAAATGCGTATAAATCCATAAAACCCTAAAACCCCCTAAAAATGCTCAAAAAAATTAAAACCCTAAAAAACATAAAAATCATAAAGAACCCCTATAAGTCCCTAAATGAGTAAAAAACATAAAAACCCTGAGAACCCCTAATAAAACCTTAAGAGCTTAAAAACACTTAAATCCCCTTAAAATTAAAAACCTTAAAAATCCTAAAAAGAACCAAAAAAATAAAAAAAAACCCTAAATACCATAAAAGCCCCAAAAACCCTTATAAAACCCATGAAGTCCCTAAAAATACACTAAAATTTGTAAAAACCTGTTAAACACCTAAAAATGTATAAACCCTCTATAAACATGTAAAACTAAAAATAACGAAAAAAACCTTACAAAACAAAAAAAAACTTAAAAACCCAAAAATAACACTAAACCCCTAAATACCCTCAAAATCCCAAAAAACCAAAGAAACCCATAAAAATCCTAAAAAATCACTAAAAATATCTAAAAACCCCAAAAAAACCCCAAAAACCCTAAGAAAACCATAAAAACCTAAAAACACTTAAAATCCCTAGAAAGCTCAAAAGATGAAAAAATACCCCTAAAAACAATAAAACCCCTACAACCATTAAAATCTCTAAAAACCCTAAAAATTATTAAAATCCTAAAAATCACTAAAAAAATGTAAAAATGAGAAAACATTAAAAACCTTTAAATATGCTAAGAAGACCATAAAATCTATAAAAAACATAAAATCCCAAAAAATATAAATTATGCTAAAAAAATAAAAGACCGTATAATCTATAAAAACTATAATTTCCACTAAAAACAATAAAAACCTCTAAGAACACATAAAAACCTTAAATCCCACTAAAAACTCTAAAAACCATTTAAACCCCTAAAAGCATTAAACAATCTATAAAAACATAAAAATGCCAAAAAACTCAAAAAACCCTAAAATCCCAAAAAACCCATAAAAACCTTGAAACTCGAATAAACCCTAACCCCCCCCCCCCCCCCACAAAAAAAAATCCTTAAAGACACTAAAAACCATTAATGTTAAAAAAAATCCACAAAAATATGTAAAAAGATAAAACATTATTAAAACCCTGATAACCCTGAAGAAAATCTTAAAAACCTAATAACACTCAAAACCCAAAAAAAATCCAAAATCGCTAAAATCCTTAGAAACCCTAAAACACTAAAAACAATAAAACTCCTTTAAAACCATAAAAAGAAATAAAACCCTAAAACCAATTGAAACTATAAGTACCCTTTAGACCCCTAAAAATGTTTAAAATATCTAAAAAAACCTCAAATCCTAAAAAACTCAAAAAAATCCTAAAACCCTAAAAACAATAATACCCCTAAAAGCCCTACAAAACCCTAAAATGCTCAAAAATCACTAAAACCCTTATAAACCCATAAAATTCCCTCAAAATCTCTAAAATCCCAAAAAAATATAAAATCCCTTAAAAACCTAAGAAAAATTTAACAACAAAAAAAACTTTAAACCCCTAAATAATGTAAAAACGCTTAAAACCCTATATACCTAAAAACCCTAAAACACCTCAAAATCCCTAAAAACCCTAAGAAGCTATAAAATTCATAAAAAATCATATAAATACGTAAAAAATGTAAAAAACCCTAAACACCATGAAAACCCATAAGAAAAATTAGAAATCCTAAGAACATTTAAAACCCCTAAAAACACAAAAAAGGAAAAAACGCTAAAAAGCACTAAAAACACTAAAAACACTAAAAAAACTAAAATACATAAATACCCAAAAACCCTAAAAACCCATTAAATACTAAAATACCACTAAATATATAAAATGACTTTCAAAAACAAACAAAACTAAAAAACTATGGAAACTTTAATAACACTATAAAACTTAAAAAACCCCTAAAATCCCAAAAACAATAAAAACCAATAAAACCCTAAAAAACCCTAAAACACCCCAAAATCTCTAAAATCCAAAAAATACATCAAAATCCTAAAAGAGATCCTAAAAATACCTAAAAATATAAAAACTCTAAAACCCCTGAAATACCCTAAGAAAACCTTAAAAACCTCAAAAATCATAAAACTCCTAAAAACCTAAAAACAATAAAAACCTAAAAACCTAAAAACCATAAAACCTTCAATGTCCATAAAATTATTAAACCATAAAGTCTTAAAAATTCTATAAAACACCTATGAATGTAAAAAACACTAAAATTCCTAAAAAACCTAAGAAAACCATTAAAACATAAATACACTTAAATCGTCAAAAAAACCTATAAAATTATAAAATCCCTAAAGGACCCTAAAACCTCTAAAAACCCCTAAAACCCATTGAAACCATAGAAACCCTATAAACCCATACAAATATAAAAAAAATAAAAACTTTAAAACCATTTAAATCCCAAAAAATGATAAAACAAACTCTAAAAACCCTTAAAACCCCAAAAAAATAAAAATCCAAAAAACTAAAAAAACCCTAAAACCCTTAACATCCCTAAAATCTAAAAATATTAAAAATCCTAAAAAATAATTGAATATCCTAAAAACATAAAAAACCATAAAATCCCAGAAAAACCATAAGAAAACCTTAAAAACATAAAACAATTAAAACTCCTAAAACCCATAAAAATGCTAAAACCTCTAAACCCCTAAAACCTAAAAACCCTAAAACCCATAAAAATATCTAAAAATCCTAAAGAATCATAAAAATTGTAAAAAATCCCTAAAAATGGATAAAACCATAAATAAAATCCTAAAATCAAGAAAACCCGAAAGAAACCCATAAAAACCTAAAAACACTTGAAACTCGAAAAAACCTAAAAACACTAAAAACCCTAAAAATGCCTAAAAACATAAAAACCACTAAAAACATTAAAAATACAAAAAACCCAATAAATATCCTAGAGACCACTAAAAACTATAAAAAAAATTTAAACCCATAAAACATTAAAAATACTCCAAGAATCCATAAAAACCCTAAAAATAAAAAAAAAACCCTCTAAAATCTCAAAAAAACACTAAAACCCCTCAAAATCCAAAAACCCCCTAAAAAATCATAAAAATCCTAAAAAACTCTCACAATCTCTAAAAACATAAAAAACCTTAAAATTAAGAAAAATCCTTAAAATTCATTAAAAACCTAAAAACAATTAAAACCACTAAAAAAATAAAAAAATGCTAAAACCCCTAAAAACCTTAAAAACTCCCATGACCTTAAAACCCCAAAAACCTTAAAAAAATATAAAAACACAAAAAAATCACTAAAAATATAAAAATTATTTAAACCCAAAAAAATGTTAAAAAACTCTAAAAAATGTTAAAACCCCTAAAAACTCTAAAAAAACCCTAAAAACCTAATAACCCTTAAAAACCCTTAAACTCTAAAAAATAGATATTCCCTCAAAATCCATAAAACCCTAAAATCCATAAAATTATTAAAAAAATCCCTTAAAATACATAAAAATGTAAAAACCCTAAAAAACTATAAATCCCTAAGAAAACATTAGAAACCTAAAAACTCTAAAAACACCTAAGAACCTAAAAATTCTTACAAACCTAAAAACCCTAAAACCCTAAAAATTCCTAAAACCTTAAAAATCCCTAAAACCCTAAAAATTTATTAAAAAACTAAAAACCCCTAAAATTTATTTAAAACATAACAAACCCCTAAAACATTAAGCACGAAGAAAAACATAAATACTTAAAAAATATAATTCCCATAAAAACCAAAAGAATGATAAAATCCCTAAAAGGCCCTAAAACCCAAAAAAACCCATAAAAATAATGAAAACCCCTGAAAAATTTAAAAAACCATAAAACCCCCTAAAACACTGAAAAATAATTAAAACTATAAGAACCATTTATAATCCTAAAAACAATAAAAAACTCTAAAAACCTTCTAAACCCTAAAAACTCCAAAAAAAACTCCCAAAAACCCCCAAAAATCCTAAAAACCATAAAAAACACAAAAAACCCTAAAAACCACTAAAACATTAAAAATCATAAAAACTTAAAAACCCTAAAAAAACTCAAAAAAAAAACCAAAAAAATCCATAAAAGTCTAAAAACCCAAATACCATAAAAATCCTCAAAACCCCTTAAGAACCTAAACACTATAAAATCACAAAATGAATCCTAAAAATCCCTAAAAACATAAAAACCCCAAAAACCTAAAAAATCATAAAAAGCACTAAAAAATATTTAAAATCTAAAAACCTTAAAACCCCTAAAAAACTCAAAGCCCCCCAAAAAATCCATAAAACTCTAAAAACAAAAAACCCATAAAAATCCTCAAAACCCCTTAAAACCCTAAAAACCATAAAATCCCCAAAAAATCCTAAAAACCCTTAAAAACATAAAAACCATAAAACCCTAAAAACCAATAAGAAAGCCTTTAAAACAGAAAAGAAATTAAAAAACCAAAAAATTCTAAAGAACCTAAAAAACCCCAAACCCTAAAGACACTAAAAAACCTAAAAATAAAAAAATTACAAAATAATACATAAAATTCCCTAAAAAATAAAAAACCCTAAAAACCTATAAAAACCCTAAGAATGACTTAAAAACCCAAAGTCTCTTAAAAACCAAAAAAACAAAAAAAAAACCTAAAAAACCTAAAACCCATGAAAACCATAAAACCCCCTAAAACATTATACAACCCTAAAACCCTAAAACCCCATAAACACCCAATAAGAACTCTAAAAACCCCTTAACACGCAATAAACATTAAAAACCTCTAAAAACCTTTAAAATCCAAAAAACTCAAAAACCCTAAAACCACCCCAAAATCATAAAAACCAATTAAACCCCTTAAAACCATTAAAATCCACAAAAAACCCAAAAAAACTGAAAAAACCTAAAAAATACCAAAAAAAATAAAACCCCCTAAAAACACTAAATACCCAAATAAGACCTTAAAAACCTACCAATAATTAAAACAAATAAATACCTACAAACCCTAAAACCCCTAAAAATATCAAAATCCAAAAAAAACACTAAAAACACTCATATTCCCTAAAACTCCCAAAATCCATAAAAAATGAAAAAAAAAACCTTAAAAATTCTAAAAGCCGAGAATAAACTGAAGAAAAACCCTAAGATAGGATGAATGATGAGTATCTCGTATCCTCTCGCGCTTGGGTTTCTTGGAGATGTCTCATCCCACATCGCTTCTCCAGTAAGGAGGTGTATTTTTTGTTTCTTCGCCTTCTCATGAGTTCGCCTTCAAGGAAAGACCACTCCATCCTATAGTGGCTTGGTTCTTCTGGCTTGGTGGTGGTCTTGCAGAAATCTCTTGGAAATCAACATCGGACGAAGGCTTCAATATTGGGCAACCTGGTATGATCTGGTCTTCGAGGATAATAGAGTTGCATTTCCTTGGAGGAGGAGGAGGGATCTGGTACTTCCATGGCGAGACATTGCATATCCCTAGTGAAGCCTCTAAGATATATATTTTTTGGAGCGTGGTGGTTCCAATCTAGTTTTTTCAGTGTGCGGCACGACAGATCCATGGAGGAGACGAGAAGATATGGGTGTTTGTTTCGTAGCTTTGCAGATCATTGTCCATATTCTGTTGCGAGGGGAGATCTCGGTGACGTTGGGTTTCAGCGGCAATCTTTGGTTTCATGGCCGCTAGTGTCTCCAAGTTTCGGGGGCTTTTTCTTCTTTGTGCAGCATCCTGCTGCTTTCTTATGATTGGGTTTCCTTCCTCAGATTCACCCCTGCCTTATATAGTAGATGACGATCTTGGTTTGGGTTGCTGGATCTTCTGGATTCATGATGGTTTATGGTGGATATGGGGGTCTTTTCTATGGTTTGGTGGTGGTGTACCTGGATTCTATTGGCAGGACTTTCAGAATCTATAGTGGTGTCATGAGTTTCAACAATGGAGAGAGTTGCATCGGCGACACGGGTGTAGGCCTCATCGATGGTCAGTCAACTATTCTAGTTTACTGCTTCGGAGTTCGATCGAACTCCAATTCGGGTATGTTGTACCTTCTGCAATGTCAATCCAGCAATTTTCTTATGTGTCGATGGCTTGTGGATTCATATTTCTTTGGTCTTGGGGGTATTGGGATCTTCATCTTGTTAGGGATATTCTGTTGAATTTTCTGGTTAATATGGTTCTGGTGTTTTTGGATTTTTTGATGCTGCTATAGTGCTTGGTGTGTGCCGATGAGAGGGTTAGGTTGTTTTTTGTTTATAGTTTATGAGGTGCAGAAGGAGATATTGGTTTTCCGAAATGGTGGGTCTAGATTCTGCTTGATGATGGGTTGGGATGGGATGAAGCTATTGTTTATGAGTTTGGTTCTGGTGGTTCTATGTTGCTGGAAGTGGACCCTTCTGGTGAGTAGGTGCTGGGAGTCGGTGATGTTGGCAGTTCTGTGTTGATGGTGGATGATTTGGTTGGTAAGGAGGCGTTGGGTGATAGATGTTGGATAATGATCTGTGGGTCATTGGTTTCTTCTAACATTAGACATGTTAGAGGTGTTGTTGCTGCACTGCTAGAGTGCTGGTGGGGAGGTGTGGCTGGATTGTTTTCTTTTCACTGTTGGTGTTGGTTTCTGAAATAGAAGCAGGGTGTTGCGGGATGTTTGGTGGTTGAAAGAGGTCCTGTTTTTTTGAAAATGAGGTGTTGGATCCAGGTTACTACATGACTAGGATGTGATGAAGCTGTTGTTTTTTATTTTAGTGCTGGTGGATATGTGTTGTTGGCAGTGGATATGCTTGGCAATGAGGTGATGGATGATGAGTAATATGATGCAGGATGCTGGTTATTGGTTGACTAGAAGATGCTGATGGAGATTATCTTGTTTTTATTTTTTTCTGGTTTTGTGTGTCTTTTGGGGTTTTGGGGGACTTTTGGGTTTTGTGGGGGTGTCCCGTGTTTTTGGGAGTGGGTTGATTGACCCTACCACTCTCTTGTTTGTTGTGTCTTTTTTTCTAATAAATTTTGGGGGGCTAGGAGTAGCCTTTCCCAACACCTTCCTTGCCCCATAAGAAACCATTAATAACCTAAAAACACATAAAACACATAAAAACCTAAAAATTATAAAAACCCTAAAAGACACTAAAACCATAAAGAACCCTAAAACATTAAAAACCCAGAAACACATAAAAAACCTAACACCCCATAAAAACATCTAAAAACCATTTAATCCCTTAAAAATGTTAAAAAGGTATAAATACCCATAAAAACATAAAAACTCAAAAAAAACACAAAAAAACCATAAAACCCAAAAAAAAATCCCTAAAAACCCCAAACCCATAAAAATCCTAAAAAATCCATACAAATTACTAAAAATGTAAAAAAAAACCTAAAAAACCTAAAAACACTTTAAAACCCCAAATAAAATTATAATAACCTAAAACACTAAATATAAATGACAAACAAAATTGAAAAAAACACTAAAAACCCATAAAACACCAAACACCACTAAAAACTCTAAAAACCCTTTAAACCCATAAAAACATTTAATAAACTCTAAAAATACTTAAATTCATAAAAATAAAAAAAAACATGAACCCCCCCCCCCACCACAAAAACCATAAAACAATAAAAAGATTGAAAACCCCTCAAAATCAATAAAAATGATTAAAACCATAAAAATTATAAAAATCCCTATAAATCCATAAAACATAAAATCACTAAAACCCTAGAAACATCTAAGAAAACATTAAAAACCCTAAAATGATTAAAATCATAAACAACCAAAAAATTATAAAAATAAAAAACACCTTAAACCCGTAAAAACCATCAATATCCATAAAACCCCAAAAAACTATAAAAATCTTAGAAACCCCTAAAAATCACAAAAAATACTAAAAATCTCTAAAACCCTTAAAAACCCTTAAAACATTAAAAAATAAAGACACTTAAAACACCTAAAATCCTAAAAACTAAAAAAACCCTAAAACTTCTTAAACCCCCTAAATCCCCTAAAACCCCTAAAAGTCATTAGGACCCCAAAAAACTTAAACCCCTAAAACCCATTAAAATCCTAAAAACCACTAAAATCCATAAAAACTCTTTAATCCTCTAAAAACATTGAAAACACTAAAAAAACTTAAAAACTATAAAAAAGTAAAACAAATCCCTAAAAATCCCATAATAACACAAAAACCCCTAAAAACCCTAAAACCATCAAAATCCTAAGAACACTAAAAACCATATAAATCCTAAAAATCTATTAAAATCATTAAAAACGTAAAAACCACTATAAAATTTGAAAAATCCTAAAAAAACATTAAATACCAAACAACACCTAAAACCCCAAAAAACCAAAAAAAACATAAAAACCATAAAACCCTATAAAACCCCTCAAAATCCCTAAAAACCCTAAAAACCAATAAAAATCTTGAAAGAACCCTAAAATACCAAAAATAATATAAATAACCCTAAAAACCCTGAAACCCCTTTGAAAATCCTAAAAAATCAAAAAAAAATTAAAAATCCCTAAAAAAACTAAAAATGCAAAAAAAACCTAAAAACCCTAAAAGGTCCTAAATATCCTAAAAACCCAAAAAAACCACAAAACCCCTAAAAACATAAAAAAAATCTAATCCCAATAAAAATCATAAAACTGTTAAAAATTATAAAAACCCAGAAAACCACAAGAATCTTTAAAATATATTAAAACCCTTAAACTACAAAAAATCAAAGAATTCCTAAAAACCCAAAAAAAAAATCATAAAACCCTAAAAACCTGAAAACCCTAAAAATATATAAAACCCCCCAAAACAATAAAAATCCTAAAAATCTTTAAAAATCCCTAAAAATGTAAAAAACCCCAAAACCCTTAAAAACCCCTAAGAAAACCTTAAAACATAAAAAAACCATAAAACCCCTAAAAACATTAAAAACCCCCCGAAAACCCCTATAAAAACCATTAAAATTGTAAAAAATCCTAAAAATACCTAAAATGTAAAAAACCATAAAACCCATGGAAATAATAATAAAACCTTAAAATCCTAAAAACAATTTAAACTCCTAAACTCGCTAAAAAAGTGATAAAACATCTAAAATACCCAAAAGACCATAAATACCCCTAAAAAGCATAAAACCCATAAAAACCATGAAATAACCTAAATACCCACAAAAACCCTAAAAACAAAAAATATATATATAAAACCACAAAAAACCTTAAAAAATATATTAACCCTTAAGAAGCCTTAAAACTAAAAAAACCAAAAAAAACCCAAAAAAACACATAAAACCCCTAAAACATTAAAAGGCCAAAACCCCTGAAATCACTAAAACCCCAAAAAAACATAAATATACTTAAAATTATTGAAAATCCATAAAAACAAAAAAACATAAGAATATTGAAAAAACCTAAGAAAACATTAAAAACATAGAACCACTAAAAATACATAAAAACCTAAAAATTCTAAAAACCCTAAAATAACAATAAAACCCCTAAAACCCCCTAAAAACCATAAAACCCCTAAAACCCCGTAAAACCCTAAAAACCAAAAAGAATATAAAAAACTCCTTAACCCCATAAAAATTTTTAAAAACACAAAAAACACTTAAAACCATAAAAATACTCCAAATAATCCTAAAAAACCCAAAAACCCATAAAACCCTAAAAAACCCAAGAAATCTGCAATACCATAAAAAATAATAAAATACAATAAAAATCATAAGAAATCCCTAAAAATCTTCAAAAATATAAAAAATGATTAAAACCTTGAAAACCCCTAAGAAAACAAAAAAAAACCTAAAAATAATTAAAACCCTGAAAACCCTAAAAACTGATAATACCCCTCAAAATCCATAAAAATCCTAAAAATAATAAAAACGTTTAAAAATCCCTAAAAATAGGTAAAATCATAAAAACCCAATAAAACAATTAGAAAACTTTAAAACCCTAAAACAACTTAAAAGCCCTAAGACAAAAAAAACTCTAAATACCCTAAAAATACTAGAGGGACCCTAAAAACCTAAAAACCATAAAAACCCTAAAAACATTAAAAAACCAAAACTATAAAATGGAGTTGCTGACCCGGACCTATAGACACGGTTTTAAAATCATGGATATGGGTGGCTATAGCCACGGTTCTGAGGCCAATAGCCACAGTTTTGAGAATCGGGGCTATATCCCATAGCTATTGCCACATTTATGTAGCATATGGACATGGATTGCAAACCTATGGCTATAGGCCAATTTTTTCGAATCCCTACAACCACGGCTCTCCAAAACCGTGTGTTTCCCTCGGAATCCAGGGATGAAAACCTTGATGGGAGGTTCAAACATTCTGATTGGTTTCTAACAGGTTTGTTCGTAGAACCAGAAACATCCAATGATTCCACATCCATTCGGAACTACATTCCAAAGGTAGGTTCTCATTAGTTTGTGGACTGATGAGGCTTAGGAATTTTCATTGGTCGAGAGGATGGGTGGTCAGACTCATCACACCTTTTTTAGGGGAATTATTGTCTACTCCGGGACTCTCTTTATAGATTTAAGTTATGTTCGTGAATCCTTATTACATTACCAAGTATAAAATGAGATTTCCTTCAGATCTGACAATCAATGATCATATATGTAGTAAATTTAGAGAATCTTTTATTTGTATTCAAGGTTCTTCATCCATAGGGAATCATCTATATTTATTAGAGATTCTTGGTCAATGGTACCCTTCGACACATTTATATAGAAGTCTCTTGGTAATTATGATGACCATGCTGTTTTTAAAGCCACTCAGTGGGGCACTTGAAGTTTATTGTCATTCAGAAGGACATGGATTATTTTAGAGTTGGGATCGAACCCGTAGACGGGATACCTACGTATCCTTTGTTTAGAAAAGGAATCAGAACCCACGTAGTTCGAGTAAGGGAGTATGATGTTTATGATTGATGGCTCAAAGAAGGATGTCACAATTACTTTTACACTCTAAGCTCACATGAGTCATGTTCGGTGTGAGAAATAATAGGTATTGGTAAAAAATAGACAATTGTTCCATGAAAGATACAATCATAAGAAATAATGTTGGGTTTATGTATGTATGACTACCCAGATAAATGAAGGTTAGGATTTACTTTAGGGAAGAAATCCAGGAACAGGGTCCATAAAGGTATATGTGCTTCATGGAGATTTTCAATTCTCTAACTTGGGGCTTACTCCTGAAAAGGAGGCCCAAATTAGGAGAAGACTTATGATTGGGTTTCACTCCTGAAAAGGAATCCCAGATCAAAGGTAAATTATGACTGGTTAAGAGAAATTAAGACTGGGGCTTACTCCTAAAAAGGAGGCCCAGGCCAAGGATTAAGGTTTGGGGCTTACTCCTGAGGAGGATGCCCAAATTAAGGGACTAGGGCTTACTTCTAAGGAGTATGCCCAAATTTGGGAACTTTAAGAATTAGGGCTTACTCCTAAGGAAGATGCCCAGATTTGGGAACTTTATGAATTGGGGATTACTCCTAAGGAAGATGCCCATGTTAATAATTATGACTGGGACTTAATCATAAAAAGGAGGCCCAGGTTAGGGGATCTCTCATCTTAAAGGATGAGGTTAAATTAATTAAATCTCATTCTTTAGTGACATAAAGATGTGTAAATAACTAGGTTTTGAGAGATATTCCACAGAATTCCTTTCAGATAAGGAAGTCAAATCAAGAAATCATGCCATAAATGGCTTTGAAAAGTGTCTTGAAAACTGAATCTCGGATAGGAAATGTGTAATGTCTTAAGAGCGGTGAAATGGGAAAGAAAGGCACCCAAAAAGGCAGGGGCGCACAAGTCCTGGAAGACGCGCAGGTACTGCATGGGTGCGCAAGTCCTGGTCGCGCAGGTATGTCTGCGCGACACGTGGTGTACTTGCGCGACGGTTAAACAGAAGGGTAATACTTGAGTGACTCTTTATTAAAGCCTTTAGAATCATCTTGTGGTTCTTCCAGAAGAGGGGCGCGCAAGATCTATTGAAGGAGTAAGGCAGCGCACATGTGTGGCCCTTTTCCCTTAAGGGATGGCCACTCAGGCGCGCAAGTGTTGATGAGTTTCAACACTTAGTCCTTCCTCCCCCTCTTTAGATCTTCTGTTCTAGGTAAGAAATTACCGTAGAAGTGTTTCGGAAGCTTTGAGAAGACACTAGGGTGACGAGAGCTCAAATCGGATTTTCTGGAAAAAAATCCTCCTCGAATGGGGAGCCCACAGGGTCTATTTATAGGCAAGAGAAGACCCCGGGCGCTTATCACTTAGGTCGTGCAAGTCACTTGCGCGACCATAATGCGTCGCGCAAGTGTACTTGCGCGACTATGGGGAAACTTTCGCAACTTATGGTAAATCTTCTCCTTGTTCATTCCTTTGTCGATTTTTGATATTTTCTTCAAAGGATGAATCACTTTGAGCTCATATATTCCCCTTTTCCGATCTTTTAGATTCTGTGATGAAAGGAGCGTCAACAAAAGTCCCCCCTTAGAGTTAGATCCAAAAGAAATGAGGATTTGACTCAAAGTAAATCGAATACAACCAAAGGAAAGGTGGCGTGCAAGTCTTGATGGCGCAGAGGGCGGCGTGCATGTGCGCATCGCGCAGGGCCTGGGCGCTTTGGGTGTAGGCGTGCAGATAGGGCCCTTGATCGCGCCGGGTACAACGCGTAGGGTATCAGTCGCGTCTATAAATAGAGGGCCTCACTTCCGTACACGCATATAGATTTGCGGATTTCAAACCTTCGAGATCTTGCCGCGCAGGTCACCTTAGCCGCGCAGGTTGCTCTGTTTTCCAATGTTTCTTTGCTGTCGCGCTACTGTATAGGTATTTGTACTTTCACGGTTTATACATGCATGTCAAAAACTAGCGCGGCACACGAACACTTGCGCTTCAAGTTTTAGACTTGCGCGCCTTAATGCCTTATCCATTTTTTTGAATTCTTTCACAAATATTATGAAAAATAAACCCATTTAAGAGTTAGTTTATTCAACTTTTGTGCAGATTCAATGGCTCTTAGACCCGGAATAGTCGATGAACTGGCTAGCAAGCAGATTGATGGTATGATGAACATCATTGGCCACGATTACTATGATATATGTGACAGCACTCTCCCAGAATTGGCTAAGTACTTGAAGAAATATCATCTTAATTTCCCACAGAGAATCTACCTGCCTCTATATGGTCATGGTCATCTACAAGGAGTCAATGTTCCTAATGCAAAGAACTATACACCTGAAATGCAGCTGCACAACTACTCCTTCATTTCGATTATGTTGTGCATTAAGAGCAACGACAATGGTGTGAACTTTCAAATTCTTTCTCCATGTCATTTCCTTGCAGATATGAAAATGGAAAACCCATGGGCTGAAATGTTTTCCGTTGCCGATTGGTGGAGAGAAGACAAACATGGCATTAGAGAAATATCTGAAAAGAGTACTCTCTCCAAATGGCTCTTTACTTCCAATGATCCATTCTCAAATCCATGTATCCATCTTCCAAGTCTCTTGGACAAAAACAGAGTCACTGTTTGATCAACAACAATTTTTCTCAAACCGCACTCAAGAACATCCTTTTACAATTGTTCCAAGAAGAGCTGGTATCACTGCATCTGTTATTGTATCCAGTTGAATGAATGAATTCCAGCTGGTTGCTGATGAAGCTCTGGATGCCGTAAATCAAATGAAGAGCTATGTTGAAAGCCTCTTGTAATTATTGAAAAAAAAGAGAAGAGACTCCAATCTGTGGATGCCCTTCTAACTCTTGTGCATCAATGAAAAACACTTTCATCTTCAATCATTTGTACTTGCATTCTCTTTTGCTACATACTTTAGATTTTACCTAATCCAATGGGCCTAGTAAGCATAGTTTGATTTTTACTAGGATTAATGTAAATAACCCTACAAACTTCAAACCTTTTAATTGTTCAATGCTACCTAAATCATACAAAATATATGTTTAGTGAGCTGGGAACTTGACTTTTATTTAGAGTTCCCTTATCTTTTGTGGGCAGTTTAGAGTCATGCACATCGGACATAAAAAAAAGTCTAATGTTTAAGGTCGAAGTAGCTTTGACCGAAATGGATTAGAATTGACTCAATTCCTTGAAAATTCATCTGAAAACATATTACCATACTCAAGTATGAGGGAAAATATGTAAGCTATGACTTAAGAATATTTGAATCTGAGGAATGATATGAAAAAGAGCTAAAAGGAATTAGAAGATGTAGTTTACAAGAATGAAGTTACCATTATTTAATAAACCCGTTAGGGGGTTGAATTATGTAGGGCCACCTAAGGGCATTGGGTGCATAGTTAAATAAAATAGTATCTTTTGGATAACAAGTCTATTATGTAGACTGTTTATGCAAGGCCACCTATGGGAACGTGATGAATAGTATGGCAAAAGAACTCTCAGAAATTTACTTTCCTAGTGTTAAAATCCAGTAAAAGTTTATGGAGATTCAAATCTTTCAAAGTATATTGTTTGATGTATGGAAAGAGGTACTTGAATATGGAAAAGATATTTCCAAACAAGATTATTGAAGAACTGGATGAATATCACTCCTACAAAGGTCTGACCCAAACATAGGGAAGGAGAATATAAACCATAGACTTGAATACTTTCAGACCATGAAAAAGGATATGGGACAAATATGTTAAGGATGGATATTTTTTTTTGCGGATCCCTACATACTGTCGTTTAAGAAAAATAAGGACAAAAGAGGGATTCTTCCCAAGAATGAAGTTACCACTATCCAACAAACCTGTTTGGGGGTTGAATTATGTAGGTCCACCTAAGGGCATTGGATGCATAGTCAAATAATTGTATCTTTGGGCTAACAAGTCTGTTATATAGACTTTTTATGCAAGGCCGCCTATGGGCATGTGCTGCATAGTCAGAAAAAAAAACTCTCAGAAGTTTGACATTTTTGTGACTATAAGTCATGAAAAGGGATATGTGGATCTGAAAATATTTAAGGTTAGGATTATGACACATAAAGATGGGTATTGTTCAATGTATACAGAGATACATAGATCAATGCTAACCATAATCATGTTGTGGCTGGGTCCTGAATTGAAATGTTGGACTTCACTACGTATCCCATAAGGATGAGAATCAAGCCATATGTAGTTCTTAAACTACAGTTTAACTTCGTGTGGGACAATAGGATTAGAGATCTTATTTTAGGGTCATAGAGCTTGGACCATTGTAATAAATACACAATGTGTGTTTTCATGGGGACTTTTCAGCCAAGGGACTGAAAGTGGAATTTGGGGTTAGGCCCAAAGACTTGGGGCTGGATTTGTGGGACACTCGAACGTTCCTACGTATCCCATAAGGATGGGAATCAAGCCCACATAGTTCTAGAAATACCCTCTGTACAAATTTGGTTCGTACATGTGAAGGCTGAAAGGGGACTTTAGTGCAATGATGGTTTAACCCAAGACAAAAGGTCCGGGCATTGCCATGTAGGCACGTAGTCTATGAAATGAAACATGATTGAAAAATCAATGAAAATAATGGTTCCCTCTTAGGTGAACGTATCAATGAAATTTGTAGTTTATTGTCATACTGGAAAAAAGTGTTGTATAGTTTAACATCGTATAACAAGGACGAAAGTGAACCAATGTAAAGATATTGATTCTAAGGGCGGTTTCATGAATTAACATCATATGAGATGGAGATGAACCGATGTGGAGAGATTGGTTTTGGGCTTGAACCTTAGGAGGTTGCCTACATACCCAGCCTAGAATTCAAGGATCAAAGTCTGTGTAGTTCAATTAAAGAATGAATTAATGATTAAGTTGTTCTTGGGGACAACGACCTATAAAATGATGTTGGGACTTACACATGGTTAGAGTCCCAGAGAGAGTATTATGGTTGAGGTTTGATCTAAACTCACGTGAGTCATACTCGGTGTGAGAAACAAGAGGTAACAAAAACCTTAACGATGCATAGTTTAATGTCATGTAGGACATATAAAGGGACTATGCAGTTTAAAGTCTTGTAGTTAGGACTATTGGTGCTGCACAGTTTAGTGTCATGTAGAAGGGACAAAATACAGTTTAATGTCATGTAGGACGTAAGGGGGACTATGCAGTTTAATGTCATGCTGGAGGACAAAAGAGTACACCATTTAACATAATGTTGTACGCATTAGGGACTTTTTCACAGTTTAACGTCATGTTGGAAGAAAAAGGGACGATACAGTTTAGCGTCATGTTGGATGAAGGTGAGAATAGTTTAAGGTCATATGCATGGACCGTAGATGGTGCAGTTTATTGTCATGCTGGACGGTGCTGTAGTTTAAGGTCATACAGGACCTTTGATGATTATGTATTTTAACGTCTTTCCGAACATAAGGGAATTTTATACAGTTTAGTGTCATGTAGTTAGGACGTCACAGTTTAACGTCTTGCTGGACGTAAGGGACTTGAAAATAGTTTAGGGTCATATTCATGGACCATTGATGATGTCGTTTAAGGTCATACAGGACCTAGTTGCAATTTAAGGTCATACATGACCATTTAGGGAACTTTTTCACAGTTTAGCGTCGTGTGGGATGAAAGTACAAATAGTTTAAGGTCATGTGTATGGAATGTTGCTGTATAGTTTAATGTAATGTAGGACGTATTAAAGGACTTTTGTATAGTTTAACATCATATAACAAGGACAATGAAGGTGACACAGTTTAACGTCTTGTTGGACGTATGTGAAAATAGTTTAGGGTCATATTCTTGGACCGTTGCTATATAGTTTAATGTCATATAGCAAGGACGATGAAGGTGACACAGTTTAACGTCATGTTGGACGTATGTGCAAATAGTTTAGGGTCATATGCTTGGACCGTTGCTGAATAGTTTAACGTCATATAGCAAGGACGATGAAGGTGACATAGTTTAACAACATGTTGGAATTATGTGCAAATAGTTTAGGGTCATATTCTTGGACCGTTGCTGTATAGTTTAACGTCATATAGCAAGGAAGAGGTACAGTTTAATGTCATGTAGGTCATATTAAAGGACTTTTTTATAGTTTAACGTCATATAGAAAGGACGAAGTAGGTACTTTGGAAGCAGATGCTTTGGAAGTTGATGCATCTTGTATTGGGATAGGAGTTGGAAATATTCCTCGTTTTGGAAGATTAGACCGATTAGGTCCATTTACTTGCTGAGAGGAAGAAGATGGAACCTTCAACCGGTCTTCCAAAATAACTGTTCCAGGACTGAATTTTCTATTGGTAGAAGAACTTGCTTGTTCTTGTGGAGCTCGCTGAAGGGCTCTACCATGAGTTTCTGCTGCGTACACAGTTCTAGTAGGGGTAGAATTGGAATAGTGGCTTCTGAATGATCCACGTCTTCCCCTATATCCTGATCCCCCGGAACTTCTTCTGATTCCTCTGTTTGATACAGGGAATTCAAGCTCATTGAAATCGAAACTGCGACTGGCATATGGATCTGTTAATTGAATCATATTAACAGAACCAAAGATTAACTCTTCATCTGATGAAGACTCGGCCTGATTAGCCTGTTCAGGCTGTGCCGTTTGGTGGGGCGGTGCCCGTGGCTTTGATGTATATGGCATGAAATCCGCCAAAGTAAAAGAAAACATAGGCTTTGACACATACTCATCTTCTTCAGATTCTTTTTCATTCTTTGAATCATGTTGTTTATTTGAGTACTTTCCCTCTGACGAAGAGGTTTTTGCCGCAACATTCATGGCAGAAGACACAATTGGTTTCCTTAATTGTGTTCGCAAAATAGCATGAGTTCGATTTATTGTCTTTCTAACCATCCAATCATCATACTTTTGTGCAGTTTTGCTTTTAACTTCCTTCCATTCATCTTCCTCCTCTGGAACTGTAGCAGTGACACATGCTACCTGGGATGAGGAGCCTTTCAATGTGACATGTCCCGAGTCGACCATCTTTTGCAGGAGTTATTTGAAGACAAAACACTCCTGGATGGGATGCCCCAAAATTTGATGAAAAGGGAAATAATTAGGACGATCTTCATCTCCTTTCTTGTTTGGCCTCTTGGGTATTGGAAATTGAACCAAATTGTTTTCTAGAGCCGAAATGAAATAACCAGGAACTTGTTCATTTCGGAAAGAGTATGTTTTTCTCTTCAGATCCTCAAATTGTTTTCGTCTTTGATCTTTTTGATCATCTGGATGAAAAGGCCATTGTTGTTGGTGCTCATAAGGTGGAGCCCTTCAATAAGATGAAGGTTTTGATGTAGAAATAGGTACAGGTGCTTGTTTGAGCATAAATGTAGTAGTTTCTGCTTTACTCATTCTCCTTCTTGGAGCTGATGGAATTACACGTGATTTAGCCTTAGCCTGTATAAGGGAATCTTCAATCTGCTGAGTGATTGAAGTAAGGTCTCGAAACCCTCATGTGTATTTCACTGGGATTAATGGCGTGCGTAGTTTGTCATGCAGATTTTCCACATAGATTTCCAACAATTCTTCTTAAGGGAGTTCTAAACTCAAGGAATATGTTAATCCCTTCCAGCGAGCAATAAAATCAGAGACTCTTTCATTCTCCCTTTGATTACAGTTTGTAAGATCGAAACCTGTTGTCTTTGGAAAAGTTGAGTTGAACTGAAGGAGGAATTTTTTGCGAAGATCCTCCCATCTGGTAATTGACCGGGATTGAAAGCTTCTATACCAAACAAAAGCTGGTCCTTACAAGGTTCGCACGAAGCATCTGAGTTTAACTACTTCTTGCTGCTCTGGATTTCCCATCATAGGATTGCAACAAGACACGTAATGCGTCAAATGTTGTTCAGGATCGCCTGATCCATTGAAAATAGAGAATACAGGGTTCACAAAATTGGATGGAGGAGAAATTGAATCTACCCATTCAGGGTAAACTTTATTTTCTAGTTGAACTTGCGCACGCTTCCCTTCTATAGTTTATAACCATGATGTTAATGACTCAATAGTAGTTATTAACTTTTGAGAAATATCCGGTTGAACTTGGAATTGGGTAGGTGCAATGACTGGAGCTTGGACAGATGTGGTGATTGGCGCTACAACTGATGGTATGACTGCCAATCATTGTTGCACTTGACCCGTAGGATTATACCTATGAGGGTTTACTGATAGAGGAGGATATTCATGATCCATCTCAGTAGCTGCAACAAATTGCTTTGGATGAATGACTCCAACATGCATAAGAAGAAGACTACTCTGAAGTAGTTCTGCATTCAACGTTCTTAAGTCCTTCATTTCTTCCTCCTTTTGTGCAAACCTATACTCTAGTGAAAGCGATTGACCATCTCTAGATGAAGGATATGTAACCTGGTTCATTTCCTTCCCTTTGTTGGATCCTTTTCGGAGAGGGGGAAGTGGGTTACTCGAAGGATTACTTAAGTTCTGGGTAATCCTTTGACTTCGTATACGCACACCTTCTTCATTTGTGTCGGTGCGTACATCTTCTTGAGCAGGAACCCCTTCAGCTGAGTCCCCTGAGTGAGCCTCATCTGGTGGATCAGCAACAACGGAATTGATGACATTAATCGATGCATAACTCATCGCATCCCTTCTATCAGCATTTCAGTGATATTGTCTTCTTCCATGTCTTTGATGAGACATTGCCTTTTGTTGATTCAATCCCTCAGGAACTACTTGATGAATCGTAATTTGGAGGGAATCTCCTGATAATTTGGCTCTTTGTTCCTCTTGATGTTTCTTCCCTAATTGAGAAAAGACCGACTTTCTCTAAGGAGGGGATTGATGATTTGAAAAAGCCCCCAGTCCAGTGGACTGGGGTTGTTCCTGCTGTTCTCGCTCAACTCCCCGAATCCTTTTTGTTGATTCTGAGGGTTTGTTTAAAAGAGTCCCCAATCTGGCGAGCTGGGGTGATTCTGGAAATGATATGTCTGAGACTTTCTTGAAAGTCCTCCTGATCTTACGAACCTTAGTCCGAAAATTAGTTGGATGCATTAATCTGTATCCGCTTTTATCACCCGGTTCAAAAGACCGTTGGATGATTTCTGACACTTTTGTCACTTGGTGACGTGCTTGCTCCAAACGAGCGGCTTGTTCAATATTCTCATTTTCTTGATGCAAGATTAATTTGACAACTTGTTCTCTGTATTCTTGATTTTGAGAGGAACTAGTTGAAGCCTGTTCTTGGGAAAGATTTTAATTACAAACAAAGACCATTGACTGTGGCCGGCTATGGGCAATAACATTGCATGAGACCATTTTTGGTGGGATTTGCTGACTGGAGAGCACCGTGAAATGCAGTGCTCCATGAACACCCCATCCTCTGACATGAATACCAGATGGGGAATTGGCAATTAACTGACACAATCTTCTTAGTGTGCCAAAGCATGAACGTTGAAGGTCTCTCTGCTGCTTTTCAGCCTTCGGATATCGAGAGACTGATAGAGACGCCAAATCAATCTGACGTTGTAACCCTTCTATTATCCTAAGATGATTTTCATATTCATCATAAGAAAATACTTTCTTTTTCAACTGACAAAGAGTTTTCCATATGTTGAGATGAATATCATGAATTTCATCTTCCGTCAACATTTCTGGAATATTATACTGAGAGTCAGCCATAGGCCAAAACATGACTGGGACTTCACCTTTCGCCAGTTTTTTTCTCATATTCATCATTTCCTCTTTATCATTTGATGAAGATTATTCTACCTGATTTGACCAGAGATGGTGTTTCCTTGTGGCTTCATTGGATTCAACGGGATTTGTAGAGAAATCATTGATCAAACTAGAAGATACATGACTTAGGGGTGGTTCAGAGAATGACCTACACCCTGGGCTATCTTCTGATTGAGAAAGTATTTCACCTGCTAGCGATGAAGCTTTAGACATGACTGGTTTCGCATTTGCAAGTGCCTCAAGATATGAGGGTTTTCTCGGCACTACATTGTCCACTGGAGCATTTTTTGGGCAATGTGCATCACTACTGTGGAGAGGACTTTCGTAGCGAAATTCATCATCATGGGGAGGACCACCATAATGTGTTACAGAAAAAGATGAGATCTCTTGCTCATTGGTCTTCTGACCACATAGAGGGTTCCTGTGGAACTCATCTGAAGATGAAACTTCAAGATCGACCGAATTGTCATGAAGCAAGCCTTCATGAGGAAGTGTCTGTTGAAGACCTTCAGAATTAATGTTCCCACTATTGGGAACTGAGGGAGTAGAATATTGAATTCCAACAGATAATTTTCTGAGGGCTTCAAGAGCTCCAGCATCGAGAAAGGCCTTGTTAATAATTGGATCTTGATCTCCTGACTGTGTTGGGCAGGTCTTTTTCTTAGACGCCTTCTTACTCACCTTGGAAACCACTTGTTGACGAAAGTGGCTAATCTGAGCAGGTGTATGTGCATGATCAGGAAAGATAGCCAGGTTAGGCTGACGATCTCCTCTAAAATCAGGTGTATGTGCCTGACTATGTCGTCCGTATGATATGGGGGAGTATGCCCCATAACCCTCTTGGACTGGAACAGATGTGTGTGTTTGTTCCGGAGTGAATTTTTGATGTATCACTCCACTGGTAGGGATAGATTTATGTGTCTTTTCCTGAGATGCCGCTGAAGTTGTTATAATATCCTAGAAGGCATCCAGAATATGAGCAGGGATTTTCTTCTGCTCTTTCACCATTGATAGAATAGGATTGGTGACTTCAGCTGCCAGAACGGGAATATACGTCCATTTCGGGCATGGAGCAGGTGTCTGTGCCTGCTCTTGTCCTCCTTTTCCTGTCAGTGAATCCTGACCATACTCAAGTGTGGGGGCAGAGAGTTGAGTCTGCCTCCTATTTGTTGTCAGGGATTTTTGACTAACTTCTCCGAATGCTACCAAGTGAGACTGTTGGTAGGCTTGATTAATACTAGTAGGTGTATGTGACTTCTGATTGCACTTCGCCAAACTTGGTTGAAGAGATCCATCATATGTAGTCAGACGAGCCTGCTGACTAGCTGATGATGTATAAACATGTGTATGTTCTTGCCTATAGTACTCTGTCGGAATTTCCAAGTGGGATTGGCGTGATGCTGCCAGATGAGTCTGCTGGATAGCGGGTTCAAAATGGGCAGGTGTATGTTCCTGCTCGTTGCTTTCCACCAAGTTAGGTTGGTGGACTTCTCTGTAGATGGCAGAGATGAGAACCTGCTCACTATTTACCGGATTCCGCCTCTGGTGGTTCATCTTGCTTGCTCGGGTTCGAGGAACCTGAGCCAAATGCCCGGAGTCGGTACCCTCATCATGTTGACGGTGCACTGTCGCACGAGTCTGGTGGTGATTGTTGGTGGGAGCCCTCAGGAAGGACTCCTGTCTGTTTGAATTAAGGTCCTGAGGGACCTGCTCATTCACCTCCCCAAAATAAGGGAGCGAATGGTGATTGCGTTCTGGGGATAATGACCCGAAACGGTTGGAGACGGTAGTCAGCACCGCCTGCTTCTTGATCACTGGTCGTCATTGTCCGGACGACCGATGTGAGTTTTTTACTCGGAGGGCTTGTCGGGAAGCCTCCAGAGTTGGGATGGTACCGTGTTGACAGTACTCCTTAACCAGTGCATTTGATACCTAGCGTTGAAGATGCTGAGTAGGTGATATCGTCCTAAGAGCGGACGACGATCCAGCAGGAGTAGCAGTAGTGGCATTTGCAGCAGCAGTATTCACAGGTGTCAACTTGAGAGCAGCCATTCTAGAAATGCAGACGATCTTGGGAAAATAGTTCTTGTTTGATATAACAGACGTAATCAAGATAAATTTAGCCACTACATCTTTTGGATGAGCACATATGTCAATGATTGTTTTTATTGTCCCTCTCATTGAGTTTTTAAATAGAGGCCTACCAAATAGGTAAAACATCATTTTTAACTTGGTTAAGGATTCACGTCAGGTTCACCATTTTTGTTTCCCTCGGAATCCGAGGATGACCGCCTTGATGGGAGGTTCAAACATTCCGATCGGTTTCTAATGGGTTTGTTCGTAGAACCGAAAACATCCAATGATTCCACATCCATTCGGACCTACTTTCCAAAGGAAGGTGCTCATTAGTTTGTGGACTGATGAGGCTTAGGAATTTGCATTGGTCGAGAGGATGGGAGGTCAGACTCATCACACCTTTTTGAGGGGAATTATTGTCTACTCCGGGACTGTCTTTATAGATTTAAGTTTTGTTCGTGAATCCTTATTACATTACCATGTATAAAATGAGCTTTCCTTCAGATCTGACAATCAATGATCAAATATGTTGGAAATTTAGAGAATATTTTATATGTATTCGAGGTTCTTCATCAATAGAGAATCATCTGTATTTATTAGAGATTCTTGGTCAATGGTACCCTTCAACACATTTATATAGAAGTCTCTTGGTCATTATGATGACCATGCTAGTTTTAAAGACACTCAGTGGGGCACTTGAAGTTTATTGTCATTCAGAAGGACATGGATTATTTTAGAGTTGGGATCGAACCCATAGACAGGATACCTATGTATCCTTTGTTTAGAAAAGGAATCAGAACCCACGTAGTTCGAGTAAGGGAGTATGATGCTTATGATTGATGGCTCAAAGAAGGATGTCACAATAACTTTTACACTCTAATCTCACGTGAGTCATGCTCGGTGTGAGAAACAAGAGGTATTGGTAAAAAATAGACAATTGTGCCCTGAAAGATGCAATCACAAGAAATAATGTGGGGATTATGTGTGTATGATTGTCCAGATAAATGAAGGTTAGGATTTACTTTAGGGAAGAAATCCAGGAACAGGGTCCATAAAGGTATATGTGCTTCATAGAGATTTTGAATAATCTAACTTGGGGCTTACTCTTGAAAGGGAGGCCCAAATTAGGAGAAGAATTATGATTGGGTTTCACTCCTGAAAAGGAACCCCAGATGAAAGGTAAATTAGGGGTGGTTAAGAGAAATTAAGACTGGGGCTTACTCCTTAAAAGGAGGCCCAGGTCAAGGATTGAGGTTTGGGGCTTACTCCTAAGGAGGACGCCCAAATTAGGGGACTGGGGATTACTCCTGAAAAGGAGGCCCAGGTCAAAGATTAAGGTTTGGGGCTTACTCCTGAGGAGGATTCCCAAATTAGTTGATTGGGGCTTAATCCTAAGGAGGATGCCCAGATTAGGGGACTGGGGCTTACTCCTAAGGAGGATGCCCAGATTTGGGAACTTTTAGAATTGGGGATTACTCCTAAGGAAGATGCACAGATTTGGGAACTTTAAGAATTGGGGATTACTCCTAAGGAAGATGCCCAAGTTAAGAATTATTATTGGGACTTACTCCTAAAAGGAGGCCCAGGTTAGCAGATCTCTCATCTTAAAGGATGAAGTTAAATGAATGAAATCTCAATCTTTAGTGAGATAAAGATGTGTAAATCACTAGGTTTTGAGAGATATTCCACAAAATTCCTTTAAGATAAGGAAGTCAAATCAAGAAATCATGCCATAAATGGCTTTGAATAGTGTCTTGAAAACTGAATCTTGAATAGGTAATGTGTAATGGCTTAAGAGGGGTGAAATGGGCCAGAAAGGCACCCAAAAAGGCAGGGGCGCGCAAGTCCTGGCAGACGCGCAGGTACTGCGTGGGCGCGCAAGTCCTGGTCGCGCAGGTATGTCTGCGCGACACATGGTGTACTTGTGCGACGGTTAATAAGAAGGGTAATACTTGAGTGTCTCTTTATTAAATCCTTTAGAATCCTCTTGAGGTTCTTCCAGAGGAGGGGCACGCAAGATCTATTGAAGGAGTAAGGCGGAGCGAAAGTGTGGCCCTTTTCCCTTAAGGGCTGGCCACTGAGGCGCACAAGTATTGATGAATTTGAACACTTAGGCCTTCCTCCCCCTCTTTAGATCTTCCGTTCTAGGTAAGAAATTACCTTAGAAGTGTTTCGAAAGCTTTGAGAAGAGACTAGGGCTCCCGAGAGCTCAAATATGAGTTTCTGGAAATAATCCTCATCGAATGGGGGGCCCACAGGGTCTATTTATAGGCATGAGAAGACCCCGAGCGATTATCACTTAGGTCGCGCAAGTCACTTGCGCGACCATAATGCGTCACACAAGTGTACTTGCGCGACTATGGGGAAACTTGCGCGACTTATGGGAAATCTTCTCCTTGTTCATTCCTTTGTCGATTTTTGATATTTTCTTCAAAGGATGAATCACTTTGAGCTTAGATATTCCCCTTTTCCGATCTTTTATATTCTGTGACGAAAGGAGCGTCAACACCGTGGAAATAGGATTTCTGTGCTTCTGCAGGAACAAAACTTTCTGCCAAAAATTTGGCGGGAAGCCCTATTGTCGTGATTTTAATTCTTTTCTGAGTTTTTTTTATTAATATATATATATATATATCATAATATATATATATATGTTCCCAAATTGTGGTGCAGTGTAGTGGTAAGTGCACTGGATTACAAAGTTGAGGTGCATGGATCGAAACCCACCAGTGGCATTTTAGATTTAGACTATTGCCCTGGTTTTTCGAGGCTATATCCATGGTTAAAACCGTGGCAATAGCCACCTATTGCCAAAGTTTAAACCGTGGCTATAGGTTAACCACCTCGGTGGCCAGTTTGGAGGCCTATTTCCATGGTTTTCAAAACCGTGGCACTAGGTCGGGACCTACTGCATTGGAGTTAGCGGCCACAGTTGGCCAAAATTGTGGTCATAGCCTCTAGCCACAGTTTGGGGCCTATTGCCATGATTTTGAACCATGGAAATAGCCGTTTTTTCAATTTATGAACCCTAAAAATAAATAAAAACCCTAAAGACCACTAAAACACTAAAAAACCATTAAACCCATAAAAATGATAAAAAACTATAAAAACCATAAAGCCCTAAAAAACATAAAAAAACTAAAAACCCTTAAAAACCATCAAAACCATCAAAATCCATAAAAACCCTGAAAAACATAAAAATAAAAAAAAGAAATAAAAATCCCTAAAACATAAAAAACACTATACTCTAAAAAAATCCTAAGAAAACATTAAGAACCTAAAACACTTAAAACCCCTAAAAACCTAAAATTTTCTAAAAACACTAAAAATAAAAAACCCATAAAAAATCCAAAAAACCCAAATCCCCAAAAAATATCTAAAAACCCAAATAACTATAAAAATCCTAAAAAAATAACTAAAATACCTAAAAATCCAAAAAAAACATAAAAACCCTTGAAAAACACCAAGGAAACATTAAAACCCCCAAAAATGCTTAAAACCCCAAAAAAAACTAATAAAAAATGTAAAATCATAAAAACCATAAAAGATCGTAAAAAACCAAAAAAAAAAACTAAAAAACACATAGCCCATAAAACACTTAAAACTCCTAAAAAGCCATAAAACCATAAAAACTACTAAAACCCCATTAAACCCCTAAAACTTTAAAAAAATCTAAAAAATATTAGAAACTCTATGAACTTGAAAAAATACCTAGAAGCAAAAATACCAAAAACCCCTAAATGAAATAAAAAACGTAAAATTCCCTAAAACCCTAAAAATCCATAAAAATCATAAAAAATCACTAAAAACATAAAAACCCTAAAAATCCTAAAACCCCTAAGAAAACCATAAATTCCTAAAAACCCATAAAACACCTAAAAACCTCAAAAATGATAAAAATCCTAAAAAATACTAATACCATAAAAACCTAAAAACCCTAAAAACACTAAAAATAGTCATAATATCTTAAATCCTAAAAAATCATAAAAATACTTAAAATATCTAAAAATCCCTAAAAACATAAAAAAAACCTAAAAAACCTAGAAAACCATAAAACCCATATAACACATAAAACCCCTAAATGCATATAAGACACTAAAAACGCTAGAAGGCCCTAAAACCCTTAAAACTAAAAAAATTTAAAACCCTCTAAAAACCTTAAAAAACCCTTAAAACCCATAAAAACCACTAAAACTCAAAAACATAATGAACGCCCTGAAAATGTTAAAAACCCCTAAGAATTCATAAAACCCCTAAAATTAAAAGACCCACTAAAAACCCAAGAAACACATAAAGAAAATTCCATAAAAAACTAAAAAATACAAAAAATCCCTAATAGCCCAAGAAAACAATAAAATCCTTAAAAAAACGAAAAATACTCAAAAACATAAAAATCTAGAAAAACCATAATAAAAAAATAAAAACCTAAAAATATTTAAAATGCCTAAAAACCTAAAAACTCTAAAAACCATAAAAACCCTAAAAACCTTAAAAATAATAAAAATACATAAAAAACCCTAAAAACCCCCTAAAACCCCCTAAACCCCCTAAAAACCACTAAAAACACTAAAACCCTTTAAACCCCTAAAAACATTAAAAATAATAAAAAACAATAAAACCAATAAACATCTCAAAAAACCCCTAAAACCCAAAAAACCCTAAAAAATCCAAAACCCCTTAAAATCTCTTAAACCCCTAAAAAATCATAATGATCCAAAAGACCCTTAAAACCCCTAAAAACGTAAAAAACCATGAAAATCTCTAAGAAAACCTTAAAAACATTTAAACATGTAAAAACCATAAAAATATAAAAAAGGCTAAAAACACTAAAAACTGTGAAAACATTAAAAACCCTCAAAATCACTAAAAACCCTAAAAACATTACAAATCCAAAAAAATATCTAATAATTTTAAACACCTAAAAACATGGAAAACCCCAATGAATATATTTATAACATAAAATAAATTAAATCCATTAAAAATATAAAAATTCTAATATCCACAAAATCCAAAAAGAACCTAAATCCCCTAAAACCCCATAAAACCCCAAAAACCTAAAAAAAATATAAAACCCCCTAAAAACCTTAATAAGCCTTTACACCCCTGAAAACGTTAAGAAACTCCAAATACCTTAAATACCATAAAATATGAAAAAATCATTAAAACCCAAAAAAATCATAAAATCCCTAAAACCCCAAATAACCAAAAAACCCAAAAAAACCCCAAAAACCCAAAAAAATCCCTAAAACTCCTAAAAACTGTAAAATTTCATAAACAAGCCCTAAAAATCACTAAAATTGTAAAACCCCCAAAAAACATGAATAACACTAAGAAAACCTTAAAAACCTAAAAACACATAAAACCCCTAAATAAGTTATAAAACTCTAAAACCCCTAAAAACCATAAAACCAATAAAAACACTAAGAACCCTAAAAAACATAAAAATCTAAAAAAAAACCTAAAAACCCCTTAAAATTTGAAACAAAATCCATAAAAACCCATTAAAAGGTAATAACCCCTATGAACCATCAAAAACCCTAAGAAAAACTCAAAACCAACTAACACATAAAACCCCTAAAAACCTAAAAACACTAGATACCCTAAAACTGCTAAAAAGACCATATAAACCCTTTAACGCCCAAAAACCACAAAACTTCGAAAAACCATAAAAAACTAAAAACTGATAAAGACCCTAAAATCCAATAAAACTAAAAAACCCTTTAAATCCCTAAAAATTTGAAAAAGTCAAAACCAATCATAAAAACCCTAAAAACATAAAAAACACTTAAAACCAAAAAAGATAAAAACCCCTACACTCTAAAAAATCTAAATAAAACTCAAAATCCTAAAACCCCTAAAAACACGTAAAAATCCTAAAAAATACATAAAAATAAAAAAAATCATAAAAACCCCTAAAAACAATGAGAACACATAAGATAACCTTATAAAACTAAAAATGCCTAAAACCCCTAAAATACATAAAAACACTAAAACCCCTAAAATCCCTCAATAAACCAAAAACCTCAAAATCCCTAAAAACTCTAAAAACACATAAAAGTCTTAAAAATCCCAAAAATACCCCTAAAACATTAAAAACATAAAAAATTTGAAACAAACATAAGAAAACCAAAAAAATATAAAAACAATTCAAACCCCAAAAAACACAGAAAACATTAAAATAACCCCAAAAGTCCATAAAAACCCTAAAACCCCTAAAAATCAAAACAACCCATAAAAACCATAAAAACCTAAAGACTCTAATAACTTCTAAAAATATAAAACCCCTTTAAACCCCTAAAATTTTTAAGAAATATTAAAAATCATTATAACCCATAAAAAACTTAAAAATTCCCTAAAAACCCTAAAAACCCGAAAAACAATAAAAACCCTAAATAACCCCCAAGTGCCTAAAAACTCAAAAACCCTTAAAATGCGTAAAATGCCTAAAAATCCCTAAAAATATAAAAAACCATAAATAAACTAAGAAAACTAAAAAACCTAAAAACATTTAAAACCCCTAAAATACCTAAAAATGCTAAAAAATGTAAAACCCTTAAAATCCATAAACACCCTAAAAAGTCTTTGGTTGTGAAGGGTTTTTGGGTGTGGGTCGTTTGACCCATCCCCTCCCTTTTCTGATGTGTCTCTTTTTTTCTTTTTAATAAATTGGGGGGGGGGTAATAGCCCGACCCTCGCATCTTCCTTTCCATAAGCACCCTAAAAACCATTAAAATCTTTAAAAACCAGAAAAATATAAAAAAACAAAAAAACATAAAAACCCCACGAAAACCACTATGAAACCATTAAAAACATAAAAAACACTTAAAACCCTAAAAACCAAAAAATGTTTAAAACCCTACAACCCTAAAAATACCTAAAAACACCTAAAACCCCCTATAAACCATAAAACCCCCCAAGAACTTAAAAAACCTAAAAACCCATAAAAAATATTTACACCCACTAAAAACACTAAAAAAATCCTTTAAACCACTAAAAAGGTTAAAAACACTAAAAACCATAAAACCCAAAAAAACCATAAAATCTATAAAAAAATTCTAAAAACCCTAAAAACCATAAAAATACTAAAAATCCCTAAAATCCCTAAAAAAGTAAAAAATTATGAAAACACTTTGAAACCCTTGAAGACATAAGGACACTTAAAACCACTAAAAACCTAAAAAACTAAACAAAAAACCCTAAAACTCCTCAATATCCCTAAAACCCCAAAAACCCATAAAAATACTAAAATATCCCTGAAAATCCAAAAAAATATAAAAAACCCTAAAAACCCTGAAAACCTATAACAAAACCTTAAAAACCTAAAAACAGATAAAACCTCTAAAGACCCTAAAAATACTAAAAACCCAAAAATTCCTTAAAACAGTTAAACCCCTTTAAAACCATAAAACCCACCAAAAACCTTAAAACACCCTAAAACCCCATAAAAACCCTAAAATCCACAAAAATTTCAAAATACCCCGCTAGACTCCTAAAAACCCATAAAAACCATAAAACCATAAAACCCCTAAAAACCCTCAAAATCCCTAAAAACCCTAAAAATCCTAAAAACCAATAAAAATCTTAAATACCCCTAAAAATTTAATAAAATTTTAAATACACAAAAATACCCGGAAAACCATAATAAAACCATAAAACCCTAAAACACATAAAACCCCTAAAAGCTAAGAAATGCTAAAAACCACAAAAACACTTAATACCATAAAAACACTCGAAATCCCTAAAAACCCAAAAAACCCATAAAAATTCTATGAAATCCCTAAAAATATTTATAAATGTAAACACCCCATAAGGACCATGAAAACCCATAAAAACATTAAAAACCCTAAAATCCCATAAACCCCCTAAAAATATTAAAAATGAAAAAAAAAACCTTAAAAGAAAAAAAAATTACCCTAAAGAGATAATAAAAACCTTAAAACCCAAAAAACCATAAAATCCCAAAAAACCTTAAAAAACAAAAAAAAACATATAAAACTCTAATAAAATTAAAAAACTATAAAAACCTTAAAAACCCTAAAACTCAATAAAACCCCTAAAACCCCAAAAAATAACACAAACCCTTAAAAAATAAAAAAACCTAAAAACACTCAAAATCCCTAGAAACTATAAAAACCCAAAAAATCTTAAAAATTCACTATAAATCCCGAAAAACAAAAATAACACTAAAACCTGAAAAACCATTAGATAACCTTAAAAACAAATACACAGATAAACCCCATAAAATAATTAAAAAATTGATAAATCCCCAAAAAAGCCTTGAAAACCCTAAAAACACTAAAAACCATAAAACCCCTCAATATCCCTAAAAACCAAAAAAACCAAAAAAATCAAAAAAACTCTTATAAATCCCTAAAATCTAAAAATCCCCTAAAAACCCTAAAGGACCCTAAGAAAACATTAAATCCCTAAAAACACTTAAAACCCCTAAATACCTAAAAACACTAAAATCACTAAAAAACCCAAAAAAACAAAAAACACTATAAACCCTCAAAATACCAAAAAAACCATAAACACTATAAAAACTCTAAAATCCCTAAAAATCCTTAAAAATAAAAAGAAACCTAAAACTCTAAATATTCCTAAGAAACCCATAAAAACCTAAAAACACTTAAACCCCGTAAAACCCTAAAAATGTTAAAATCCTAAAAATATCATAAAATCCCTAAAACCCCCAAAAACCAAAATACCACTAAAAACCTAAAAACCCAGAAAACACCAAACAAACCACTAAAAACTTTAAAAATCATTAAATCCCTAAATTTTTTAAATTAATATAAAAAACATTAAAACCCATAAAACACAAACAAAAACCTTAAAATCCCAAAAAACAATAAAACCCTAAAACCCTCTAAATATATGAAAAACCCTAAAAACCCTAAAAATCTTAAAATGATCTAAAAATACATAAAAATATAAAAAAATTTAAATCCCCCTTAGAAAACCTTAATAACCTAAAAGCACTAAAACCCCCTAAACCCATAAAAATGCTAAAAACCATAGAAAACTATAAAATCCTAAAAACCCAAATATCCATAAAAATACCTAAAACCATTAAAATCCATAAAAATTATAAAAACCCCTAAAAATACATAAAAATTTAAAACCCCTAAAAACCATGAAACCAAAAAATAATTCCATACAAACCAAAAACCACTTAAACCCCCTAAAAAACTAAAAACATATAAAGCCATAAAATACCCAAAAAGGACCCTAAGAACCCCAAAAACTCGTAAAACCCATGAAAACCCCTGAAAACATAAAAACACCATAAAAACCCTAAAACCCCATAAAAATCAAAAAATTATTTAAACCCAATAAAATGATAAAAAAATTATAAAATATCGTAATACACTTAAAATATCAAATGATCCCAAAAAACACAAAACAACAATTATTAAATCCCCAAAACCCTAAAAACACTTAAAATTATTAAAAACTCTAAAAAACATTAAAATAGTTAATATCTCCAAAAAAATACATAAAATCATAAAAAAACTAAAAACCAAAAAAAACCCCTAGGAAAACCTTCAATTCCAAAAAAACTGAAATCACTTAAAAACCTAAAAACAGTAAAAACCCAGAAAACCCTAAAAACCCTAAATAACCTCAAAATCCATAGAAAACCTAAAAATAATAAAAAACATAAAGATCCCTAAAATTACAGAAAAACATAAAAAATACTAAAAAATTGAAAACCCCAAAGAAATCCATAAAATACTAAAAACATTAAAACCCCTGAAAACCAAAAAAATTCTAAATACCCTAAAAAACATAGAAAGACCCTAAAAACCATAAAACCACTAAAAACATTAAAAAGACCTAAAACCCATAAAACCCACTAAGATCACTAAAAACACATTAAACCCCTAAAAATATTAAAAACTCTAAAAAATATTAAAAACCCAAAGTACTGACAAAACATAAAATCCAAAGAAAACAAAAAACCCTAAGACCCCCTAAAACCCTCCAAATCCCTAAAAACCCTAAAAACCATTAAAATCCGAAAATAGAATTGCAATTCACTAAAATTGTAAAAAACCCTAAAAATCTATTAAATCCAAAAGACAACCTTAACAACATAAAAACAATTAAAACCCCTAAAAAACCTAAAAACCACTAAAACCCTAAAACCCTAAAAACACAATCAAAATACCTAAGAATACTACCAAACCATAAAAATCATAAAAGAGCCCTAAAAATCCCTAAAAATGTATAAAATACTAAAACTCCTAAAAAACCCTAATAGAACCTTAATATCCAAAAAATAATTAAAACTAATAAAGACCTAAAAATCATAAAAATACTAAAATACCCTAAAACCATAAGACTCACCTAAAACCCTTAAAATTCCTAAAAAACATAAAAAACCCAAAAAAACCCAAAAACCCCTTAAATCACTAAAAACACAAAAAAATCATTAAAAACATAAAAAAATTAAAAACTATAAAAAACATAAAAAACTCAAAGAACACTAAAAACCCAAAAAAAAACATATAACCTGAAAACCCCTAAAAACATAAAATTCCCTAAATACCTAAAAAACCATAAAATCCTGAACATCCCTAAAAACATAAAACCCCTAAAAACGTAAAAAACTATAAGAAATCCTAAAAAACATAAAACACTCAAAACCCCAAAAAAACATTAAAACCCATTTAATCATACAAAACCCTAAAAATCATAAAAATCCCTAAAAACATAAAAACCCTCAAACCCTTGAAAAATCCTAAGAAAACCATAAAAATATAAAAACACGTAAAACCCCTAAAAATATATAAAACCCAAAAAACCCTAAAAACATATAAAAACCCAAAACACCCCAAAAACTAAAAACTATAAAAAACCCTTCAAATCCCTAAAAGAATTAAAAATATATAAAAAGCCTTAAAAATTGTTAAAAACTCAAAAACCCCAAAATTCCAAAAAAAACCATAAAATCATAAAATACTAAAAACCCTAAAAACTTTCAAAATCCCAAAAAACCCTAAAAAATATTAAAAATCCAAAAAACCCCTAAAAACATATAAAACACTAAAACCCATGAAAAAACACAAGAAAAACATAAAACCCTAAAAGTAATTAAAATCCCTTATAAACCATAAAAATATTAAAAAAACAATAAGCCCTAAAAACCCTAAGAATCCATAAAGACTATAAAACTCTTAAATATCTTAAAAATGCCCAAAAAATCCCTAAACACATAGAAAACCCTAAAAACCTGAAAAAACGTAAGAAAAACATAAATCCTAAACACACATTAAAACCATAAAAAACTAAAATAAAATGAGACACTAAAAACCATAAAAAGAACATAAAAACCCCAAAACCGATAAAACCCCTAAAAACTTTACAAAAACCTAAAACCCATAAAAACCTAAAAACCCACTAAAATACTAAAAATCGTTTCAACCCATAAAACATTTTAAAATCTCTAAAAACATTTAAAAAAATTCCAAAATCACTAAAAACCACATAAACACTAAAAAACCAAAAAAACACTAAAACCCCTATAAACCTAAAAAATAATAAATATCCTAAAAATTCTCGAAAACCACAAAATATGTAACAGAACGTAAAAACCATGAAAATAAATTAGAAACCAATAAAAACATAAAACCAATTAAAACCCCTAAACGCCCTAAACATGCTAAAACCCTAAAAACCTTAAAAACATAAAAACCCCAAAATCCCTAAAACTCCTTAAAATCCATAAAATCCTTAAAACCCCATAAAAATCCAAAAAAATCCTAAAAATCCCTAAAAACATAAAAACAATAAAAAGCCTAAAAACCTGAAAACCCCTAAGAAGACATTAAAAACCTAAAACCTTAAAAAAACCTAAAAACCCTAAAAACTTAAATAACCATAAAACCCCTAAAAACCACTGAAAAACATAAAAACCTATAAAAAACTATAAAACCCTAAAACACCACTAAAAACTCAAGAAACCCCTTAAACTCCTAAGGGTGTTAAAAAGTATAAAAAACCATAAAACATTAAAATAATCTAAAAACTATAAAAACCCAAAAATACCCTAAAAACCCTTAATCTCTAAAAACCCTTAAACCCTCAAAATCTAAAAAAAACCAAAAAACCCAAAAAAATCATAAAAACCCATAAAAATCTAAAAAAATGTAAAAACATTGAAAACCCCAAAGAAAACATCAAAAACCTAAAAACAATTAACCCCAAACCCAAAAAAACATACTAAAATGCTAAAAACCTTAAAAAACCATAAACACCTTAAAAACTCTAAAAACCCTAAAAATTCATAAAAATGTAAAAAAAATAAAAACCCGGAAAAACACTAAGAAAACCATAGAAGCTGAAAAATAATTTAAACCCTTGAAAAATATAAATATTCTGAAAACCATAAAACCCCTTAAAAGACCCTAAAACCCCTAAAATCCCAATAAAAACACTAAACACCTTTTAACCCTTGAAAACATTAGAACACTAAAAAACAATAAAACCATAAAAAACTCAAAAAAACTCTAAAACCCCAAAAAACCCATAAAAACCCTACAAACCCAAAAATCCCAAAAATCCCTAAAAATGTTAAAAATCATAAAAATCCTAAAAATAAATAAAAACGTTAAAAACACAAAAAACCCGAAATCCCCTAATAAAGCCTTAAAACCTGGAAACATTTATAACCCATAAAACCCTAAAAATGCTAAAACCCCTTAAAACCCATAAACCCATTAAAATCCCTAAAACCCTAAAAATAATAAAAATCATAAAAAATCCCAAAAAATCTTTAAAAACATAAGAATACCCTAAAATTCAAGAAAAATACTAAGAAAACATTAAAATATTAAAACCACATAAAACCCCTAAAATCATAAGAAACAATAAAACCCTAAAAATCACTTAAAGGACCCCAAATTCCACAGAAAGCCCTAAAATCCCAAAAAACCCCCATAAAAACCTTAAAAACTCAAGAACCTTTAAAACCCATAAAAATAACTAAATAATATAAAACCCCTTTAAACACCAAAAAATGATAAAAAACTCTTAAAAACCTTAAATTCCATTAAAAACTAAAAAACCATAAAAACCTAAAAAACCATAAAACTGTAAAAACACAAAAAACCCATTGAAACCATAAAAATCCCCAAAACCCTAAAAAACATAAAAAAACTAAAAAATCACAAAAAATCCATAAAAACGTAAAAACCATGAAAAACCCTAAGAAAAACTTAAAAACATGAAAACACAGAAAACCCTTAAAATATCTAAAAACATTAAATACCATAAAATACCAAAAAACCCATTAAAACCTAAAAATTCCTCAAAATCCCTAGAAATTATAAAAAATAAAAAAGTTCTAAAAATCCTTAATAATTCCCACAAAATGTAAAAGACCATAAAAACCTTGAAACCCCCAAATATAACCAAAATTTTTTAAAAACACTTAAAATAATTAAAAACTAAAAAAATGCTAAAACCCATAAAAAGAACCTAAAACCCTAAAAACACCAAAAACCATTAAAACGTTAAAAAAACTTAAAAACCCAAAAAACACCTAAAAACCTAAAAACCACTAAAAACCCTAAAATCCTTTTAAACCCAAAAAAACATTATCATACTCAAAAAAACATTAAAACCACTAAAAAACCCTAAACCCCAAAAACCCCATAAGAACCCTAAAAGACATACCAAACCATGAAAATCACAAAATACCTAAAAACATAAAATACGAAAAAAAAGTATTATAAAACACTAAAAATCCCTAAAAATGCAAAGACCCAGAAAACCAAAAAAACCCTAAAAAACACTAAAAACCTAAAAAAAATTAAAACCCCTGAAAATATAAAAAATAACAAACACATAAAATAACCAAAAACCCTAAAAACCATAGAAATCCCTAAAACCCAAAAAAATTAAAACTCTAAAAATCCCTTAAAATACCAAAGAAACTATTAAAAATCTAAAAACGGCAAAAAAATTGTTAAAAAACTAAAAACACTTAAACCCCAAAAACCCCTAAATAGTTATAAAAACAATAAAAACCCCTAAAAACCCCAAACCCCTCTAAAACCATGAAAAAATCTGATAACCATAAAAACCCCTAAAACCCATAAAAACCCACTAAAAACTCTAAAAACCCTTTAAACCCCTAAAAACGTTTAAAATACTAAAATCCCCCAAAAACCCTAAGAAACTCAACAAAACCTAAAACCCCAAAAAATATTAATAACATTAAAAACCCTAAAAACACTCAATATCCCTAAAATCCCAAAAACCATTATTGACGCTCCTTTCGTCACGGAATATAAAGATCGGAAAAGGGGAATATCTTATCACAAATTGATCCATCCTTTGAAGAAAATATCAAAAATCGACAAAGGCATGAACAAGGGATCAAAAGCACAGGTGCCGCGCAAGTTCTATCATGGTCGCGCAAGTCCACTTGCGCGCTGTCTAGTGGTCATGAAAGTGACTTGCGCGACCTATGTAATAACTGCCCGGGGTCTTCTTATGCCTATAAATAGACCCTGTGGGCCCCCCATTCGAGGAGGATTTTTTCCAGAAACTCAGATTTGAGCTCCCGGCGCCCTAGTCTCTTCTCAATGATTTCGAAACACTTCTAAGGTAATTTCTTACCTAGAACAGAAGATATGAAGATGGGGAGGAAGGCCTAAGTTTTGAAACTCGTCAACACTTGCGCGCCTGAGTGTCCATCCCTTAAGGGAAAAGGGCCACACTTGAGCGTCGCCTTACTCCTTCAATAGATCTTGCGCACCCCTCTTCTGGAAGAACCTCAAGAGGATTCTAAAGGCTTTAATGAAGAGTCGCTCAAGTATTACTCTGCTGGTTAACCATCGCACAAGTACACCATGTGTCGTGCAGGCATACTTGCGCGACCAGGACTTGCGCGCCCACGCAGTACCTGCGCGCCTACCAGGACTTGCATGCCCCTGCCTTTTTGGGTGCCTTTCTTGCCCATTTCACCCCTCTTAAGCCATTTCACCTTTCCTATTCAAGATTCAGTCTTCAATACACTCTTCAAATCCATTTATGGCATGATTTCTTGATTTGACTTCCTTATCTGAAAGAAATTATGTAGAATATCTCTCAAAACCTAGTGATTTAAACATCTTTATGTCACTAAAGATTTATATTCCATTCATTTAACCTCATCCTTTAAGATGAGAGAATCCTTAACCTGGGTCTCCTTTTCAGGAATAATCCCCAGTCATAAGTCCTCTAATTTGGGCATCCTCTTAGGAATATCCCCAGATCCCCTAACCTGGTCCTCCTTTTTTTGGAGTAAGCCATAGTCATAATTCTTAACATGGGCATCTTCCTTAGGAGTAAGCCCCAATTCTTAAAGTTCCCAAATCTGGGCATCCTCCTTAGGAGTAAGCCCCAGTCCCCTAATCTGGGCATCCTCCTTAGGAGTAAGCCCCAGTCCCCTAATTTGGGCATCCTCCTCAGTAGTAAGCCCCAAACCTTAATCCTTGACCTGGGCCTCCTTTTCAGGAGTAAGCCCCAGTCTTAATTTCTCTTAACCAGTCCTAATTTACATTTGATATGGGATTCCTTTTTAGGAGTAAAACCCAATCATAAGTCTTCTCCTAATTTGGGCCTCCTTTTCAGAAGTAAGCCCCAAGTTAGAGTATTCAAAATCTCCATGAAACACATATACCTTTATGGACCCTGTTCCTGGATTTCTTCCCTAAAGTAAATCCTAACCTTCATTTATCTGAGCAGTCATACATACATAAGCCCCACATTATTTCTTATTATTGCATATTTCATGGAACAATAGTCTAATTTTTACCAATACCTCTTGTTTCTCACACCGAGCATGACTCACGTGAGCTTAGATTGTAAAAGTAATTGTGACATCCTTCTTTGAGCCATCAATCATAAACATCATACTACCTTAGTCGAACTACATGGGTTCTGATTCCTTTTCTAAACAAAGGATACGTAGGTATCCCGTCTACAGGTTCGATCCCAACTCTAAAATAGTCCATGTCCTTATGAATGACAATAAACTTCAAGTTCCCCACTGAGTGGCTTTAAAACCAGCTTGGTCATCCTAATGACCAAGAGACTTCTATATAAATGTGTCGAAGGGTACCATTGACCAATAATCTCTAATAAATACAGATGATTCTCTATCGATGAAGAACCTTGAATACATATAAAGGATTCTCTAAATTTCCTACATATTTAATCATTGATTGTCAAATCTGAAGGAAAGCTCATTTTATACTTGGTAATGTAATAAGGGTTCACGAACATAACTTAAATCTATAAAGAGAGTCCCGGAGTAGACAATAATTCCCCTCAAAAAGATGTGATGAGTCCGACCTCCCATCCTCTCGACCAATGCAAATTCCTAAGCCTCATTAGTCCACAAACTAATGAGCACCTACCTTAGGAAAGTAGGTCCGAATGGATGTGGAATCATTAGATGTTTCCGGTTCTACGAACAAACCCGTTAGAAACCGATCGGAATGTTTGAACCTCCCATCAAGGCGGTCATCCCTGGATTCCGAGGGAAACAAAAATGGTGAACCCGAAGTGAATCCTTAACCAAGTTAAAATAATGGTTTTCCTATTTGTTAGTCCCTTATTTAGAACTCAATGAGAGGGCCAACAAAAACAATCATTAACATATGTGCTCATCCAAAAGATGTAGTGGCTAAATTTATCTTGATTACGTCTGTTATATCAAACAGGCACTCTTTTCCCAAGATCTTCTGCATTTCTAGAATTGCTGCTCTCAATTTCACACCTGTGAATACTGCTACTACAAATGCTACTGCTGCTACTCCTGCTAGATCGTCGTACGCTCTTAGGACGATATCACCTACTCAGCGTCTTCAACGCTGGGTATCAAACGCACTGGTTAAAGAGTACCCTTAACATGGTACCATCCCAACTCTGGAGGCTGCCCGACAATACCTCCAAGTAAACAACTCGCATCGGTCGTCCGGACAACGACGACCAGTGATCAATAAGCAGGCGGTGCTGACTAACGTCTCCAACCGTTTTGGGTCGTTATCCCTAGAACGTAATCACCATTCGCTCCCTTATTCTACGGAGGTGAATGAGAAGGTCCCTCAGGACCTTAATTCAAACAGACAGGAGTCCTTCCTGAGGGCTCCCACCAACAATCGCCACCAGACTCGTGTGGCAGTGCGCACTCAACATGATGAGGGTACCGACTCCAGGCATTCAGCTCAGGTTCCTCGAACCCGAGCAAGCAAGACGAACCACCAGAGGCAGAATCCGGTCAATAGTGAGCAGGTTCTCATCTCTGCCATCTCCCGAGAAGTCCGCCAACCTAACTTGGTGTCAAGCAACGAGCAGGCACATACACCTGCCCATTTTAAACCCGCTGTCCAGCAGACTCGTCTGGTAGCATCACGCCAATCCCGCCTGGAAATTCCGGCGGAGTACTATAGGCAGGAACATACACCTGTTTATACATCATCATCTAGTCACCAGGCTTGTCCGACTATATATGATGGATCACATCAACCATGTTTGGAGAAGTGAAATCAGCAGGCACATACACCTGCTGGTATTAATCAATCCTACCAACAGTCTCGCTTGGTAGCATTCAGAGAGTCAGAAAGCCCCGACAACAAATAAGAGGCAGACTCAACTCTCTGCCCCCACACTTGAGTACTGTCAGGATTCACTGACAGGAAATGGAGGACATGAGCAAGAACATACACCTGCTCCAAGCCCGGAATGGACGTATATTCCCATTCCGGCAGCTGAAGTCACCAAGCATATTCTATCAATGGTGAAAGAGCAGAAGAAAATTCATGCTCATATTCTGGATGCCTGCCAGGATATTATAACAACTTCAGCGGCATCTCAGGGAAAGAAACATAAATATATCCCTACTAGTGGAGTGATACATCAACAATTCACTCCGGAATAGACACACACATATGTTTCAGTCCAAGAGAGTTATGGGTCATACTCCCCCGTATCATACGGATGACCAAGGCAGGCATATACGCCTGATTTGAGAGGAGATCGTCAGCCTAACCTGGCCATATTTCCAGATCAAGCACATACACCTTCTCAGAGCAGCCACTTTCATCAACAAGTGGTTTCCAAGGTGATTAAGAAGGCGTCTATGAAAAAGACCCACCCAGCACAGTCAGGAGATCAAGAGCCAATCTGTAACAAGGCCTTGCTCGATGATGGAGTTCTTGAAGCCCTCAGACAATTATCTGTTGGAATTCAAGATTCTACTCCCTCAGTTCCCAATAGTGGGAACATTAATTCTAAGGGTCTTCAATAGACACTTCCTCATGAATGCTTGCTTCATGAAAATTCGGTCGATCTCGAAGTTTCATATTCAGATGAGTGCCACAGGAACCCTCTTTGTGGTCAGAAGACCAAGGAGAAAGAGATCTCATCTTTTGATGTAACCCATTATAGTGGTCCTCCCTATGATGATGAATTTCTCTGCGAAAGTCCTCTCCGCAGTAGTGATGCACATTGCCCGGAAAATGCTCCAGTGGACAATATAGTGCCAAGAAAGCCCTCTTATCTTGAGGCACTTGCAAATGTGAAACTAGTCATGTCTGAAGCTTCATCTCTAGTAGGTGAAATACTTTCTCAATCAAAAAATAGCCCAGGGTGTAGGTCATTCTCCGAACCACCCCTAAGTCATGCAGCTTCTAGTTTGATCAATGATTTCTCTACCAATCCTGTTGAATCCAATGAAGCAACAAGGAAACACCAACTCTAGTCAAATCAGGTAGAAGAATCTTCATCAAATGATAAAGATGAAATGCTGAATATGAGAAAACAACTGGGGAAAGGTGAATTGACAGTCATGTTTTGGCCTCTGGCTGACTCTCAATATAATATTCCAGATATTTTAACGGAAGATGAAATTCATGATATTCATCTCAACATATGGAAAACTCTTTGTCAGTTGAAAAAGAAAGTATTATCTTATGATGAATATGAAAATCATCTTAAGATAATATAAGGGTTACAACGTCAGATTTATTTGGCATCTCTATCAGTCTCTCGATATCCGAAGGTTGAAAAGCAGCAGAGAGCCCTTCAACGTTCATGCTTTGGCGCACTAAGAAGATTGTGTTAGTTAAATGCCAATGCCCCATCTGGTATTCATGTCAGAGGATGGGGTGTTCATGGAGCACTGCATTTCACGGTGCTCTCCAGTCAGCAAAGCCCGCCGAAATTGGTCTCATGAAATGTTATTGCCCATGGCTGGCCATAGTCAATGGGCTTTTTTTGTAATCAAAATCTTGCCTAAGAACAGGCTTCAACTAGTTCCTCTCAAAATCCCGAATACAGAGAACAAGTTGTCAAATTACTCTTACATCAAGCAGAAGAGAATATTGAATAGGCCTCTCGTTTGGAGCAAGAACGTCACCAAGTGACAGAAATGTCAGAAATCATCCAATGGTCTTTTGAACCGGGTGATAAAATCAGATACAGATTAATGCATCCAGCTAATTTCCGGACTAAGGTTTGCAAGATCAGGAGGAATTTCAAGAAATTCTTAGACATAGCATGTCAAGAACCACCCCAGCTCACCAGACTGGGGACTCTTTTAAACCAACCCTCAGAATCAACAAAAAGGATTCGGGGAGTTGAGCGAGAACAACAAGAACAAACCCAGTCCACTGGACTGGGGAATTTTTCAAATCATCAATCCCCTCCTCAGAGAAAGTCGGTCTTTTCTCGATTGGGGAAGAAACCTCAAGAGGAACGAAGAGCCAAATTATCAGGAGATTCCCTCCAAATTACGATTCATTAAGAAGTTCCTGAGGGATTGAATCAACAAAAGGCAATGTCTCATCAAAGACATGGAAGAAGACAATATCACCAAAATGCTGATAGAAGGGATGTGATGAGTTATGCATCAATTAATGTCATCAATGCCGTTGTTTTTGATCCACCATATGAGGCTCACTCAGGGGACTCAGATGAAGAGGTTCCTGCTCAAGAAGATATATGCACCGACACAAATGAAGAAGGTGTGCGTACTCGAAGTCAAAGGATTACTCAGAACTTAAGTAATCCTTCAAGTAACCCACTTCCCCCTCTCCGAAAAGGATCCAACAAAGGGAAGGGAATGAACCAGGTTACATATCCTTCCTCTAGAGAAGGTTAATCGCTTTCACTAGATCAGAGGTTTGCACAATAGGAGGAAAAAATTAAGGAATTAAGAAGGTTGAATGCAAAAATACTTCAGAGTAGTCTTCTTCTTAAGCATGATGGAGTCAGTCAGCCAAATCAATTTGTTGCAGCTACTAAGATGGATAAAGAATATCCTCCTCTATCATTACACCCTCACAGGTCTAGTCCTACGGGTCATGTGCAACAAAAATTGGCAGTGCTACCATCAGTTGCAGCGCCAATCGCCACATCTGTCCAAGCTCTAGTCATTGCACCTACCCAAGTCCAAGTTCAACCGGATGTTTCTCAAAATTTAATAACTACTATTGAGTCATTAACAGCACGATTAGAAACTATGGAAGGGAAGCATGTGCAAGTTCAACCAGAAAAGAAAGTTTACCCTGAATGGGTAGATTCAATTTCTCCTCCATCCAGTTTTGGGAACCCTGTATTCCCTATTTTCAATGGATCAGGCGATCCTGAACAACATTTGATGCATTACGTGTCTTGTTGCGATCCTATGATGGGATCTCCGGAGCAGCAAGAAGCAGTGAAACTCAGATGCTTCGTGTGAACCTTGGAAGGACCAGCTTTTGTTTGGTATACAAGCTCGCAATCCCGGTCAATTACCGGATGTGAGGATCTTTGCCAAAAATTACTCCTTCAATTCAGCTCAACTTTGCCAAAGACAACAGTTTTCGATCTTACAAACTATAAGCAAAGGGAGAATTAAAGGGTCTCTGATTTCATTGCTCGATGGAAGGGATTAACATATTCCTTGATTTTAGCACTCCCTCAAGAAGAATTGTTGCCAATCTGTGTGGAAAATCTGCGTAACGAATTACACATGCCATTAATCCCTGTGAAATACACATGAGGGTTTCGATACCTTACTTCAATCACTCAGAAGATTGAAGATTCCCTTATATAGGCTAAGGCTTAATCTCGTGTAATTCCATCAGCTCCAGGAAGGATAATGGGTAAAGCAGAAACTGCTACAGTTATGCTCAAACAAGCACCTGTACCTATTTTTACCTCAAAACCTTCATCTTCTCAAAGGGCTCCACCTTCTAAGCGCCAACAACAAAGGCGTTTTCATCCAGATGATCAAAAAGATCAAATAAGAAAACAATTTTAGGATCTGATGAGCAAAACATTATCTTTTTGAAATGAACAAGTTCCTGGTTATTTCATTTCGGCTCTGGAAAAAAATTTGGTTCAATTTCCAATACCCAAGATGCCAAACAAGAAAAGAGATGAAGAACATCCTAATTATTTCCCTTTTCATCAAATGTTGGGGCATCCCATCCAGGAGTGTTTTGTCTTCAAGGACCTCCTGCAAAATATGGTCGACTCGGGATAGGTCACATTGAAAGGATCCTCAGCCCAGGTAGCATGTGTCACTGCTACAGTTCCAGAGGAATAAGATGAATGGCAAGATGTCAAAAGCAAAAATGCACAAAAGTATGAGATTGGATGGTCAGAAAGACAATCAATCGAACTCATGCTATTTTGCGAACACAATTAAGGAAACCAATTGTGTCTTCTGCCATGAATGTTGCGGCAAAACCCTCTTCATCGGAGGGAAAGTCCTCAATGAAACGACATGATTCAAAGAAAGAAAAAGAATCAGAAGAAGATGAGTATGTGTCAAAGCATAAGTTGTCTTTGACTTTGGCGGACTTCATGCCATATACTTCAAAGCCACGGGCACCGCCCCAACAAACGGCATAGCCTGAACAGGCTAATCCGGCAGAGTCTTCATCAGACGAAGAGTTAATCTTTGGTTCTGTTAATATGATTCAATTAACAGATCTATATGCCAGTCACAGTTTCGATTTCAATGATCCTGAATTCCCTGTATCAAACAGAGGAATCCGAGGAAGTTCTAGGGGATCAGGATATAGGGGAAGACATGGATCTTTCAGAAGCTACTATTCCAATTCTACCCCTGCTAGAACTGTGTATGCAGCAGAAACTCATGGTAGAGCCCTTCAGCGAGCTCAGTAAGAACAAGAAAGTTCTTCTATCAATAGAAAATTCAGTCCTGGCATAGTTTTTTTGGGAGACCGATTGAAGGTTTCATATTCTTCCTCTCAGCAAGTAAATGGATCTAATCGTTCTAATCTTCCAAAACCAAAGATGTTTCCAACTCCTATCCCAATACAAGATGCATCAACTTCCAATGAATATGCTTCCAAAGTACCTGCTAAACCACATATTCCTATTGGGAAACGTAGACCTCTAGATCAAAAGTATGATATATTGAAACACTTGGCCAAAGTACCATCCAAGTTATCAATTATGGATTCTTCGAATCTCTCAAAAGATCTTCAGGAAGCACTCATCGAGGCTTTGTCAAGTCCTCAGGAGTTTGAAACTGAAATTGTTGCAACTGAAGTCTATCACATAGAGAATAATCCTGCTGAATTCCATGCAATAATAACTTTTACTGATAAAGATGAAGATGATGTTATGCATGGGAATATCAGACCTTAGTATTTATCTGGCTAGGTGAATGGTGTAGACGTCTAAAGATCTTTCATTGGCAATGGTTCAGGAGTCAACCTCATGCCCATTCATACACTTCGTCGATTGGGCCCCACAGAATCTGATTTATCTCCTTCTACCATGATGCTACACGGATATGATAAAAATGAACAAGAACCACTAGGAGAAGTTACACTCAGAACTCAGTTTGGAGATCTTGTATCCAATTCAGATTTCATGATTGTTGATCAAGACTCAGCTTTCAACGTCTTGCTTGGAAGACCTTGGCTACATCAGCATGCGGCTATCCCTTCATCATACCATCAATGTCTCAAATATTATTTCGATGGTCAATTTGGGATATTGTATGGTGATAAGGCCCCATTCAAGACATGTGATTCTCAATACATTGAGGTGGAATTCTATCACATGAAGCAAAGGGAGAAATCCATAACAAAGGAGATTACCAATGTTAATGCTCCATATGGTTTGGAAAAAATTCCAGTAAATCCATTTACACATGTGAGTACAGATTATGTGTTGCCTATCAGTCAAATTGACAAGATAGACCCAAATCAAAATACTCTTATGGAATGATCCATAATGTCAATTACGGCAATCGAGCCAGAGAACATGGGAGAAATTGGTAATCTACCAAGAAGTGATGAAAGCACAAATGGTGACATCTTCATTTCATCTGCTGAAATCCAACAAGTTTATGCTTCTCCAATTAGGCCAGAAGAATTTATAGCAACATCGGAGGTGAAAAATTATGTCAATTCTCAATCCATCATCTCCTCTTTATTACCCAAAGATGACCCTTCATCATCAATCGGGTCAGAAATGGAAGCTTCTTCTTCAAGATATGCAAATTTTGACATCTCTTCGGATCATGAGAATTATACTTTATCATCTACTATGAAATTAGAAAAGGAAGAAATAACACATGATGAAGAAGAGGAAGATCTCAGAGATTCTCCTCTAGCATTTGAAGAGGGTATCTCTACCACTGTGGATGAACTCAGATAAATAAATCTGGGTACAAAAGAAGATCCATGCACCACTTTAATCAGTGCAGCCATGACTCTTGAAGGGCAAGAGATGAATATTTCTTTTTCAAAGAAAAATAGAGATATATTTGCTTGGAACTATACAGAAATGCCCAGGCTTGATCCTGATGTTGCTACTCATCATTTGGGTTTACCAGAAGAACATCGAGGATTTAAGCAAGCCGCGAGAAGAGCACACCCAAATTATGCTTCCAAAATTGAAGCTGAAGTGGATAAGCTTATCAAAGATAAATTCATCAGAGAAGTTCAATATCCCAAATGGTTGGCTAATATTGTCCCTGTAAAGAAAAAGAACGGACAAATTAGAGTTTTCATCGATTTCAGAGATCTTCATCGGCATTGTCCTAAGGATGATTTCCCAGTTCCGATTACAGAACTTCTAATTGATGCAATAGTTTTCTATGAAGCACTTTCCTCCATGAATGGATATTTCGGATATAATCATATCTGAATGGCCCCAGAAGACGAGGATTCTACATCCTTCAGATCCCCTCAGGGTGTGTTTTGCTATTAGGTAATTCCCTTTAGCTTAAAGAATGCAGGTGCAACTTATCAGCGTGCCATGCATCGTATCTTCAAACCCTTTTTAGGGAAGTTTGTTGAATTCTATGTAGACGATTTGATAGTTAAATCCAAACAATGTTCTAATCACTTGGCTGATTTGGAAGTCATATTCTGCAAGTTTCGACAACATAATTTGAAGATGAATCCCTTAAAATGTGCTTTTGGGGTAACCTTAGAAAAATTTCACGGCTTTGTTGTATGCCATTCTGCTATTGAAGTCGATCCTGAGAAGACCAAGTCAATCCTTGGTATGTCACCTCCTCAAAATTTGAATGAATTAAGAGGAATTCAAGGACACTTATCCTATATTCGGCGTTTCATCGCCAATTTAGCAGGAAAAAGTTTACCCTTCACCAAATTGATTAAGAAGGTAGTCACTTACCAGTGGAATGAAGAATGTTAAGAATCAATCGATATTCTCAAGAAATACCTCTTGATTCCACCGGTACTCATGCCACCTGTTGAAGGAAGACCACTTATCCTCTACATAACAACTCTAAAGCGATCATTGGGTGCCTTTCTTGCTCAAAAGAATGATGCTGGGAATGAAAACAGCCTTTACTATCTCAGTCGAACTATGCTTGAAGCAGAAACCTGGTATTCAAGTATTGAGAAGTGCTTCCTGGAATTAATCTTTGTAGTTCATAAGTTGAGACACTACCTGAAACATCATGAGGTCCAATTGGTATCTCGCAATAACCTGGTCAAATTCATCCGTAGTCTTCCAATGCTTACAGGACGTCTAACAAGGTGGGAAGTTATTTTCCAGCAATTCGACATTCAGTATGTGTCTCAAAAGGAGATAAAGGGCTAATCTCTGGCTGATTTCCTGGCTGAAAAACCTTCAGTGGAAGATACATCTTCAGATATTGAACTCCCTGATGAGGAAGTCTTCTCTATTTAAGAAAGACCTTAGGCATGGGAAATGTATGTTGATGGTGCTTCCAGAAGTCCAACAGGGAGGAAAATGGAAAGTCCTAAATTCAACAAAGTTGGCTTAGGAATTGTACTCATTTCTCCAGAAAAGGCAGTGTTACCTTATTCCATCTTATTGTGGGAAGGTGGTACCAATAATGAAGCAGAATACCAAGCTCTCATCATAGGTTTGGAATTAGCACTTCAAGCACAAGTGAATCACTTAAAGGTTAAAGGTGATTCAGACCTGGTAATAAAACAAGTCAATGGAGATTATACCATCAGAATAGAAGAACTAATCCCTTTGTATGATTACGTCAGAGAGTTAATGGAGGAATTCCCTTTGGAACCGACATTTTCTCATGTCGCAATATCACAAAATGCTCAAGCTGATGCATTAGATAATATAGCCACATCTCTGGAAGATCCAAATCGGGACAAGAAAACCATCAGTATTTCCCACTGTCATGCAATTTCACCTTATGTCCGAAACAGAATAGAGGAAATTAATGAAATTTGTCCCATCCCTAAATCGTATGGTCATACTACAGGATGGATGTCACCTATCAGGGAATACGTTCAAAATGGAACACTTCCACCTGATAGAGCTGATAAAGAACAAATCTGGCGACGTGTGGTTAATTTTACTCTTTATGATAGCCCAGATCACCTAGAGAAAATTCTCTACAAACGTGGTTTTGATGGAGTTCTCTTCAGATGCATTGATGGTGAATAGACAATGGCTGTCATGAAATAAGTGCATGCAGGAGTCTGTGGTGCCCACCAGTCTAGACATAGACTGTATGATCAGATTCTAAGGCTTGGATACTGTTGTCCTTCAATGATATGATATTGTGTCGATTTCACAAAGAAGTGTCACTCATGCCAAGTACATGACAACTTCATTCATCAGACTCCATAGTTGCTTCATACAGCTAAATACTCATGGCCATTTTCCACATGGGGAATGTATGTGGTGGGACCTTACCCTTCGGCTACGGCCAAGCAGTTTAAGTATATTCTTACTGCTACTGACTTCTTTTCCAAATGGGCAGAGGAAATACCTCTCAAAGAAGTCAGTTCCAAATGCATTGTTAGCTTCATCAAGTCTAACATCATTACCAGATTTGGTGTCCCTCATACCATATTAATGGACAATGGCACCAATTTTGTTCATCTGAGATGAAGAAGTTGTATCAAGAATACAAAAAAAAATCCAACCGTTCATCTCAGTATCATGCAGCGGCCAACGGCCAGATAGAAGCCTTTAACAAGACTCATTCAAATATACTGAAGAAAATGGTGGATAAAGATAAGAGGTCATGGCCTGATAAACTCTTTCATGCTTTATGGGCTTATCGGACTACCACCCGCACTGCAACTCGGTCAACTCCATATTCATTGGTATATGGAACGGAAGTCGTCTTGCCCATTAAAGTTCAACTACCCTCACTCAGAGTTTCCATTTGTGATCAATCATCTATAGATGAACAATCTAAAAAGATATTGAATGAATTGGAATGGTTAGATGAGAAAATATTGTGCACTTTTCACCACTTGGAAGTCTATCATAATCGAATAGCATGAGGTTTTAACAAAAAAGTTTGTCTTCATTCATTAACTCAGGGAGAATTGGTATTAGTTCTTAGAACTCCAATGATACCAGGAAAGAAACCTCCAAAGCTTGAGCCAAAATGGGAAGGACCTTATTCAATACATAGGGTCTACTCCAATGGAGCTTATTCATTAATCTCAATGGATGGAGAACTCATCACTACTCCAACCAATGCCAGATTTTTGAAGAAGTGTTTTGTATAAACTTAAAAGTACCTCTTTCATCCTTGCTATATGATGTTAAACTATACAAAAGTCCATTAATACGTCCTACATGACATTAAACTGTACTTTGTCCTTGCTATATGACGTTAAACTATATAGCAACGATCCATACATATGACCTTAAACTATTTTTACTTTCGTCCCACATGATGCTAAACTGTGAAAAAGTTCCCTAAATGGTCCAGTATGACCTTAAACTGCAACTAGGTCCTGTATGACCTAAAACTACATCATCAACGGTCCATGCATATGACCCTAAACTATTTGAAAGTCCCTTACGTCCAGCAAGACGTTAAACTGTGACGTCCTAACTACATGACGCTAAACTGTATAAAAGTCCCTTACGTCCGGAAAGACGTTAAACTACATAATCATCAAAGGTCATGTATGACCTTAAACTACACCACCATCCAGCATGACATTAAACTACACCATCCACGGTCCATGCATATGACCTTAAACTATTCTCACTTTCGTCCAACATGACGCTAAACTCTATCATCCCTTTTTCGTCCAACATGTCCTTATATTATGAAAAAGTCCCTAATGCGTCCAACATGACATTAAATGGTGTACTCTTTTGTCCTCCCTACATGAAATTAAACTGCACTAGTCCCCCTTTCATCCAACATGACGTTAAACTCTATTGTTCCCATCGTCCTAACTACATGATGCTAAACTATAGAGAAAGTCCGTGATACGTCCTACATGAAATTAAACTATATTTTGTCCCTGCTACATGACACTAAACTGTGCAGCACCAATAGTCCTAACTGCAAGACTTTAAACTGCATAGTCCCTTTATATGTTCTACATGACATTAAACTATGCCTCGTTAAGGTTGTTGTTACCTCTTGTTTCTCACACCGAGTATGACTCACGTGAGCTTAGAGAAAACCTCAACCATAACACTCTCTCTGGGCCGCTAAGCATGTGTAAGTCCCAACATCATTTTATAGGTCATTGTCCCCAAGAACAACTTAATCATGAATTCATTCTTTAATTGAACTACACGGACTTTGATCCTTGCCTTCTAGGCTGGGCATGTAGGCAACCTCCCAAGGTTCAAGCCCAAAACCAATCTCTTCACATCAGTTCATCTCCATCACAAACGACGATAATTCGTGAAAACGCCCTTAGAATCAATATCTTTACATTGGTTCACTTTCGTCCTTGTTATACGACGTTAAACTATACAAAACTTTTGTCCAGTATGACAAAAAACTAGGAATTTCTTTGATACCCTCACCTGATAGGGAACCATTATTTTCATTGATTTTTCAATCATGTTTCATTTCAAAGACTACGTGCATACATGGCAATGCCCGGACCTTTTATCTTGGGTTAAACCATCATTGCACTAAACTCCCCTTTCACCCTTCACATGTATGAACCAAATTTGTACAGAGGGTATTTCTAGAACTATTTGGGCTTGATTCCCATCCTTATGGGATACGTAGGAACGATCAAGTGTCCCTCAAATCCAGCCCCAAGTCTTTGGGCCTAACCCCAAATTTCATTTTCAGTCCCTTGGATGAAAATTCCCCATGAAAACACACACTGTGTATTTCTTACAATGGTCCAAGCTCTATGACCCTAAACTATGATCTCTAATCCTTTTGTCCCACATGACGTTAAACTGTAGTTTAAGAACTATGTATGGCTTGATTCTCATCCTTATAGGATACGTAGTGAAGTCCAACATTTCAATTCTGGACCCAGCCACAACATGATTATGGTTAGAATTGATCTATGTATCTCTGTATACATTGAACAATACCCATCTTTATGTGTCATAATCCTAACCTTAAATATTTTCAGATCCTCATAACCCTTTTCATGACTTCTAGTCACAAAAATGTCAAACTTTTGAGAGTTCTTTTGTCTGACTATGCAGCACGTTCCCATAGGCGGCCTTGCATAAACAGTCTACATAACAGACTTGTTAGCCAAAAGATACTATTATTTGACTATGCAGCCAATGACCTTAGGTGGCCCTGTATAATTCAACCCCCTAACGGGTTTGTCGGATAGTGGTAACTTCATTCATGGGAAGAATGCCTCTTTTGTCCTTATTTGTCTTAAACGACAGTATGTAGGGATCCGCAAAAAAAAATAGTCATCCTTAACATATTTGTCCCATATCCTTTTTCATGATCTGAATGAATTCAAGTCTATGGTTTATATTCTCCTTCCCTATGTTTGGGCCAGACCTTCGTAGGAGTGATATTCATCCAGTTCTTTGATAATCTTGTTTGGAAATATCTTCTCCATATTCAAGTACCTCTTTCCATACAGCAAACTCTATACTTTGGAAGATTTGAATCTCCATAAACATTCACTGGCTTTTAGCACTAGGAAAGTAAATTTCTGAGAGTTATTTTGCCTAACTATGCACCATGTGCCTATAGGTGGCCTTCCATAAACAGTCTACATAACAGACTTGTTAGCCAAAAGATACTATTTTATTTTACTATGCCACCAATACCCTTAGGTGTCCCTGCATAATTCAACCCCCTAACAGGTTTGTTAAATAATGGTAACTTCATTCTTGGAAACTACTTCTTCTAATGCCATTTATCTCTTTTTCATATCATTCCTCAGATTCAAATATTCTTAAGTCATAGCTTACATATTTTCCCTCATACTTGAGTATGGTAATATATTTTTAGATTAATTTTCAAGGAATTGAGTCAATTCTAATCCATTTCGGTCAAAGCTATTTCGACCTTAAACATTAGCCTTTTTTTATGTCCAATGTGCATGACTCTAAACTGGCCACAAAAGACAAGGGAACTCTGAATAAAAGTCAAGTTACCAACTCACTAAACATACATTTTGTATGATTTAGGTAACATTGAATAATTAAAAGGTTTGAAGTTTGTAGGTCTATTTACATTAATCCTAGTAAAAATCAAACTATGCTTACTAGGACCATTGACTTAGGTAAAATCTAAAGCATTTAGAAAAAGAGAATGTAGGTAAAAATGATTGAAAATGAAAGTGTTTTTCATTGATACATAGGAGATAGATGGACATCCACAGATTGGAGTCTCTTCTCTTTTTCAAGAATTACAAGAGGTTTTCAACATAACACTTCATTTGATTTACGACATCCTGAGCTTCATCAGCAACCACCTGGAATTCATTCATTCAACTGGATACAATAAGAGATGCAATGATACCGGCTCTTCTTGGAACAATTGTAAAAGGATGTTCTTGAGTGCGGTTTGAGAAATTTTTCTGCTGATCAAATAGTGACTATGTTTCTGTCCAAGAGACATGGAAGATGGATACATGGATTTGAGATTGGAGCATTGGAAGTAAAGAGACATTTGGAGGGAGTAATCTTTTCAGATATTTCTCTAATGCCATGTTTGTATTCTCTCCACCAATCAGCAGTGGAGAACATTTCATCCCATGGGTTTTCCATTTTCATATCTGCAAGGAAATGGCATGGAAGAAGAATTTGAAATTTCACACCATTGTTGTTGCTCTTAATGCATAGCATAACCGAAATAGAGGAGTAGCAGTGCAGCTGCATTTTAGGGATATAGTTCTTTGCATATGGAACATTGACTCCTTGCAGATGACCATGACCATATAGAGGCAAGTAGATGCTCTGTGGGAAATTAAGATGATATTTCTTCAAGTACTTAGCCAAATCTGGGAGAGTGCTGTCGTAGATATCATAATAATAATGGCCAATGATGTTCATCATGTCATCAATCCGCTTGCTAGATAGTTCATCAGCCGTTACAATTCCCTTGGGAGCCATTGAATCTGCACGAAAGTTGAATAAACTAACTCTTAAATGGGATTATTTTTTCATAAATTTTGTGAAAGAAGTCGAAAAAATGGCTAAGGCATTAAGGTGCGCAAGTATAAACTTGACGTGGAAGTGTTCGTGTGCCGCGCTAGTTTTTGACATGCAAGTATAAACCGCGCAAGTACAAATACCTATACAGCAGCGCGACAGCAAATAAACATCGGAAAACAGAGAAACCTGTGCGGCTAAGGTGACCTGCGCGGCGAGAGCTCGAAGGTTTGATATCCGCAAATCCATATTCTTGTACAGAAGTGAGGCCCTCTTTTTATAGACGCAGCCGGGACCCTGCGCGCCGTACCCTGCGCGATCAAGGGTCGTATCCCTGCGCGTCAGACCTTGCGCGCCCAAAGCTCATTTGCGCGCCCTACCTTGCGCGCTCCAATTTCCTTTTGATTCTCGATTTCCTCAGAGTCAAATCCTCTATTCTCTCCAGATCCAACTCTGAGGGGGGATTTTTGTTGATGCTCCTTTTATCACGGAATCTAAAGATCAGAAAATGGGAATATCTTAGCACAAATTGATCCATCCTTTGAAGAAAATATCAAAAATCAAAAAAGGCATGAACAAGGGATCAAAAGCATAGGTGTCGCGCAAGTTCTATCACGGTCGTGCAAGTCCACTTGCGCACCGTCTAGCGGTCACACAAGTGACTTGCGCGACCTAAGTAATAACTGCCCGGGGTCTTCTCCTGCCTATAAATAGACCCTGTGGGCCCCCCATTCGAGGCGGATTTTTTCCAGAAACTCATATTTGAGCTCTCGGTGCCCTAGTCTCTTCTCAAAGATTCTGAAACACTTCTATGGTAATTTCTTACCTAGAACGGAATATCTAAAGAGGGGGAGGAAGGCCTACATGTTGAAACTCATCAACACTTGCGCGCTTGAGTGGCCAGCCCTTAAGGGAAAAGGGCCACACTTGCGCGCCGCCTTACTCCTTCAATAGATCTTGCGCACCCCTCTTCTGGAAGAACCTCAAGAGGATTATAAAGGCTTTAATGAAGAGACTCTCATGTATTACCCTGTTGGTTAACCGTCGCACAAGTACACCATGTGTCGCGCAGGCATACCTACGCGACCAGGACTTGCGCGCCCACGCAGTACCTACGCGCATACCAGGACTTGCGCGCCCCTGCCATTTTGGGTTCCTTTCTTTTTCATTTCACCCCTCTTAAGCCATTACACCTTTCCTATTCAGGATTCAGTCTTCAAGACACTCATCAAATCCATTTATGGCATGATTTCTTAATTTGACTTCCTTATCTGAAAGAAATTCTGTGGAATATCTATCAAAACCTAGTGTTTTACACATCTTTATGTCACTAAAGATTGAGATTTCATTCATTTAACCTCATCATTTAAGATGAGAGAATCCTTAACCTGGGTCTCCTTTTCAGGAATAATCCCCAGTCATAAGTCCTCTAATTTGGGAATCCTCTTAGGAATAAGCCCCAGATCCCCTAACCTAGGCCTCCTTTTTTAGGAGTAAGCCCCAGTCATAATTCTTAACTAGGGCATCTTCCTTAGGAGTAAGCCCCAATTCTTAAAGATCCCAAATATGGGCATCCCCCTTAGGAGTAAGCCCCAGTCCCCTAATCTGGGCATCCTCCTTAGGAGGAAGCCCCAGTTCCCTAATTTGGGAATCCTCCTCAGGAGTAAGCCCCAAACCTTAATCCTTGACCTGGGCCTCCTTTTCAGGAGTAAGCCCCAGTCTTAATTTCTCTTAACCAGTCCTAATTTACCTTTGATTTGGGATTCCTTTTTAGGAGTAAAACCCAATCATAAGTCTTCTCCTAATTTGGGCCTCCTTTTCAAGAGTAAGCCCCAAGTTAGAGTATTCAAAATCTCCATGAAGCACATATACCTTTATGGACCCTGTTCCTGGATTTCTTCCCTAAAGTAAATCCTAACCTTCATTTATCTGGACAGTCATACATACATAAGCCCCACATTATTTCTTATGATTGTATCTTTCATGGCACAATTGTCTAATTTTTACCAATACCTCTTGTTTCTCACACCGTGCATGACTCACATGAGCTTAGATTGTAAAAGTAATTGTGACATCCTTCTTTGAGCCATCAATCATAAACATCATACTCCCTTACTCGAACTACGTGGGTTCTGATTCCTTTTCTAAACAAAGGATACGTAGGTAGCCCGTCTACGGGTTCAATCCCAACTCTAAAATAATCCATGTCCTTCTGAATGACAATAAACTTCAAGTGCCCCACTGAGTGGATTTAAAACCAGCATGGTCATCATAATGACCAAGAGACTTCTATATAAATGTGTCGAAGGGTACCATTGACCAAGAATCTCTAATAAATACAGATGATTTTCTATCGATGAAGAACCACAAATACATATAAAAGATTCTTTAAATTTCCTACACATTTCATTATTTATTGTCAGATCTGAAGGAAATCTCATTTTATACTTGGTAATGTAATAAGGATTCACGAACATAACTTAAATCTATAAAGAGAGTCCCGGAGTAGACAATAATTCCCCTAAAAAAGGTGTGATGAGTCCGACCTCCCGTCCTCTCGACCAATGCAAATTCCTAATCCTAATCAGTCCACAAACTAATGAGAACCTACCTTTGGAAAGTAGGTCCGAATGGTAGTGGAATCATTTGATGTTTTCGGTTCTACGAAAAAACCCGTTAGAAACCGATCGGAATGTTTGAACCTCCCATCAAGGCGGTCATCCCCGGATTCCGAGGGAAACAACCATAAAATCCTAAAAATCCATAAAAATCTCTAATAACATAAAAATCCATAAAAATACTGAAAAAACCTAATAAATAATTATGTAAATAAAATTACATAAAACCCCTAAAAATCTAAAAACCCTAAAAACCCTAAAAACCCTAAAAATATTAAAAACATCAAAAACCTCAAAATCCCTAAAAACACTAAAAACATTAAAAAACCTGAAAATCCCTAAAAATGTAAAAACACTAAAACCATAAGAAGTCCTAAAAAACCAAAAAAAAACTCTTAGAACCCCTAAAAACCAAAAAAATGATAAAAAACATAAAATACCCTAAACCCCCTAAAAGTCCCTAAACCCCCTAAAAACATAAAAACATTTGAAACCCATAAAACCCCAAAAACCCAAAAAACCCTAAAAAAACTATGAACATAAAAAAAATTACACCCCTAAAAAGTTTTAAAATCTATTAAAAACATTTACAATGCATAGAAACAAAAAAACACCCTTAAAACAAAAAAAAACAAAAAAAAAACAAAACCAACCAAATTCTTGGAAAAAACCCCATAAAAATCCTAAAAACTCCTAAAAATCCTCAAAAACATAAACACACCAAAGAACCCTGATATCCCATAAGAAAACCTCAAAAAACTAAAAGCACATAAAACCCCTAAAATCCTAAAAAATGGTAAAAACCCTAAAAACCTAAAAAACCCTAAAAACCATGAAAAACCTAAAAACCCATAAAACTATAAAACCCACTAAAAACTCCAAACAAAATCAAAACCCAAAAATTGTTAAAAAAAACTCTGAAAACCATAAAACCCTCAAAAACATAAAAACCCTAAAAATTTTAAAAACACATACAACAATAAAACCCCTAATAAATCCTAAAAACCCACAAAATCCATAAAAACCCAAAAATCTAAAAATCACTAAAATTAGTTAAAAGCATAAAACCCCTAAAACCCTAAAAAACCCAGAGAAATCCTTAAAGAAATAAAAATAATTAAAAACCTTAAAAACCTAATAAACTCTAAAAAACCCCTAAAAACCCTAAAACCTTAAAAATACTAAAAATCCCTAAAAATCCCTAAAAATATTAAAAAACTCCTAAAATACCTAAAAAAATAAAACACTTAATACCAATTAAAACCCTAATAAATCCTTGAAATCCATAAAAACACTTAAAATCCCTAAAAATGCTAAAACCATGAAACCCTTATAAACCCTAAAACCCATAAAATCCCTAAAACCATTAGAAAAATCCTAAAAATCCATTAATATTATGATAAACCAATAAAACCTCTAAAAACCATATAAACCACTAAATGTTTTTTAAAAAACTCTAAAAACCCATAAAAATCCTAAAAAACATAATAATGTAAAAAACTATAAAAACCCTAAAAATCCCTAAGAAAAACTAAAAAACCTAAAATCATTTAAAACCCATAAAACACTAAAAAATAATAAAACCCTAAAAACCCTAAAAACCTCAAAATACCTAAAAATTAAACCCATAAAAATCTAGAAAATCACTAAACATCTCTAAAAACCCTAAAAACACTATGAAAACCTAGGAAAAACATAAAAAAGTAAGGATACTTAAAACACCTAAAAACCCTAAAAAAATAAAAACCCCTAAAATGTCCAAAAAACCTAAATACCCCCTAAAACCCATAAAAATTCCTAAAACCCTTCAAACCCACTAAAAACCCTAAAAACATAAAAACACACAAAAAACCCTTTAAATCCGTATAAAAGTTAAAAAATCGAAAACCATCAAAAGCCAAAAAAACACAAAAAGCCCTACAATTCCAAAAAAACAAGAAAACCCTGAAAAACCAAAAAACTCAAAAAACATCAATATCACTAAAAATCATAGATATCCATAAAAATAAAAAATAATCCCTTAAAATCCCTAAAAAATACAAAAAACATTTAAAAACCCTAAAAACCCCCTAAGAAAGCCTTAATAACCAAAAAAACATTAAAACTCCTAAAAAACCTAAAAATTATAAAACCCCTAGAAAAAACCCCTTAAACCCCTAAAAATACATAAAAACGTAAAATCCCATAAAAATCATAAGAAAGAAATCAAAAATTCCAATGCGTAATCAATAGTAAAAACCATGCAAACCCTAAGAAAACATTAAAAATCAAAAACCTGTTAAAACCCCTAAAATCCTAAAAAACCTAAAAAATATAAAGGTATCTAAAAACCCTAACCCCCCCCCCCCCTAAATACCATAAAACACATAAAAACATTAAAAACCATAAAACCCCATAGAAACCAAAAAACTTTCTATAAAATCTAAAATCCCATTAAACCCCTAAAAATTTTAAGAGAACCATAGGAGGCCTCAGATCGGTGGATCTTCTCCACTCCTCGCATCGCTAGGGTTCCCCTCCGGATCTTCTTCCCTCCCACTCCGGTGTGGTCCGTCCTCGGTGACTCCTGCTCCACCCTGGATTAGCGTCGATGGAGGTAGTTCACAAGTGCTCTGGCTTTGTTTCTGATCTGGTGGTAGCCTCGTCGCTCCTTGCCGCTTCAAGATCTTTCTTCGACTTCGGTTCGCTATTATTAGGCTCTGGTTTGCACAGAGGTGACTTCATCTCTCATGGTTTGGGATCTCTGTCTAGTTTCAGCGTGCATCGGCTCAGTGTGGTCTATATCTGGGTTGCCAGATCAGTTCCTTCCTCTCCAAATCTAGGTTCTTCTTGCGGTTGCGAGAGATTACAGTTGGGCTTGGCGTGATTGGTGTCCGATTTGGTGTTTCCTTAGAATCTTGTTGCGGCCTCTGTGTGCTCATCGCTGCCTCCAGATTGATTGTTGTAGGATGTGGTTGGATCTTCTTGGGGATCGGGATCTAGACTCAGCTGTGGTTCTCCTGGCACTGGACATGCTTCCGGCCATGAAATCCCATATGGACCTCTTCCCGGCTAGATTTCGGTTCTGGTGTGTTCCAATCTGCTCGAGACTGGTTCCAATGGCCTTGGAGGGGGAGGCCCTGCTTTCTGTTTCTTTTGGTTTCCTTCATTTTTGTTCTTTTGCTATTGTTTTGTGTTGTGATGTGTGCCTTTTGTGGCTTCTGCTACTGGTTGATGGTTGCTGATTGCTGGAAGATGATGTTTCTCAGTGGTGAATGAGGTAATGCTACTTCTTTGGGGCTGTTGGAGTCTAGTGTTTGGTGAATCTGTGGTGCTGAAGTTGGGTTCCTGATGTTGCTACATTTGGTTTGGTGTTGATGCCTTCTGGTTGATGATGATCTATGAGGTGATGTTGTTGTCTTTTCTATTTTTCCTCTTTGTGTGGTTTGGGTTCTTTTCTTTTGGGGTTTTTTTGGGTTGGTTATGTAAGGGTTTTTTCGGTGTGGGTCATTTGACCCCTCCCCTCCCTTGTCTGCTGCTTCTTCTTTCTAATAAATTGGGGGGGGGGGGGGGGGGGGGTCGAGAATATCCTGTCTCTCGCATCTTCCGTGCCCCAAAAAATGTTAAAAACAATAAGAAACCATAATAAACCTAAAAATTAAAAAACACCCTAAAACAGAGAAAAAAAATCCTAAAAAAACTAAATTTCCTTGAAAGCCACCAAAATATCTAAAAAACCTAAAAAGCCATAAAATCCTAAAAAATCCCTACAATCCCTAAAAATTTAAAAACCCCTAAAAAAATAAAAAACCCTTGGAAAACTATAAAACATAAAAACACTTAAAACCCCTAAAAACCTGAAACCCCCTAAACCATAAAATCCCTAAAAAACAAAAAAAACCTAAAAACCTAAAAACCCTAAAAATCCTAAAAACCCAAAAAACCCATAAAAACCCTAAAACTTCTAAAACCTCTAAATACCCTTTTAAAACTTAAAAACACTAAAACAATTTAAAAACCAATAAAACCCCCAAAAACTCAAAAACAAAACCTTAAAAACATAAAAACCCCCATAAAAACCCTTAAACCCCTAAAAACACAAAAAATTATTAAAACCCTATGAAGCCAAAAAAATCCCAAAAAAGCCCAAAAATGTAAAAAACCCAAAAACTCTGAAAAACCATAAGAAAATATTAAAACCTAAAATCACTTAAATCTCCAAAAAACCTAAAAATTCTAAAACCCCTATAAAACCATTTCCCTCCCTCCAAACCTAAAAAACCAAAAAAAAATCCTAAAACCCCTAAAAACCATAAAAATCCTAAAAAGGCTCCAAAAAACCCAAAAAAAACCCTAAAGACCCTGAAAACCCCTAAGAAAACTATAAAACCTAATAACACTAAAATACCCTAACACATTAAAAATTCTTAAAACCATAAAAGCCCTAATTATCATAAGAAATCCAAAAAACCCACAAAATACCTAAAAACCCCAAAAACCATATAAAAACATTAAAATTCAAAAAACCATAAAAACCAGAAAAACTATAAGAAAAAATTTAAAAAAACTAAAAAAAATTAAATTCCTTTAAAACCTAAAAAACAATAAAAACCCTAAACAGCATGAAATCACTAAAAAAATCCAAATAACCCTCAAAATCCTTAAAAACCCTAAAACCATAAAAATCCTAAAATCCATAAAAATCTATAGAAATGTAAAAACACTAAAATTCATGAAAACCCCTATGAATACCTTAAAAACCTAAAAATAATTAAAATGCCTAAAAATCTAAAAAAGGATAAAAACTCTAAAAGACAAAAAAAACCTAAAACACCTAAAAACCATAAAACCCCAAAAACCATTAAAAACCATAAAACCCATATAACACTAAAAACCTGCCAAAAAATTAAAACCCTATTTGACCCCTAAAAACATTAAAAAATATTAAAAACCTAAAAAAACCCTAAAAAACAAAAAACCCTAAAAACCTTAAAAACCCTAAAACCCTCAAAATCCCTAAAAAGTCAAATAACCATAAAAATCATTAAAAGTACCTAAAAATATCTAAAACCATAAAACCCCCTAAAAACACTAGAAAAATATAATAAAACAATAAAAACCTAAAATACTTAAAACTCCTAAGAAACCAAAAAAATGCTAAAAACCAAAAATATCTTAAATCCCCTAAAAATATTAAAACCAGAAAAAACCCATAAAACCCCTAATGAATAACTAAATACATTAAAAACCCTTTAAACCCATAACAATGTTAAAAAACTCTAAATCACTTAGAAAACCTAAAAAATAAAAAAAAACCCTAAAACCAAAAAACATAAAACCTAATAACCATAAAACCCCTCAAAATCACTAAAAACCATAAAAACCAAAAAAATTCCAAAAAAAATCTCTAAATTCCCAAAAAATGTAAAAATCACTAAAAAATGTAAAAATCACTAAAAATCATTAAAACTCAAATAAACCTCAGAAACCTAAAAAACACAAAAAACATCTAAAAAACTGAAAAACCCTAAAAACCCTAAAACCACATAAAGTCACTAAATTCCCTAAAAACAGTCAAAATCTTATGAAATCCCTAAAAATACCTAAAAACCTAAAAACCCCTAAATACCTTGAAAACCCTTAATAATAACTTAATACCCTAAAAAAACTTATAACCCATAAAAAACCAAAATACAAGTAAAACCATAAAACGCCCAAAAAACCTAAGACCCCATAAAACCCCTAAAACCTTTAAAACCTGAAAACTCGTAAAACCCCTAAAAATACAAAAAAAACTATAAAAACTGTTTAAAACCCTAAAAACATTTTAAAACCCCTAAAAACCTAAAAACTCAAAAAAAAACTAGAAACACAAAAAAACCATAAATCCATAAAAACCATAAAACCTTTAAAGCCCCTCAAAATACTTAAAAATCATAATGTACCACTAAAATCAAAAAAATACCTAAAAATGAAAGAACCTCTAAAAATTTAGAAAACCCCTAAGAAAACCTTAAATATAAAAAAAACACTTAAAACTCTTTAAGATGATAAAACCTCTATAAAACCCAAAAAATTCACTTATAACCCCAAAACCATAAAACCCATAAAAACTATAAAAACCATACAAAATCATAAAATCCTAAAATCCACTAATATCTATGAAAACATCTGAACCCCTAAAACCTTTGAAAAAAATACAAAAAACCATTTAAACCCTAATAAACTCAATAAAATCATAAAACTCCAAAAAACCATAAAACTCTAAAAACCCAAAAAATCCTAAAACCCTTTAAAATCCCTAAATACCCTAAACCCATAAAAATCCTAAAAAATAAAAAAATACCTAAATTATTAAAACAAAACCCTAAAACCACAAAAAACCTTAAGAACCATACAAATTTAAAAACACTAAAACCCCCTAAAAACATAAAAAAACACTAAAACCCTAAAAATTCCATAAAATCCTAAAACTCCTCAAAATCCCTAAAATCCATAAAAATAATAAAAAATGTAAAATTCCCTAGAAATCCATTAGAACATAAAAAGTCCTAAAACTATAAAAATCAATAATAATATCCAAAAAACCTAAAAACACTTAAAATCCTTGAATCCCTAGAAACTCTAAAAACCTTAAAAACCCAAAAAATACCCTAAAACCCCAAAACCCCTAAAAATAATAAAAACCCCTAAAAACCATAAAACCCTAAAAATCAATAAAAACCCCCAAAACCACTAAAAGTCTAAAAACCCATTATAACACTAAAAAATTAAAATACTCTAAAAACCCATTAAAAACTTAAAAACTCAAAAAAACACTAAAAACCCAAAAAATAAAAGAATCCCTAAAAACAAAAAAACCTAAAAAATTCTCAAAATCCCAAAATATCAGAAAGAACCAAAAAATAATAAAAACACTTAAAATCCCTAAAAACATAAAAACACATAAAAACCTGGAAAAACCCTAATAAAACCTTAAAAAAGTAAAAACAATAAGCACCACTAAGAACCTAAAAGTGTTAAAAACCCTAAAACACATAAATACCCAAAAAAACCCCTAAAAACTATAATAATCCTAAATAATTGCTATAAATAGCTAAAATCGTAAAAGACCCCAAACCCCAAAAAATACCTATGAAAATATTAAAAACCTAAAAACACATAAAACTCATAAAAACCTAAAAAACTTTAAAAACCCTAAAAATCATAAAAAGACCCTAAAACCCCTAAAACCCCTAAAAACCATAAAAACCCATAAAAACAACAAAAATACCCTAAACCCCCATAAAACCCTAAAAACTACAAAAAAAATCTAAATTCCATTTAAACCCCAAAAAATGATAAAAACTCTAAAACCCTTCAATACACTAAAAACTCAAAAAAACCCTAAAACCCCAAAAAACCCATAAAAAGGAAAAAACCCTAAAAACATTAAAAAAACCTAAAAAACTATAAAACCCCACAAAATCCATAAAAATTATAAAACCCATAAAAATCACAAAAAAAATCCCTAAAAAAATAAAAAACCATAAAACCCCAGAAAAACCCTAAAAACCTTAAATGACATTAAACCCCTTTTAAAACCTAAAAAACTCTAAAAACCCAAAAAACATAAAGAAACCGTAAAAACTAAAAAAAACTCAAAATCCCAAAAAACCCTGAAAACTATAAAAATACAAAAGAATCCCTAAAAATCCATAAAAGCATTAAAATCTCTAAAAACATATAAAACCCCTCAGAAAAATTTTCTGCAAAAAACTAAAAAAAGATGGCACCTCTCCTTCTCTCTCTCGCGCGATGGCAATCCTCATCTTCATTGATGATGACATCGCCATAGTTGATTGCCAAGGCGGCGTCACCCCTCCCTGGGATTGGAGGGGCGGCGGATGGGGTTCCCCTACAAGCTGAGCAGGAGCTTCCCCCCCCCCCCCCCTTCCTAGAGATTACGATTTTCCCGAATGTTCCTCACTTCCAGAACGGTGTTCCCTCGGTCCCGATTTCTGATCAAGAGTTATCTTCGGCCTCTGATCTTCTGGATCTGACGCTAGTGGTTAGGTTTAGGAGGAACTGGCCCTCTATAGATGATTTTGACAGGTTCGTTTCCTCTTCTTGGAATGTTCGTGAAAGAGCTGTTGTAGGGTTACTTGATTCCCTTTATTTTTTGGTTCATTTTGGGAACGAGGATGATTTTATTTCGGCCTGGGCTATGGCTCCGCGGATTGTCATCGTTCTTTGGTTCTACTTATTCCGGTGGATCTTTGATTTCAACCCGAATCGTGACCCTGAATGCGCGGCGTTGTGGGTAACTCTTCCTGGACTTCTGATCCCCTTCCAGAATTCGGCCATTCTTCGCGTCATTGGTAATCTCATTGGGCTATTTCTTTGTTTGGATGCACAGACGAGCTCCGCATGTCACCCCATTGCGCCATGGATTTTCATAGAGGTGGATGTGTCCAAACCCCCGGTCAATCTGGTTTGTGTCGAGATTGAAGGTGAACTCTAGTGGAAACAGCAGGTCTGCTTTGAATCTTGGGTCTACTTCTACTCGAACTACTGCAGGTTAGGTCACGCTACATCGGTGTGCTGGCGTGGAAGCAGCTCTTTCTCTTCTGTGCCTGGGCTGTCTGCTACACCTCCCTCAACGTTTTCTGAGATTGTGGGTGCACACAGCGTTAGGAAAGTGGATGTGTGCCAATCAGAACCTAAAGTGAGTGATATCTTCAAACTCTTGAGGAGTGATTTGAAGCTTCCGGATGCCGAAGGCTCTCTTGGCACGGAATTTTCTACTGGTAGGATGCCTATTTCCTCTGATAGCAGTCTGAAGAAGGGGCAGGAATTGGTTCCAACCTTTAACCAATTTGAAGGGATGAACTTTGAGAAAGAGGTGCGAGGGTCCCTGATTGTCAATGAGGGATGTGAGAATCCTGCTGAATAGGCACAGAGGAAGGTGTAGGCTGATGTCACTGGGCATGGTGGAGGGAGCGTCCAGAATGCTTCTCTGGTGGTTGATGCTACTGTGCTGAAATTGGGCTGTGATGAAAATGGTAGTGATGAGGTGCAGGTTATGTTGTTTGAGAGTAATGTGAAGGCTAGAGAAGACATTTTTGATGCTGGGCAGGGGAAGGTGGATGTGTTGGGGATGCTGGATAGGATGGAGGTGGTGGCTGAGTAGGTGGGGGAGTCTGTAGAAGGGAAGGTGCCTGAACAAGAGGAGGGAAATGTTGAGTAGGGGGAGGTTGGTGAAGGGATGGATCTCGAGGAGGAGTAGTAAGGACCTCTACTCGTTGCTTATGGGAGTGAGAGTTCTGATGCATAGGAGAGCTGGGTGCAGGCTATTGTTGTTGAGGACTTACAGCACAATTCTGCTCAACCTGCAGGAAATGAGAAGGCGGCCGCAGGGAAAGGTGTGAAAGTTCCCTTGTCTAGAAGTGTTGCTAGTATGGGGATGGGGTGTTATATAAGTGATGAAATAGAGGGGGAAGGTGCCTCACATGGGGATATGGATGAGTGGGGGCTCATGGATGAACATGAAGGGGTCCTCCTGATGGTGTCCAATGTGGTGGTGGAGGAGGCTAATCTTGAGGGTGTGGCTGGTTGCAGTTTGTCTAGAATGGGTTTTCGTACATGTGAGGTGGTGTTTGAAGGAACTGTTGGTAGTGACCGTCAGATGACTATGCAAGAGACGGTGGAGGAACAGGGGACAATAGATAAGGTAGAGGAGGCAGCTACACAGGGGGAAACATTGGTGGCAGGGTTGGTGTGTGGGCAGGGGGAGGGACCTGGGATGGGGGATGTCCCCGAGCAGGGGGGTGCTGCTGCACATGAGATGGTCCCAAGGGATGAGGGGCACTTGCATCTGGCCTTGGACAGCGCAGCCCCTTTTTCTGAGGAACCTGTTCTTGCTGTCTGCACCCTGAATCAGGAAGCCTTTCTCATTCCCGACCAAGATTTTTTTCCAGGACGACAGTGGAAGGATGGCCCAAAATATGAACATAATCCTTAAGGAGAGGGCCTTTCTGGAGGTGGAAAATCCTTATGGTAAGGAAAACAAACTTGCAGGGGCCTCCTTGGATCCCCTAAAGAGGAAACCCAGGAAGGACTATTCAGCTCTGCCAAAAACAGTTACCACGAGAGCCTCATGCAAAGCGAAAGAGGTTTCCTCTGGAAAGGGTGGCCGTTCTACCAAGACACAGTTGAATATGGAGCAGAAGCATCTCAGAGAGTATTACACATCCTTCTTAAAGAGATATGAATCATCTGAATGGGAGTCGATGGAGTCAGATGCTTCTTCTGGCTATGGTGATGATGGGGACCCATATGGGAATGGAGACTTTGACCTCTAGTCTCTACAGTATTTTGCTGCTGGATGCTGGATGCTGATGGATGATGGTGATGGTTGCTACTTGGACCTGTGTGTGCTTGTTTGTTTTTTCTATCCTTTTTATTTTTCTGTTTTGGTGTGGGTTGTAATGGGTTTTCGTGTGTGGGTTGTTTGATCCCTCCCCTCCCTTGTCTGGTGTGTCACTTTTTTCTTTCTAATAAATTTTGGAGGGGGGGTATAGCCTGATCCTCGCATCTTCCTTTCCCCTAAGAAACATTAAAAAACCCAAAAAACATAAAACCTCAAAAAACCTAAAAATGTTGAAAACCTAAAATCCAAAATAACCCTAAAACACTAAAAACATAAAACCCCAAAAAATCTTTAAAAACCAAAACACCATTAAAACCTTAAAACCACTAAAAACTCTAAAAAACCTTTAATACTTTAAAACCCTAAAAAACTCCAAAAAAAACCTTAAAACCCCTAAAAACATTAAAAAAATCAAAAAACCTTAAAACCCTTAAAACCCAAAAAAAACTAGAAAAAACCCCTAATAACCCAAAAAACCTTAAAAAATACCTAAAACCATCAAAATCCCTAAAAACCCTAAAAACCCAAAAAACCATAGATATCATAATAAATCCCTAAAAATACCTAAAACGTAAAAACCCTTAAAAACCTCTAAGAAAACCTCAAAACAGTTAAACCCCTAAAAAACCTAAAAACATAAAAACCCCTAAAATGCCCCAAAAATCACAAAATAATTAAAAGCACTAAAAGACCATTCATATCCAAAAACAATCCATAAAAATATAAAAAATTAAAACACCCTTGGAAAACTCTAAGAAAACCATAACAATCTAAAAAAATTTAAAACCACTAAAAACACTAAAAATTACTAAAAACCCTAAAAACCCAAAAGAGACCCTAAAACCCCTAAAAACCATAAAACCCCTAAAACACTTAAAACCCCTTAAAACCATAAAACCCACTTAAAACTCTAAAAACCCTTAAAACCCCTAAAAATGTTAAAAAACTCTAAAAACCCATAAAAACCCTCAAAACATTAAAAAACCCTACAACCCAAAAAAACCTTAAGAACTCTAAAACCCCTAAAAATCCTAAAAACCCACAAAATCCATAAAAACTATAAAAACCCATAAAAATCCATGAAAATGTAAAATCAACTAAAAACCCTGAAATCACTTAGAAAACCTTAAAACCCTAAAAATAGTTAAAACAACAAAAAACCAAAGAAATACTATAAACACAAAGAATCCCAATAAAAACTAAAATCCCTAAAAACCCACAAATCCATTAAGAACCCAAAAAACCCATAAAAATCCTAAAAATACAAAAGAATCCATGATAATATAAAGAACCATGAGAAACCCAAATAAATCCTTAAAAACAATTAAAACACCTAAAAATTACAAAATTTTATTACCACTAAAAACCCCTAAAATAACATAAAACCCATAAAACCCCTAAAAACCATAGACCCCTAACACATTAGAAAACTCTAAAAACCCAAAATAATCGTAAAAACCACTAAAAACCTTTTTAAACCCCTAAAAATTTACAATATACAACCAACCTTAAATTCTATATAAACTCAAAAAAACCCCAAAATCCAAAAAAACCCAAAACCCCAAAAAACTATAAAACACTCAAAAGCTATAAAACCATAAAAACCAGAAAAAACACTAAAAAGGTAAAAAAAAACTTCAGAAACCCCTAAATAATACTTAAACATTAAAAACATAATAACACTAAAAACTCCTAAAAAACTTAGTAACAATAAAAAAATATAAATATCTATAAACCCCTAAAAAACCATTAAAATACCTAAAACCCCCCAAAACCATAAAAATCCTAAAAAAGCGCTGAAATTCATTTAAAATGTAAAAACCCATATGAACTATAAAATCCACTAAGAGAACCTTAAAATCATAAAACACCACTAAAAACATAAAAAATTATAAATACTCTAAAACTTTTAAAAGACCCTAAAACCCATAAAACCCTGAAAACCCATAAAAACCCCCAAAAACATTAAAAATCCCTAAAAATTGATAAAAATCCTAAAAAGCCACTAAAAAATCTAAAAAACCATTAAACCTCTAAATTATTAATAACTCTAAAAACCATAAAACCCTAAAAAACTAAAAAACCCTTAAAAACAAAAAGAGACAATAAATACCCTAAAAACTCAAAATTCCTAAAAAACGTAAAAACCCATATAAATCATTAAAACCCATATAAATTCTAAAAAACTCTAAAATCCCTAAAAAGTGAAAACCCCTAAAAACACTAAAAAACAAATGAAAATATTAAGAACAAAAAAATTAAGACCAATAAAAACTCTAAAAACTGCTAAAAAGAAAAAAAACAAAAAAACCCTAAAAACCATAAACCCCTCAGAATCCATAAAAACAAAAAAACACATAAATCCTAAATAATCCATAAAAATACCTTAAAAACTGAAAAACCTCAAACACCTGAAAACCTTTAAGAAAAAATTAAAACCTAAAAACACTTAAAATGCATAAAAACCTAAAAATTCTAAAACCCTAAAAAATTAAAAGACCCTAAAACCCTAAAACCCTTAAAAACCGTAAAAACCCCTAAAACCTTTAAAATTATAAAATCTAATAAAAGTACTTTAAAACCCTAAAAATGTTAAAAAAATAAAAAACCACATAAAACCTAAAATTCTAAAAAACCCAAAAAACCATAAAAAACCTAAAAGCCATAAAACGTAGAAAAAAAACCCTAAAACCCTAAAAATACCTAAAATCACTAAAACTATAAAAACAAAAAAATCCCTTAAAATCCCTAAAAATGTAAGAACCCTGAAAAACCCTTAAAAACCTTAAAAATGTAAAAACACTTTAAACCCCCAAAAAACCTAAAAATTATTAAAAAACATAAAAAATTATAAAAACCCTCAAAACCCACAGAATCCTTAAAAACATTAAAAAATGATAAATATCCCAAAAAAATACTAAAAAGAACTAAAAATAAAAAAAATTCTAAAAAATCTAAAAAAACTAAGAAAACCATAAAACATAAAAACACTTAAAACCCCTAAAACCCCAAAAAATGATAAAAACCCAAAAAACGTAAATCAACCTAAAAACCCTTAAACCACCAAAAAACTAAAAAACCCTTAAAAAGCATATGAAACCCTAAAACCCCCTAAGAATTATAAAACCACTAAAAAGTCTAAAAATCCTTCAAACCCTGGAAAAGGTTAAAAACAATAAAAAACATTAGAACACTAAAAAACTCTAAAAAAAATCAAAAAACCCAAATAACCGAAAATACCCAAAAAAACCCAAAAAAATTCCTTCAAAATCCATAATAACCCAAAATAACGATAAAATCCTTAAAAATAACAAAAATCTATAGAAACATAAAAACTGATAAAAACCCTGAAAACCCCCAAGAAGACCATAAAAAACTAAAAACACTTAAAACCCCTAAAAACCAGAGAAATGTTAAAAACACAAAAAACCCTAAATACCCCAAAACCCTCATAATCCCTAAAAACATTAAAAACCATAAAATTTCTAAAAAATCCTTAAAAATACCTAAAAACGTAAAAAACCTTAAAACCTTAAAAAAACTATGGAAACATCAAAAACCTAGAAACACTTAAACCCCTAAAAACCTAAAAAATTCAGAAATACTAAAAACCCCTAAAAGACCCTAAAAACCCTAAAACACCTAAAAACAATACCCCCCCAAACCGTAAAAACCCAAAAAAAACCGCAAAAAACCATTAAAACATTAAAAAAACTAAAATCCCTAAAACCCAAAAATTCCCTAATAACCCTAAAAACATAAAAATCATAAAAAAATACCAAAAAATATAAAAAACAACCAAAAAACACTAAAAAATTAATAATGTCGTAAAAACCTCAAAACACTTAAATCCCCTAAAAACTTAAAAACCCCTAAAAACAATAAAAACCATAGAAGACCCTAAAAATCATAAACCCCCTAAAAACCATAAAAATCCTGAAAAACCTGAATAAAACCTTAAAAACCTAGAAACACATAAAACCCCTCAAAAACCTTAAAAACCATAAAAATCCTAAAAAACTAGAAAGACTCTAAAAACCCTCAAAAACCCCTAAAAACCTTAAAACACTAAAAACCGATAAAAACCCTTAAAACTCTTAAACCCTTTAAACGCTAGAAAACCATAAACTATAGAAAACCTTAATACCCTAAAAAATAAAAACCCATAAAAACCATAAAAATACCTATAATCCCTAAAAAACTATAAAATATTAAAATCCCAATAAAAATACCTAAAAAAGTAAAAAAAATAAAAACCCTAAGGAAAATTTAAAAATATAGAAACACATAAAACCCCTATAATATCTAAAAAACAATAAAAACATAAAAACCATAAAAAAACATAAAAACTGTAAAAAACCTAAAACCCCATAAAAATCCTAAATACCTACTAAAACTCCTTAAATCCTTTTAACCCCTAAAAAATTAAAGAATCTAAAAAACCTTAAAATGCCTAAAAATCCATAAGACCCTAAAAAAAATAAAAATCATAAACAACACTAAAAACATAAAAACCTCAAAAAACCCAGAAACCCTATAAAAAATATAAAAACCAAAAAACAATTCAAACCCCTAAAATACCTAAAACACCAAAACCCCGAAAATCCCAAAAATCCTTGAAAACAAAACAACCCCTTAAAATCACTAAAACCCTAAAAATCGTTAAAAACCCAAAATATCCCTAAAAATGTAAAAAAACCCCTTAAAACCCAAGACAAAACCTATAAAAACCATAAAATCTTAAAACAATTAAAACCCTTAAAACTGAAAAAAAAACCTTAAATAACCTAAAAGACCCTAAAATCCCTTAAAATCCACTAAAAATATAAAACCCCTTTGAACCCTTAAAAATGATAAGAAACTCCATAAAACCTTAAAAATCCTAAAAAATCAAAAGACCATAAAACCCTGAAAAACTAGGGAATCCTTAAAACCCCTAAAAACCCTAAAACCCCCAAAATCCCTCAAAACCCTAGAAAAAAACCAAATTCCTTAAGAAGCCCAAAAAAATCCCTAAAACTGTATAAATCCCTTAAAACCCAATAAAAACATAAGAATCCTAAAAACACTTAAAACCCCTAAAATACCTAAAAATACAAAAAACCATTAAAAACCCTAAAAACCCTTAATGACATAAACAACCTAAAAAATCATATAAATAATAAAAAATCCATAAGAATCCAAAAAAATGACAAAAATGTAAAAAAAACATGAAAACACTAAGAAAAACAAAAAAACAAAAAAAAACAGTTAAAACCCCTAAAAACAAAAAAAAATTCTAAAACCCCTAGAAACCCTAAAGGACCCAAAAAACCCTAAAAGACCCTACAAACCATAAAGATTCCTAAAACCACAAACCCCTAAAAATACATAAAAAACCCTAAAAACCCACTACATCTTAAAACCCTTGAAACCCCTTAAAACATTTAAAAACTCTAAAAAAACAAAAATCTCTAAAAAACTCCAAAAATCCCTTAAAACCCAAAAAAACCAAAAAACCAAAAAAACCCTAAAATTCCTAAATATATCCAAATATCATAAAAATCCTAAAAAAGAAATAAAATTCCCTAAAAATATAAAAACCCCGAAAAACCCTAAAAATTATAAAACGATAGACATTTAAAACCCCTAAAAACCTTAAAAAAATAAAAACACTAAAATCCATAAAAACCCTAAAACCCTAAAACTGTAAAACCCTCAATATCCCTAGAAACACTATAAAACCATAAATATACTAAAAAATACCTAAAAATCCCTAAAAATGTAAAAAACCCTAAAAAACCCATACATTACTTTAAAAACCTAAAAACAATTTAAACCTCTAAAAACCCTAAAACAATAAAAAAGATAAAAGACCCTAAAATCATAAAATCCCTTAGAACCCATTAAAATACCAAAAACCCTTAAAACCCCTAAAACCCTAAAAATCACTAAAACTCTAAAACCCTTTAAACCACTAAAAATGTTAAATCATAAAAAAAATCTTAAAAACCATTAAAAACTAAAAAAACCGTAAAACAAAAAAAACCATTAAAACCATAAAACCCCTAAAACCCTAAAAATACCTAAAACCCATAAAAATCATAAAAATTTCAAGAACCCCCAAAATATCCCTAAAAACGTAAAAAAATACAAGAAGCCCTGGAAAACCAAAGTAAAACCATAAAAAGCTAAAACACATGAAACCCATCAAAACCTAAAAATGTTAGAAACCCTAAAACCATTAATACAATAAAACCATCAAAATCCCAAAAAACCCTATAAGACTTAAAATCCTAAGAAATCCCTAAAAATTGATAAAAACTTAAAAACCCAAATTACCATGAAAACCCCTAAGAAAACCATAAAAACCGAAAATTAATAAAAATCCCTAAAAATATAAAAAATTAAAAAAATACCCTACAAAGTCCCTAAAACCCCCTAAAACACATAAAAACCCAAAAAAAATACTAAAAACCCAAAAAAACTATAAAAACTCTAAACACATTAAGAAACTATAAAAACCATAAAAACTCAATAAAACTCTAAAAACCAAAAAAAAACCACAAAACCCTAAAAACCCTAAAAATAAAAAAAAAACCCTAAAACACCTAAAAACCATAAAAATCCAATAAAATCCCTAAAAGTGTAAATAACCCCTAAAAATGAAACCCTAAAAAAATTGTAAAAACAAAAACACGGTAAAAATTCATAAAAAAAATTAAAAAATGATAATAACCCTAAAAATCATAAAACTCCTCAATATACATAAAAACCCTAAAAACCATAATAATCCATAAAAGCCCTAAAAATCCCTAAAAATTAAAAAACACCTAAAATCCCTAAAAGCCCCTAAGAAAACATTAAAAACCAAAAAATACATAAAAACCGTAAGAAACCTAAAAAATGAGAAAACCCCAAAAACCCCTAAAAATACCCTAAAAACCACTAAAACCTGTAAAACCCCTAAAACCCAAAAAAAATACTAAAAACCCATAAAACTCCTAAAACACTCTGAAAACTCTAAAACCCCTTAACACCCTTTAAAACTTTAAAAAATATAAAAAAAATTAAAAACCATAATAAACTCAAGAAAACCCTAAAAACTGAAAATAAACCATAAATCCCATAAAAACCCCTAAAAACCCTCAAAAATCCATATAAACCTTAATACCTTAAAAATCCTAAAAAAAACACCTAAAAATACCTAAAAACATAATAACCCCTTAAACCCTAAACGACCATAAGAAAAACATAAAACCCTAAAAACACATAAAACCCTTTAAACCCTAAAAACACTAAAATCCCTAAAATCCCAAAATAACCCAAAAAACCCTATAAACCCTCACAATCCATAAAACCCATAAAACACCATAAAAATCCTAAAAACCCTAAAAATGATTGAAAACATAAAAACACTTAAACCCACAAAAAACCCTAAGAAAACCATAAAAACATAAATACACTTAAAACCCCAAAAAAACTCTAAAAATGATAAAAACAAAAAAAATCTAAAAATACCCTAAAACCCCTCAAAATCCAAAAACCCAAAAACCCCCTAAAAACCTAAAAATATTAAAACACCCCCAAAAACCCATAAAATCCCAACAAACTAGTAAAACCCCTAAACACATTTTTAAACACTAAAAATGTAAACAAAAACATTAAAATCCATAAAAACACTAAAAACTCAAAAAATTGTAAAAACCTAAAAAAATAATAAAACCCAAAAAACCCAAAAAAATAAAAATTTCTAAAAAACCTAAAACCATAAAAACCCTAAAAACCCTCTACAAGTCCATAAAAATGTAAAAAACCCTCCAAACCTTGAAACCCCCTAATAAATCCGAAATAACCTAAAAACACTTAAAACCCCTAAAAACCTAAAAAATGCTAACCCCGCCCCCCCCCCCAAATACCTAAAAAAATAAAAAAAACTAAGTTACATGAAATATTTAAAGAAAACCATAAAAACCTAAAAACATTTAAACCCACTAAAAAATATAAATACCATAAAAAACCTAGAAACCCCTAAAAACCCTAAAAACCCCAAAAACCCAAAAACCCACAAAAACCCCAAAAAATTAAAAAACAAAAAACATATAAAAATATTAAAATCCACTAAAAACTCAAAAAACACTTTAAATTCCTAAAAATGATAAAAAAAATTTATAACCCTTAAATCCATTAAAACTCTAAAATGCCATAAAACCCCAAACCAACCATAAAACCTAAAAACTCATCAAAATATCTAAAAACCATTAAAATACTTAAAATAAAAAAAATACCTAAAAACATAAAAACCCCAAAACCCTAATAAAACATATGAAACCCCAAAAAAATCAAAAAATACTTAAAATCCAAAAAAACAAAACAAAATCTAAAACCCCAAAAATCCCAACAAACCCTAAATAATTTAAAAAAAATCCTAAAATCCCTCAAAATCCCTCAAACCACTAAAAACCATAAAAATACTAAATCTCCCTAAAAATGCATAAAAACATAAAAAGACTAAAAACTATGAAAACCCATAAGAAAACCATAAAAGCCTAAAAACAATTAAATCCCCTAAAACCAAAAAATAAGCTAAAACCCCTAAAAACCATAGAAAGACCCTAAAACCCCTAAAAACCTCTAAAAATAAAAATCATAAAAACCCTAAAAACCATTAAAAACTAAAAAACCATTTAAACCCCTAAATGTATTAAAAAATCTAAAAAAAATTAAAACCCCAAAAAACTCCAAAAAACCACAAAAAACCAAAAATACCAAAAAAACACTAAAAATATTAAAAACCCCTAAAACACCTAAAAATCCTTAAAACACCTAAAAACCATAAAAATCCTTAAAAATCCCTAAAAATCCCCAAAAATGTAAAAACCCCCTAAAATCGTAGAAAATTCTATAAAAACATTAACAACCTAAAAACACTTAAAACCCCAAAAAATACTATAACCCCTAAAAACCCTAAAAACCCTAAAAATATTCAAATTATCTAAAAACCTATCATACCATAAAAATACGAAAAGCTCCCTAAAAATCTCTAAAAATGTAAAAAGGCCTAAAACCCTGAAAATCCCAAACAAAACCTTAATATCCAAAAAAACAATTAAAAATAATAAAAAACATAAAAACTCTAAAACCTCTAAAAACCCAAAAAACCCCCTAAAATGCACTAAATATCCTAAAACCCATAAAAACCATAAAAATACCAAAAAAACCTTTCAAAACCCTAAAACCCCATAAAACCCCATAAAACCCCTAAAATCCCACTAAAAACTCTAAAAATCTGTTAAACACCTAAAAATGTTAAAAAAATCTAAAAACCCTTAAAACCCTAAAAAAACTCAATAAACCCAAAAAAGACAAAAAATAAATAAAAAAAATGAAAAAATCCTAAAAACATAAAATCACTAAAAAACATTAAAACCCAAAACAATTCTAAAAATCCCAAAAAATCACAAAAAATATAAGAAACCCGAAAAATAATGAAACCCCCTAAGAAATCAAAAAAAATCTAAAAACACATAAAACCTAAAAACGAAAACCCTAAAAAACATAAACAAAAAAACCAAAAAAACCCTAAAAACCGTTAAAACCCCTAAAAACCCTTTGATCCCCTCAAAATTCATGCCTTATAATGATTTTATCTTTTTGAACGGTTTCTAATGGGTTTTTCATGGAACCAAAAATACCCAATGGTGCTATATCCAATGGGGTATGCTTTCCAAAGGTTGATTCTTGTTAGGGATTTTAGCCAATGATTCTTATTAACTCACATTGTTTGATAGGATTGGATATTGGGATTATCACACCCCTTTGGTGGGAATTATTGCCTACTATGAGACTCTCTTATACATTTAAAAAATGTTCTTGAATCCTTCATTAATTACCAATTATCATTTGGGTTATATTATAGTTAAAAATCAATGATTAACATGTATAGATCATAGAATCATCTTTATGTATCTGAGGTTCTTCATCAATGGTGATATATGTATGTAACTAAGGTTATCCATCTATGGTATCCTCATATATACTGCTTAGAGATTCTTTGGTCATTCTTAGTAAGGCATCCTATGTATCCTAGTAATAGAAGGAATCGTTGTTATTATAGTTCATTATATCACATGAATCATGCAGATGTTTTGATCACCATTAACCTATAATCCCACATGAGTCATGATTAGTGTGAGAAAAAAGGGGAAACAGAAGATCCAACAAACCACACACTCTTCTTTTTCCGGTGGTGGACATGGAGACAAATCCCCAAAGGAGAGGTAAGGGGTATTGAGTTTTACCACCTCCTTTGACCCATATCCCATGGATGGAAGAGGTCGGGGCTATGGTGGAAGATTTTAGGGTTATGAAACATCCCTATCTTCACATTAACCTAGAATGTTTCTTGGGTATGGATACCAAGGAGGGAAGATAGTGGGAGAGAGGGGAGATGGATCAGGTACCCATCCCCTCTCTGACCTAGTGGCTAGGAGGCTGGGAGGAGTAAGAGTGATACCTATTTCAATAAATTATAAGGTCTTACTCAATTAGGGATTCCCGAAAATTGGTGTTATAGAGAGGTAAGAGGATGTTATTCCATGTTGAATGGAAAATAAAGCATAATCCTCTCCATCTCTACAAATAACTTGATGCTTTGGGACTCAGAGATGATAAGGGAGGTACATGGTCATAACCATTCTATCCAAGACTGATAACTCCCAGAAACTATACATCAGTTAGGGCCCCTTGTGACTGTAGATATACAAATCCAAATGTACCTTGAGGATCCTAACCATATGGTAAGATTAGTGTGGGAAACCTATGAAAGTTTAAATAAAACCCCAATTGGGATACATGTTGGTGTGACTTTTCCTATGGTATTGGATGTCGGGAGGCATCAGTAGATGATTTGAGTCGATCCCTCTCAGACAAGGGAGCTAAAGGAGGAGAGGGCCCACCAAGTATAGCTATAAATAAGGCCTAAAGAATGTATTTTGCAGGTTCAAGGGTTGGTAGAACCAAATTAGATCACGTAGGGGGTGCTCCACGTAGGTAGGACTAGAAAAACAGGTATCACCATGGTATATGGACCACCTAGGTGACTACACGTGGTTGATACCTTGATCAACCCTTCAAGGGCCTCCACAAGTGTTCCCATAGGTGACTCGTATAGGTCCTTGTTTGGGGAAGGGTACCTTACACTAGTCTTTGTTAATTATGCGCTGAGAGAGTGTAACATGTAGGTGTTGTATATTTTAAACCCTGGGAGGACTTTAGTTTCACTATCCCTCTTTAATTCCCTCTTCTTTTGGTTTTAGAAAGCTACATGGAAAGTTATACAGGGATTGAGAGAAGAACTAGGGGAAACTGTTCATCGATTGTCCTTCTAGAATTTTTGTCCATACAAATGAAGACCACATGGTACAATTTATAATAAAATATAGGACCTTTGGTGAAGGTTTCATCTCTCATAGGTGTAACATGTAGGCCGGTTGCGCAGGGTTCCACACAGGTACCTCGTGCACTGACAGTGTTTAGGGTACTTGGGAGAAATGGTCTTTTAGAGGATTAAGTGATTGTTGGTCATCTTCCTTTTTCTTATTCTTTTCCTCCTAGGGTATTTACATTTTATTCCTTTTTATCCACATGAAAAAATGATGTGTCAAAAAAATCCACCCCCCCTTAAGATTGGATCTGATAAAAGGGAGAGGTTCTAATCCTGAGGTAAAGGGATGAAAAGGATGGATGAAGCACTAATGTAACCAATGAAAGTCATCAGTTCAGGTCTTCCACACTTTTCATCCATTTAAGCCTAATGTTAGGTTATTCATACACATGGGTCATGCATGCCGGTCATGCATGCGGGTCTTGGATGGGTTGTACTCGCCTATAAATAGGGATCTCTTTTCGACGAACGGCTCTCGTGACTATGAATTCTCAGGTCTCTCCATGCTAGTATCCCACGCAGACCCTCCACTAAATCATTTTTTCTAAAGTTATAATTCACACAGACACTAAATGCATCTTTCTATGCAATACATATGACTAGGAATTTAACTTGAATGATGACCATAAGTGATGTCCCTCGGTGAGGCATTAGTGTGAGACATCTGAGTGAGGAACTTGCACAAGCTCTTTCCTTTTGCAAATTTTCTTATTTTTTTGCAACATTATTTAAAATGAACCTAACCTAAAAAAATTTGATATTTATTTTTAGTTTCAATGTACTACATGATGATTTTGGTTTCAGATGAACAGACTAGTAAATTCATTGAGGAGATGATGAAAGTCATAGGGAAAGATTATTACAACATTTTTTAAACTACTCTTCCTGGTCTAGTGGGATCCTTAAATAAATATCACCGTGAATTTATGAAGGGTGTCTAAATACCAATTTATATTCATGGCCATATATGAGAGGTCCTCACACTATGGAAAAATAACTACATCCTTCTCTCTTTGTTTCAATATTACAATAATTTCATAATTATTAATATTTCCAGCATGGATGCATATATCAATGTGAAGACATCATTGAAAACCTGTTTCATGTATCAAAACCCATGTAACCCAGATCTAATACCACACTCGGTTGAATTAAATCCACATTTATATTCATCCATATTTCAGGATTCCTAAACAGATCAGCTGAAGGTCTAGATGAAATATTTGGACTTCTACCTAGGAGGGAGTGTAATGCTTTCATAGACGTGAACCTATTGGGTGTTCTAAGCCTGTGCAGAATTCATAACTGAATTGAAGTCCATGAACATATAAAAAGTCATCTGTGTTATACCAACATATGTGTATAGGAATGACGAGTTCATTCTAAAGCTACTGATCTAGTGGATCCCATATAGTAATTCTTTTCATCTGATGCATAGAGAAGTCGGTATCAGTTTGTGTGAAGTTCACAAGATCTCTGGGGCTTTAGTCGTTGAAGATATGTATGATGAATTTATCCCTCTATGTTTTATGTGGAATGATACTGAAATGATTACAACTTTAGCATATGAGTTACTAAAAACAGCTCATGATATTAAGGAGGAAACCCCCACATAAGGGGGGATATTCATATGAAGGTTTGGATGATCATTTTTTTGGGGAATAATGTGGAAGACCCAACTTTCAAGCATAAAACAATCTATACTAAGGAAGTGAAGAGAATCTTACCCAACACCTTCTGGTCAACTCTGGATACGGAGGAGTACAAAAATTGGGGATATGAGATTAGGCCCAACGTTCTAGTTAAGACTCTTTTTATGGGCTTTCTATACATGTGTATTAGCACCTATTTTCTGCCTATCCAAGATTCCTATAATAGCACAAGTCTAGGAACATTCGTTGTAGTGGACAATAGGGGGAGAAAATGTTTGTGGGGTTGTTCATCCTCATCCTAGAAAAAATAAAAAATCCACAGAATATTATTGCATAATCTTGTAGGGAAGGATCCTTTCAAAATCACATGACCATTGCATGATTTTTGGGGGATGGATCACAACCAAAGTCAGAACATACTCAATAAAAAGATGGATCATGGTTCTCGGGAGTGAGTTTCAACCATATGTCTAGGCTGTGTCTGGTATTCCTCCCATGTCCTTGAAACCTAATGAAATCTAAACAAGGGTGAGTTTATTTAAGGAGTTCAAATTTTTTCCCTATAGGAATATTCCCATAGGGAAATTTACCGAGGAAGGGATTTCTAGTGATGAGTTGAGATCATACATAATGGACTTTAGGGATGGGGTTCGGGTTACCAGGATAAGAGAAGAGATTATTTGTGAGGCCTATGCTTCCTAAAGTTTTTCACACCAGTTCAAATGATTGTAGTAGATAATTGTATCCTCCATGTTCATATCAGATTATAAATGAATCTAATGGTATCTTGACATATATGGATACTCATCCATGGATTTGATGCAAGCGGCAGTCAACATTCCGCCAGTGGATGCAGCCGGTGGATTAACCTCCTGGTATTCTGATGCCTGGATTGCATCATACCCCAAAGGGGTGTTGGCCAAAGATGTTCCTTGATTTGGGAAAAGCAAGGTGAGTAGGAAGGATACATCTCTTTTGGAAGTTGCTTCATCTCCTTCATAGGATGCTTTTTCCAAATTAGTGGGGGAGGATGATGAGGTCCAAAGTGCATCCAAATAGCCTCATTCAAGGTATTATTTACTAGATCGCATAAAAAGGGATACACCAAATGATATTGTTCCCATGCGGTCCAGTTTTATTTTCCAAGAAGAGGTTCAGGTTCCATTTTATCATCCTTCATCTGTGATAGAGAGAGTCGGTAAAACCCTGAAATCCAAAGCTATGGAATGATCTTCATGATAGACCCGAGATGTATTATAAATTCGTACAACTAGGGGTAGCTCAATTTTGGCATGCCACATCCTTTGACGATGAAATCATATGGTCTCTTATTCATGCTGGACTGTGGATTCTAGGTATAGGAGATACCCAAGCCTGACATGTTCGTTACTTCAAAGACAATCCTTTAATGGGGATTATTTATATTAAGGAGTTAGAGATGTTCATATATTAAAATAATGATCGAATTCCTACCATGATATGGGTGGAGGGCATGATGAAATGGGGTGTTGCTGAAGGGGTTGACCACCCATATTCTAAATAATGGAGGTAATTTTTCAATCCCAATGACATAATTTATCATTTCCAAATATTTTATTTTATTCTTCTTTTATTTTATGTAGAACAAAAGTCATTTTTGAGGGTACGATCATTACTATTATTAGTATAATGAGGGGAAATCAACTGAGGTTCCTTCACCATAGTATATCCTCGGTGGTACCCTAGTTCGGGTTACTTGATCTCCCCTTAAATAAAGAGAGATATCCCAATGGAAATAAGTAATGGAGGATGATATGGAGGGGGAAATAAATTTCCCCCTCAAATACCTATCTTTATGGAATTGATTCTAGATCTCCTCTACTAAAAAGTACAAAGAAGAAAGAACACCAGAGGGTAAAATATTTGGATAAATGTCTCACCAGTAATGGTAAGTCATCCTAGTGCCATTAATCTCTACATTATCTGGAAAAGTGTTTAAACTTCCTTGGATTTCAGGAAATATTTCACTTTCCTCTACCAAGGAGATTATAGATGGACCTCCAAGAACTGATGAGGGAACTGTGGACTAAGCATAGATCCCTATTTGTGAGTTAGCTCCTTCAACAAAAGAGTTTTTTAGGGCCGAGGATGAATTATCTACTATTGTCACTACTCATGTCACTATTGTAGAATGGGAGGAGGAATATGGTAATGTCAATGGTACATCATAGGATTTTATATAACTATGGATGAATTCTTTCTATTTAATATTTCAGGTTCATATCATGCACTATAGGACCCTACGACGACTGATGTCGACCCTGAGGTTGTCAACGAGGAAGCTTTTTAGGGACTCAAGTTGTCTTTAGAGGGTGATGTACCGAGTCATGATCCAAATATTTCAAGTACATCCATGGGTGAGATTACCATGGGGATAGGGGTGTCAATAGATTCCCTAATAAATCAATGCATGGAATTTTACGATATATTGTAATATATTAAACCTCTCACTACTTTAGATGAATTTGGGGGTCATAATAGGGAATTGAATGGATCTGATTCTTCACTTTTGTGGAACCAATACTTTTATGCTTGAATCTATGATCATGACTGTTTGGAATGTGCAACCTCATCCATGGAGAATATCATAGTGATGGAGTATGAAGAAGATGTGTAAGTCTATCTCAGCCCCATTGTTGAGGGGTGGGGAGAATTTAGGGAGACCTTAAAATGAGAATTCATTCTGAGCCTCATTTGGTGAACCCTAGGTAGACCTAAAAGACTACCCCTCGTTAATAGGTGGTACCTCAAACAACTAATGCTAGGGATTTTAGGGAGGAATCCTCCCATAATGTTGACATGCCATTTGTTAAGGGTCCCAACTGATTTGACCATACCCCATTTATGAACCTTTTTAGGCTAATAATGATTCTAAATCATTGTTTTAGATTATCAGCTTCTACAACCATGTCTGAGGATGGAGTTGCAACACCATGTCATCCAACACTGGAATATGAGGTAGCCACTGTATTGAAGGGAATAGAGAAGGGAAGTTATTTGAGTGATTTGGTTCTAGAGTACATTCCTCCCACTAGCAATGGCTCCAAGTTGGACTTGGAGTTGCATACTTCTCTCAGTATCACATGCTGAAGGGCTTTGTGGATCATCTGGAAGATAATTTCCGAGACGTATTTGGAAGAAATTCCTTTATAGCTTAGTTTAATTCCAACTCTATTTGGAATGTTGGTATTTGGTGGATTAGATTACTACCCAATTCACACTATTGGGAAGGATACTATTCAAGGGTGAGAGTAAGAGCATAAACTCCGATGAGATATCATAAAGACCGAAATTGTCACCAATATTGATGACTTTAGAGCTACGTTAACCCAAGTTGAGGCCATCCATAATGAAAAGATGGAATAATTTAAATGGAAAATCAAGGAGAAGACCATTAAAACATCACACCTAAAATAATTGGATGTTGTCTATGGGGACGTGAAAAAATTCATTTTTATTGGAAGAGGCCCAAATATGAGGGTCAAATGGAATTGTATCTACAATAGAAGCACTTCTCTAGGATGAGTAGACTGGAGATGGTTGATTGATAGTGCTTCAACAAGTGGATGATGGGGCTCAGGAGGCCATTCAATAGATGAAGATTTATGTTGATGGTATCTTGTAATATACAACATAGAGACTCCATATTGTAGATTCTTATCTACTATTACTCTATAAATGAAAATAATTTTGTTTCTAATCATATATGTCTTCATCCCTGTTTTCTTCCTGTGATCATAACATCAAATCTATTTTTGTAGCCTGACATCTTCATACTATCTAATCATAATCAAAATGATTGGGATGGGGTGCTTTAATTTTTACTAAGCCAAGAGGGCTAGTGATCATGGTTCGACTATTTCTAGGGTCGTATGAATAACCCTAGAATCTTTCTATCTTTGAAGGTCACTACCCAGATTTCTTCCTAAGCTCAATATGAAGGAGACTTAGTATGAGAAACTTGGATTTTTTTCTTAGGTCTCCATTTTCATGTTTTCATCCTTACATGGTTTCTTCCTTTTACCTTTTTATCATTTGATATTACATAAACCGTATAGAGTGCAGGTCTAGCATGCTAAGACTCAACTTTTTTCTAGATTTCCCTTTGGGGGTTTTCAATCAGGATAGTACTATGTATTTTTTTGTTGGTACTATAAAGTCATACTTGATGGACTAATAAGGTTATTGTTTATGGTCAAATATCATTGACAATAGATTTTGAAATAAGGACCATATTGACACTATGTTTCATCACATTAATGAAAAATCGACAAAGTGAAATGCCTTAGAAAAATTAAGATAATATAGATGAAGAAATGCATGATTTGAACATCCTAAGAAAATGGTTCTCTCAAGGTATCCCCAATCACTGTCAGCGCACAAGAACTTGTGAACCTCCCCACTTGTCTGACCAGAAAATTTCACCCAGGGTCTCATATTTTCCCATAAATAGACCCTTGGGGCGTTATTTTGTATGGAAAAAATTTCTGTGAAGGATGATTACTATTCTGATCACCATACTGCTTAAACCTCTAAGTTAGTTTCATAACACATAAAAAGAAGGAATTAAAGGGGGATAATGAGACGTAAATCCATTCAGTATTAAAAATAAAAAACACTTTCATGACTTAATCTCACAACCCCATGAAATAGGAATACTAGAATGACTACCCTTCCTCAAACAGGAAATTGAGATACTCACTTCTAGGAATACATATGAAGATATTTGAAGTCTTGAGACAATTCTCGACCAAGTGTAATCATCTTGGTTGTTCTTCGCCTAAGGTGAAACCAATTCTCACAAGCCCACTTGCATAGAGACCTCTTGCGTGGATCACCCCTTGTGCGGTCCTCCTTGGTTCACCCTACTCTTCACCCTGCATGAGCCTTTCAGGAAGGCTTATTCAAATCCACTCATGGAAAGGTTTCTCTTTCATTGGATCCCTTTCCCAAAAGGGACCATGTAGAAACCTCCAATAAGACCTTCTAATTTAAAAACCATAGGGAAAGGCACATCATTGTGTCTCCCATTTGGATTTGGATTTCTATGGTCAGAGGCTTCCCATACTAGTCCTACTAGACGGTAAGTATCCTTGAGTTGTCTTTATATTTGGATATCTATGGTCATGTGGACCCTTACACTAGTGATAATGTTGTGGAGTTCCTAGTCTTGGATTATGGTGGTAGGACTCTATCACCCATTCTCATCTCTAAGACCTGGAGCCTCTAGTTCTCGATAGGGAGGGTTAGGATCATACTTTCTTTTCCCTTTCACATGGAATGAGATCCTCATTTCTCTGTATAACCCATTTTAGGGACATCATCCTAGTGTAAGTCCATAGCCTTTCATGTGGGAGTTTGCAGTCTTGCACCTCTCTACATCCTTCACCTTCATTTCTTCTATATATTGGACTCTCATCCAATGTAAAGTGAAGTGAGGGAAGTTTCATAGCTCCAAACTCTTCTACTATAGCCCTAGCCTCTTCCATCATTAAATGAATGAAAGTGTGTGGTTTGTTGAATCTTTCACATGCCCTTGTTTCTCACACTGAGCATGACTGACGTGAGCTTAGATGTTAGTGATGATTACAAAACCTACACAATACACATGAAGGATTAAACTATAAGAACACTTATTACTATTAATTAGGATACACAAGAATCCCACGCAAGGCCCGAGGTCAATGGGAATCCTCCTTAAGAATAAGACCCAATTATAATTCCCTTAATCTGGGAATCTTCCTAGGAGTAAGCCCCGAGTTAAACCCCTAAATATACATGAGTAAAAACATTCCACATGGTCCCTTGATAGGGGATATCCTTATCTAAAGTAATCCCCAACCTATCATCTCAAAGGTCCATACTCCCTTGTAATACATACCTTTTAGGGCCTCCATAGGTTTAGGTCCTCAACAATGAACTATGTGGGCTTTAATTCTCATCCTAACAAGATACATAAGAAGCCTCCCAGAGGTTCAAACACAATAACCTAAAGTAACCTTATTTTCCTGGTCCATATCCCCAGTAGGGTATAATTCAACTTGGATGCTCATATCCCTTCCATTCTCCTCTGGATACTATGGTATAATCCTCACACAAAACATTGACTGGTCATCTTCTACCTAGGCGTCCTTGTCACATGACGTTAAACTATACAGTTGGGTCCTCATCCCATGAGATTAAAAGGTATGATGTTCCCCATTCAGTAAAAGTGAACTACATGGGTTCTGGTTCCTTTCACAATAATACGTAGGAAGCCCATTTTTTTGTTTTCTCTCAACAACATAACAAATTTCATCTCCCTGAATGAAGATAAATTCTAGAGTGAAATTGGTCCTCCCGGATGACCATAAAACTCCAAAGTTTCCCACAACATGGCTAGAAAACTTGAATCATCGTAATAAGAACCCAAGAACATATAAGTAGTATATGAGTATATACAATTGATGGGGAACCTTGGATATAAATAGATATCTCCATCAATGAATAACCTCGAATACAAATAGTTGATTATAAATTCCACACAATCTAATAATTGATTTCTAATAATATGATAAATTACATCGTACTTAGGAATTAATGAAGGATTCATGAACATATATTAAATCTATAAGAGAGTCCCATAGTATGCAATAATTCCCCCCAAAAGGGTGTGATGATATCTACATCCCATCCTCTTGACCATTGCGAGTTATTAAGTATCATAGGTCAACAAACCTAATGAATATCTGCCTTTGGAAAGTAGGCCCTTTTGGATATAGAACCATTGTGTGATTCCGGTACCATAAAAAAATCCATTGGAAACTATTCATAAATAGTGATTCCTAACCAAAACACACATTTAAAGGTAAACAAAAAATGGTGAACCCATCATGAATCCTTAACCGAGATGATAGTGTCACCTACCTATTTGGCCCCCTTACACCCTCTATGGAAATGAGGGTCAGGCAGGGAAATCAATCACACATATATTTATCCAAAAAAGATTATTTTTCAGAGATCATTTTTTTATTTATCATATATACGGACACTTGCTTCCAAGAACTCCCATCAATCTAATGGACTCCTTCAAGTTTACACCCGTGAATTCCATAGCTACTGCTCGGGCTGGATCTTCACCCGCTTGAATGACACCATCACTGAATCAACATATTCAAAACTGGGTATCTAATGTATTTTTTTGAGAGTACCATCAACACGATACCATCGCAAACTTGAAGGATGCACAACAGGCCCTCAATGTCAAGGATTATCCTCGATCGTATGGTCAGTGATGCCAATGGTCTAGAAGCCGACAGCGTCGACCGTTATCTTCAACCATTTCGGGACTTTATCCCTGGATAACTACCACCAATCCCTCCCATATTCTAGGATGGTTGACCAAGAGGCCACCTATGACCTCATACCAAAGACACATGGGTCCGTCCAAAAGGCCCATTCCAACAAATATTACTGACAATGCCACATGGAAGGAAACCCTCAACCTGATGAGGGTGTTTCCTTCTAATGTTTGTCCCTGGTCCCTCAGACCCAATCACTCAAGACTGCCCTGTGGGGACAACAATTGTCTAACAATGAGATATTTCCTACCTTTCCCCCCTCTGAAGAATCCCACCAACCCAATTTGGTGGAAAATAGTGAGCGGGCACATACGCCTATTTTTTTCAATCAGATAGCCAGTAAACTCGTTTGGTGGCATCTAAAGAAGTCCGCCAACCAAATATGGTGGAAACCTACAAGTAGGAAAATACACTGGCCTGCACCCATCAAGTCTACCATATATGGGTGTTTAGACCCAACTCATCTTGATGGGTTCGACCTTCCCATACTAGGTCGGGTCAGTTTGGGTCGAGTTACACAGAAAAAACTCAGGTTGGGTTCATAACAGGTCGACCTATACATGGGTTGGGTCAGGTATTAGGTTGGAGTCATTTATACCCAACCCAACCCATGACTAGATTAGTTATAACTAAAGAAACAATTCCTAATCTCTTCACTCTTGGACTTGTAGTGATTCATGTCGCATCCCTACCCCTAGAACATTACCTCCCTAGTGTCGTGCTCCTCGCTCTTCTTCTCTCCTACTCTCCCCCTGACCCCTACCTTCCCTCATAGCGAAGGAAACCATACTCCTTCCTTCTTCCCTCATGATCAAAAGATGAGAAAACCCTACCCTCCTTGTTTTCCTTCCCCCTATCTCCCCAAGATTCCACAACACCTCACTTTCTGTTAACTCTTTGGGTGAAATACCTTGGCTCACGTCGCCTCCTCATCCTTCCTTCTATTGCGCAAGAGGTCAGGAATGGTAGTAACTGGTGGTAAGCAGTTAATTTTTTTTATAATTTTCTTTTAAATTATGTTTTCAATTATGAGAGTTATCAATTTTGTTTTTTTACTCCTATAAAATTCTGGTTTAGTCTTATATTGACTTCTCACCTAGTTCGACTCAACCTCTACACTTTCTACTATAACTATTGCACAAAAATAGGCCAAATTCGGGTTTGGTGATGTGGTTTTTGTAGGTATTTTAGGATTTTTTTTGTTGCGAATCCACCAATTTTCCACAAGGAATGACCTGTATTTGTTTTATGTCTTTCTTTAGCTATTATTTTTCCTTTGATGGTGGTGGTTTAGGGTTTCCTTGTTTACTGGTGGTCTTGAGATGTTGTGATGGTGATTATTTGGTCTGTTCTTGACTGATATCTGGTCTCACTTCGATTCAAAATTTTTTTGAGGTTGTTTTTTCTGGTGGAAATGATTTTTCTTGTCCCTGGTTTTTGTGATGGTTTGATACTATTGGTTTTTTGGTGTTTTATCCTCGATGATGTCGATAGTGGTGTATTGATATATTTTTTTCTATCTGTGTAAACTGTTGGATTTTTTTATGATGGGAAGTGGTTGAAAATGAAAGATTAACATTTAGGTGAAGAAGCCTTGGTTGTTGAGTAGGAGTTGTGTTGGTCTCGGGACATGATGTGTCTTATAATCATTTAAAACAATTGGTTCTTAAAATTTTTATCATTTATTATCCTTGTTTTTGTAATTTCAATTTCATATACTGGTTTCAAAATTTATTCCACTTATTCTTCCCACTGTGTGTGTGCCACAGCTGATAGCGGCTAACGATTCATGGAAGGTGATAAAGTAAGTGGTTCTAATCCTCTAGTTAGTGAAAGAACCCAAAGTCAGATGCGGTCTACTCAAACTACACAATCAATAGAAATAGGAGGGGGATTCGTTTCATTCCAGGTGAAGAAATTTAGGGTAAGAGGTCTCCAAATAATAAGGTAACAATCATAAACCTCATAGTTCTATAATTTCTCAATCTTGGGAACATTATTGTAATAAAAATGGAAGGTTTGTTTGTAATTATTGAGGTAAATATTATGTTTGCACATCTGGAAAACATGGAACTAGTAATTTGAATAGGAATTTTATAAGGTGCAACAAAAATCTATAAAAAAAACTTGACACAATTCAAACCACTCTTGGTCTTACAAAGACATTTGAAGATGAGGATGATGGGATGGTTAAAATTTCAGTGTCACATTTTAACCAAGAAGAGTGCAGAATAGCTCTTGCTTAAATGATAATCATTGAGAATTTATCATTTAAATATGTTGAGAATCAAGGTTTTAGAGAATTTATTGTTGTTGTTCAACCTCAATTTCATGTTCTATCTAGAAAAATAGTTTCTAGAGATTTCTTACAGTTATATTTGGCTGAGAAAGAAAAATTGAAGTCGATGTTGGATATGTTCTCTCACATGGTATGTCTTACCACTGACACATGGAGTTCAATTTAGAATCTGAATTATATGTGTGTTACTGTACATTTTATTGATGATAATTGGATCTTAAATAAAAAAAATCATTTGTTTTGTTCTTATTGTGGATCATAAAGTGGAAAAAATTGACTAATTATTAGAACAGACATTGAAACAATGGGGGATTGAAATGATTAATACTGTTACCAAGGACAATGCTAGTTCTAATAATATAGTGATCGGTTATTTGGTGAGGAGGGTTAATGATTGAAATGGGTATATTCTTAATGGAGAGTATATGAATATGAGAAGTTGTGAACATATTTTAAAGATTATTTTTATTGATGGGATAGTGAAAATATCAACATCAATTGCTAGAATCAGAGTTTCCTGTAAATTTGTGAAAAGTTCCCTTCAAGATTGGCTCTTTTCAAGAGCATAGACCTGGAGTTAAAAATTCCTAGTAAACATTCTATAATTATTGACGTTCCTACTAGGTTTAATTATTGTTACTTTATGTTGGATATTGTAGAGAATTATGAAAATGTATTTATTCTACTTGAGTAGGATACAAGTTTTAGGAGTGCTCTTGTCTATGAAAGTGGGGCTCCTAAAAAATATGACTGGTAGTGTTCTCATGTATTAGTCATGTTATTAAAAAAATTATGATAGCACTATTGAGATTTCTGTTTCTATGCGTGTGAAATGTCACACTTTCATTCATACTCTTTGTGACATATATAGAAAAATCAAGAAATGGATGAAGAGTCATGATATTACTATGAGTGAAATGGATATTGAAATAAAGCTTAATTTGGAAAATTATTAGGGTATTGGTCCAAATTTTAATTCTCTCTTAATTTTAGTAGTTTTTCTTGACCCCTGATATAAATTGGAATATGTTAGAGGTCGTTTTGAAATGATGTTTGATGATGAAGAAGACAAAAATCAGTTGATCAGTAAATTAACAGAGGTTCGGAATAATCTCTAAGAGTTTTAAAAATGTAAATATTCCATTCTAATTATTGATAAATTTGAGTCAATTTCTCATCAATAGTGACATATTCATGATTCTAGTACTGATAGTGAGGATGATGAGAAATGGAAAGATGCATATAAATTAAAGAAAAGGACTAAGAAATTGTCACAAAAAAGGAATGAACTAGAGAGATATATAGAGATTGATGGTTGTGAGGATGATTACAAAGGATTTGATATTTTAAGATGGTGGAAAGTAAAGGAAAGAAAATATAATTTTCTCTCACACATTGCTAGAGATATTCTAGAAATTCATTTAACTACAGTATCATTAAAGTCCTTTTTTAGTATAGTAGGACAAGCCCTTGATCCGTTTCATAGTTTTTTGAATCCCAACTCCATTGAAGAATTAATTTTATCACAAAATTGGTTTATAAAGTATAAAAATATTGACATTTGAAATCAACTAGAAGAAATGGAATCGATTGAATCAGGTACCATTAAAAATAGTATGATTTTTTTTATTATTTATCATTTTTCAATTATAAACTTTTGTTTGAAAAAGTAAAATACTGACTTGTTCTTTATTTTATTATGTTTTTTTATGATATTCCATCATCCACCACAATTCATGATTATAGTTTCACTATCTAAAGTATAATAAGTAAAGATGATGGACGGAGCACTCTTCATTAATGTATAAATTTATGACAGTTTTAAAAATTATTTTCATAATACTGTCATCACATACATAGATCACCCCCAAAGAATATATAGTTTCTTCCCATGAATTGATTCCTCCTTTAAAGTTGTTTCATCTATCTTAGTTTTTAAGGAATATGTTTTGGATGAATCCTCATAAAATACAACCACGTGTTTTTATTTTTTCTTAGCATTGGATAATTCCTTATTAATTTGTTTGATCTTTTACAATTAACTAGGCCAAACTAAACACTCTTTCTTTGTTTGACCAATATTTTTGGGATGCTCACATGCCTTCTTAACTTCTTCCATCTTACATTCATGCCTTTTTTTCAGTGTTTTTTTTTAATTTCATTCCCTTTTATAGTATAGGGACCTTCTCTGTTCAACATTCATTAAAACCTCATCTTTTTACCTTCTTGACCGTACCTTCTACATACATAAAATGATGAAAATTTAAAGTCATTTATTTCTAAATTTTGGAAAATGATAAACTTACTTAGTGAGAAATGGTTCACGCCTTAATTTAATGTGTGTTTTTTAAGTTGTTTCTTAAAATGATGAAGTTATTGAAACAAATATTTATACTAGGTGATTTTTGTAGGTTTTTTGTCCAAAGATGTAAGCTCAGATGGCTTATGATTTTATATTAACATGTTTCCTAAAATTGATCTGGGTGACCTTAACTTGAACATTAAAAATGGTTGTTCTTCTATTTTATTTCATTCTTCATTTTGTTCTTAAATTTTCAAAAACATTGAACTTATATAGAGTGAAAGATGGTGGAGTCTCTTCTCTCAGAATCTTGGATTCTAGATAATTTGTTCTATCTACATTTTTTCTTAACTATACATAGAATACACATTTTCTAAATATATGAACTTTTTAATCCTAATATGATCCTTTCCTTATTGGAATTTTGGATTAATTAGATGCTACAATTTTCTCTCCATGTTTATTGGTGTGATTGAATTCACAAGTAAGTAGATTTATATGATGATTTTTATAAAGAAACATATTTAATAATTAGTATTATTCATTTAATACAAATAAATTTTTTTAGTTTTTGTTGAATTATCTAATTTTTACATTTTTTACTTTTCCCTTTGTCTGAGATATGTGTTGCTACTTGTGTTCACTATTTAGTGTTAGGTCTAGTCTGAGGAAGGGGTGCAAGCTGGTGTAGGGGGTGATAGGGGGTGATGGTGGTGAAGGGTGTAGGGGGAGGCATGTTCTGGTGTGCATGTAGGGGGAGAGGGTAGGATGTTTTTCTGGGAGAGTGTGAAGGGGGGAGGGGTTTGTGTAGGGGGAGGGGTGCATGGGGGGAGAGGATGGATAGTGCATAGGTACAAGGAGGCTGCTGGTGTAGGGGTGTAGTTTAGGGGTGTGGGTGGGGGAGGCTAGGTCTGGTGTGTTGGCATGGGGGAGGAGGGTAGGCTAGTTTGGAGGGGGGGAGGCTGGTGTGCAGGGGGGAGGGAAGCACTAAGGAAAGATGGTGCGAGGGTGTAAAAAGGCTGTTTGTGTAGGGGTGTAGTGCAGGGGTGTAGGTGGAGGCTTGGTCTGGTGTGCTGGAAGGGGAAGAGGGGTAGGCTGGTTTATAGGGGGAGTGTGTATGGGGGAGGGGGAGGTTGGTGTGTAGGAGGGGAAGGGGTTCAGGGGGGAGGGAGGTAGGCTGGTGTAGGGGTGCAAGAAGGCTAGTGGTGCAGGGGTGTAGTGTAGGGGTGTAGGGGGGAGGCTGGCTCTAGTGTGCAGGAAGGGGGAGAGGGGGAAGGCTAGTTTGTAGGGGGAGTGAGAAGGGGGGAGTGGGGAGGCTAGTGTATAGGGGGAGGGGGGTACAGGGGTGCAGGGGGGAGGGAGGCTAACATGTTTAGGGGTGCAAGGAGGTTAGTGGTTCAAGGGTGTAGTGAAAGGGTGTAGGGGGGAGGCTAGGTCTGGTGTGTAGGCATGGGGAGAGGGGGTAGGGATGAAGGTGGGGGAGGGAGGCAGGATGGTGTAGGGATGCAAGGAGGTTGGTGGTGCAGGGGTGTTGGGGGGGGGGTCTAGTGTGCAAGGGGGGAGAGGGGGTAGGGGGTGGAGGGGGAAGGGAGGCTGGGTTTGGTGTGCATGGGGTAGGGTGCAGGCTAAGGATGGTGTGAAGGGGGAGGGGGCATGCCATCTTTCAGGGGAGGGGTGTATGATGGTCTGTAGTGGGAAGCAAGGGTCCATCGGGTTGGGTCTGGGGGAGGGGTGAAGTTGGCTGGTGCGGTGCAGGGGTTCATTGGGTTGGGTCTAAGGGGGTTGGGTATGAGGGGCTGGTTTAGGTCTGTTGGGTTGGGTTAGGTTGGTTCAGGTTTACACATATAACCCGGCCCGAATTAACTCAACCCACAGTGGGTTGGGTTGGGTCGGGTCCTTCGGGCATGTGATGGGTAACTCGACCCCAACTGGTTGGGTTGGGTTGTGTTAGCTACTCATGAACCATATGACCTGACCCGACTAGACCTAAGCGTTTTTGTTTGGGTCAGGACTTGAAATTCTCTCAACCAGGCCCTTGGACACCCCTAGTACCAACAACCACGTTTATCAGCACTCAGACAATTTAGTTGAAAAGTCTCAATGACAAACAAAGGGCAGACACAACTCTCTTCCCATGAGTACTATAAGTATTCAATTGAGGGAAAGGGGGGATTGGAGAAGGTACATGCACCTACTCCAGATGTGGAATGGATTTATATCCCTGTTCCAATCACTAAAGTCACTAAGAACATCTCGAAAATGGTAAAAGGGCAGATGCAAATTCTTGCCCACATTCTATAGACTTGTGAGGATATCATCATGGCAGTGATAGTAGTTCATGATTGGAAGACATATAAATCTATCCCCACAAATGGGGTGGATAATTAGCATAACACCCTGGAGTGGACACATACCTCTTCTCTCGTCAAGGAGGTTCAGGGGGAAAACTCCCCCATAATATATGGATAGAAGGATCAGGAACATACACCTGTTCCAATTAGTGGTAATTGGCCAATTCCAATGGCCACTCCAAGGATGGAACATACACCAACCCATTATGACCACTTCTCTCAATAAGTATCCCCAATCTCTTGTAATAATACATCCAAAAATTAGTCTCATAAATCACGGTTGGAGAATCAATATACAATTTTCAATTTGGATCCACTTAATGCTGGAGTTCTTGAAGCCCTCATACATTTATCTGTTGTAATTCAAGATCCTACACTCTCATTACCAAATTATGGGAGCAGTAGCAATAAATATGAAGGTCCTTATCAGACACTTCACCATGAAGGCTTTCTTCATGGAAATAATTTAGTCGATATCGAGATTCTATCTCTTGATGATAGCCACGATAACCCTCCATGTGGCCAAGAGACCAAGGATCAAGAGGGTCATTCCCTTAATGTAATCCACCATAATGGTCCTCCCCATGATAGTGAATAGTGTGAAACATCTCTCTGTATTAGTTATTTTCATTTTCAAAAGAATTATCCAATTGGAAATGTAGTGATGGGAAATCCCTCTTGTCTTGGGGCACTTGAAAACACGAGGTCAATCATGTCTGATGCCTTATCACAAGTAGGTGTGATTCTTTCTCATCCAGAATACAACCCAAGGTGATGGTCATTCTCCAAACTTCCCTTATGTCAATTTCCTTTCAATATATTAGAGAAAACCCCAACTAATCTCATTTATGATCATAATAAAATCAGGAAGCATCCACTAGGGTCAGACCAGGTCAAGGAACCACTTACGAAAATGAATATTATCTTGTAAACATGAGGAAACAGATGGATAAAGAAAATATACCAGTCATGTTCTGGCCTTTATCCACCTCTCAATACAGCATTCTGGAGATGTTGGAAGAAGATTTTATTCATGACATCTGCATTAACATATGGAAAACTCTTCTTCACCTAAAATAACTAGTATTACCTTATGATGAGTATCAAACTCAAGTCAAGGTAATAAAAGGGATGCAGTTCCAAATTGACTTCGAATCTCTCCTAGATTTACAAGATCCAAAAATCGAGAATCATCAAGGATCCCTTTAACGTGTATGCTTCAATGAATTAATGGGGTTGAAAAAGATGATCAAAGATACCCCATCTATTGTTCACATTTGAGGATGGCATATACAAGGATCATTTCATTTCACTACACTATCCAGGTAGCAAAGCCCACCCAAAGTGGTCTCTTACAATTTCATTTCCTTGTGATGGATACAAAAAATGGATTTTGTTCAAGATTGACGATATGCTCGACAAGAATAGGCCTCTAATTATTCTCTCCAATGTTAGGCTAGAAGAGAAAAAGATGTTGAGATACTCTTGCATCCAGTATAAGAGAACATTGAGCAGGCATTTTGTTTAGAGGATTCCAACCATCAAATTGAGAAAAATCGGAAACAAATAAACATACTTCTAAAATGGGTGATTTAAGTAAGTGATGAATAATGAAACTCGCCAATGTTCAGACCAGAATTCATAAAATCAGAAGAGAATCTACGGTAATATCACCCAAATTAGTTTAGAAACAACCCCAGCTCGTAGGGTTGGGGTATTTTTTAAACCAACCCTTGAGATCATCCAACCTAGCCCAGAGGGTTGTGTAGGTAGAACCAGAACAACCCTAGCCTTTAGAGATTGGGTATTTTTCTTGGCAAAAATACCCTCCTCAGTGGAAATTATTTTTATCCCAGTTAGGGAAGAAACTAAAAAATCAATCCTCTTAGTTTATTCCATCTCAAGATTCAATTCCTTCATTGGGAATGCATAGAACTGAACTGTCAGGGGATTCCCTTCAGGTCAATGTTCACCAAACCGTTCCCAAAGTGTTAAAAAATGGGAGAAAAAGGTCATGTGGAGGACACAAAAGAAGGAAATATCATAGATATTCCAAAATAATTCTTGCAATGAACTATGAATCGATTAACATCATCAATTCCATCATCAAAAACCCTAGACAACACAAGACCAATTAATAGGATTCTAAAGGAGAACTTCTTATTCCAGAGATGTTCTAAAATAAAAATAATGCAGAAGGTCTGCCTACCTAAAACTAGTAGCTTAAACAAATTTTGGGTATTCCCTCAAATAGTACACTTCTACCTCCTAGGAAGGCACCTATTAACGGAAAATTTGAGGTTCATACCATGTCTCACCTTCCCCCAAAAGAAGGACAATTCCTTTCACTAGAGGAATGATTTTCTCAGAAAGAGGAGGAAATGAGAGAGTTGAGAAGACTCAATGTAGAGTTACTTCTATAAAATTGTCCTTCTAGATATACTCCACAAGGAGACCCTCAATTCACACTTACAGTCAGTGCACCTCAACAAAGAGGATTTTCCGCAATAACAGAAGCAGAAAAAGAATATATGCTCAACATAGGACAAGAACCACCAATATATTTGAATCCTGTGATAGTGGATCAATAATTACCTCTATTGGGTACATATCTAGAACATGGTCAGACACATCCATACATGACTTCCCCTATTGGTTACCCATGGAAGATACCAGTGGTGCCAACACCAGTGGTCCTCCTGGTTGCCTCACCCGTTCAAGCTCCAGCAACCACACCTATTTAGGTCCGAACTTAGTGATACATTACATGAATTCTTATGGACACCATTGATTAATTAATGACTAAATTGGAAGATATCGAAGGATGTAGTGCCCTTCTAAAGCTAGAAAATAAGGCTTATCTAGAATGTGTAAATTTAACTCATCCTCTACCAAACATTGAGAATCTTATATTTATGATTTTCAACAGATCTGGAGATCTGGAGCTACACTTGACACATTTCTTCTCTCACTGTGATCACATGATGGGAACCCCTAAGTATCACGGATCGGTAAAACATAAATGCTTCGTTCAATCATTGTAGGGGCCAACCTTTTTATGGAATGTGAGTTTGTAGCCCTGATCAATCACTGGATGGGAAGATCTCTATCAGGTGTTCATCTTCCAGTTCATCTCAATGCTGAAGAATACATTATTATTCAAAATCACAAACTGAAAACAAAGGGAGAATGAAAGAGTCTTAGATTTTATTTCTCAATGGAAAGTATTAACTTACTCCTTGAACCCACTACTCTCTCAATAATATTTTTCACCTATCTGTGTAGAAAATATAAGTGATGAGTTGTGTACACCATTGATCCATGTGAAATACAAATGAGGGTTTCAGGATTTGTATGAAATTTCTCAATAGTTGGAAAAATCTTTCATAGAGACCAAATACAAGTCCTAGCTGATTCCACTAGCATTGGGAAAGAGAACAGGAAAGGTAGAGGCCGCTACATTTACACATAAGCAGGCCCCTATACCTGCTCCTACCTCAAAACCGGCATCATACTATAAGTCCCCACTTCCTTCTCATCAATATCAATGACCACCTCATCAAGATGATCAAAGAGATCATAGGTGGGGAACAGTTTGAGGATTTTAAAAACAAGGTCTATTCCATTCACAATGGCCAAGTACCTGGTAATTTTATCTCAGATTTCAAAAACAACATAGTCTAGTTTCTAAAGACCAAAAATCCTAAGAAAGAAGTTGATGAGGATCACCCAAACTATTTACCATTCCCTAAAATTTTTGGGAATCCCATCCAAGAGTATTTTTTTCAAGGAACTCCTACAAAATATGGTACATTATGGGAAATTGAAGTAGAGAAATTCACCATCCTAGGTGGCATACGTTTCTGTTACTGATCCAGAAGATGATGGTGAGTAGAAAGAATTCAAAAGAAAGAATGCACAGAAGTTCAGTGAATAGTTGGTTAGAAAAAAATCGATTGAAACCATTCAATTCTATGAACAAATTTGAAACAACCATTTATGACTCCAACAACTTCCACCATAACAAATCCATCTTTATAAAAAGTCACATCCTATGAAGGCCAATCCTCAATGAACAGACATGGATGGAAGGATAAGGAACAAATAGAAGAATATGAGTATATTTCAAGGATAAATGTTTCTTTGAACTTAGCAGATTTCATGTCAACCATCTCAAAAGCACATACAACTCCCTGCCAAATCACACAGTAAGAGTCAACCCCCCCCCCCAGAAAGAATATTCATCAGATGAGGATTTTATCATTGGTTTTGTTAATTTTATTAACTTAATGGATCCCTACTCTAATGACGATTCTGATTATTAACCTGATTTCCCTACACTTGATTAGAGAACTAGGGGAAGAGGTCATTAGGGTTGAGGATACAGGGGAAGACATGGTCATGCTATAATCCACTACTTCAACCACACCCCTAATCAAACTTTCTATGTGGCCAGAACTCATGGGAAATATCTCCAATGATCTCAATAGGAACTAGGTAGTTATTCCTACCCACATGATATTGTATTTCCTGACATGATTATCTTGGAGGAAAGGTTTGAGGTTACGGCACCACTTCCTTGGTAGTTAGGAAGACCTAGTTGAACTAATCCACCAAAGACAGGGACACTTCCATCTCATATTCCAAAGAATGGATCATCGACATCAGGAAAATAATCTCCTAAGACACCTATAAAAGTGAATATCCATGTGGTGAAACACAAAACATTGGACCAAAAATATAATATCTTGAAGCAACTATCCCAAGTTCCAGCTAAGTTATCAATCATGGATGCTCTGATTATTTTAAAAGACCTTTGAGGAGAACTTTTTGAGTCATTTTAAAGCCCTTAGGTATTTGAAGATTTGGTAGTTGCTACTGAAATATATAGTGTGGAGAATGATCATGTAGAATTCCATACAGTCATTTCCTTCACCGACCAAGATGAGGATTCTATCATACAAAAACATGTTAGACGATTGTATATATCTGGTGGGATAAATGAAATTGGTATCTGATGACACTTCATTGAAGATGGATTAGGATTCAACCTCATCCTAGTTCAGACACTTCATCAATCGGGTCTCAATGAATCTCACTTGTCTCCCTCCACTCTGATGTTATAGGGTTATGACAAGAATGAGTAAGAACCTCTCTGTGAGATTACACTCAGGAATCCATTCATATATCTTGTATCCAAATCAGGGATCATGGGGGTTTGGAAGGACAAAAATTTCAATGTTCTTCTAGGAAGGCCTTGGCTACATCATCATGCATCAATTCATTAATCATATCACCAATGTCTTAAATATTCTCTCAATGGTCAAATTGGTACATTATAAGATGAAAATCCTACATTCAAATCCTATAAGACACAATAAATTGATGCAAGATTCCATCATCATGAAGGGAAGCAATCAATGTCTAATGATTCTACCCGAATAACTACACCAAATTTATTGGACATAATCCCAGCTAACCCTGCCAAAAAGCTCAGCACAGATTACATGCTTCCTATTAATCAAATGGAAGGGTTGGTCCAAAATTCAAATTTTCATTTAGCGGATTCCATAATTTCAGTCAACATAGCTGGTACCAATGACATTAAAGAAGTTATCAACTCTCCGATTGATAATGAAAGCTTGAATGAAAATTTATTCATTATATCCCATGAGCTTAAACAAATCCCTATTCTATCATGTGAATTGTAATAATATTTCATGAGTTCAAGGGAAGGTGAAGAGACTCAATCTCAATCCCTTATTTCCCATTCAGAACTCCAAGAAGTTCTTATGCCAATAAGAGAGCCGGAAATGATTGTATCATCATCCATATATCTAAATGGTGACTCCCCTATTCCTTTCAAGGAACTTATTTTATCATATCCTCCCCAGGAAGAAGAACAAATAGTGAATCATGAGGGACAGAAAGAGGAATAGAAATAAAAATAAGAACTTGTGGATAAACCAACATCATTTTAGGAAGGAATATCCACCACCGTGGATAAACTCAGAGAAATAAATAAGGTTAAAAAAGAATATCCACATCCTACTCTAATTAGTGTGGCCTTGAATCTCGAATAATAGGAGTAATACACATCTATCCTAAAGTAGAACAGGGATGTGTTTTCCTATAATTACAAAGAGATTCCATGACTTGACCTTGAGTTGGACACCAATCATTTGTTCTTTCTAGAAGATCATTAAGGATACAAGAAAACAGCCAGGAGGACACACCCGAATCGGACCTATAAGATTGAGGTTGGGGTGGACAAAATCATAAAGGATGATTTTATCCAAGGGTTGAAATACAAGAAATGGATAGCCAACATTGTCCCTATGAACAAGGGGGCCACTTATCAGTGGACCAATGACTGCCAAGAAGCATCTGATTACATAAAGAAATACCTCTTTATCCCACCGATATTGATGCCACCAGTTAAAGGAAATCCACTCATTCTATATATGAAATCATTGGAGTGATCACTGGGTGATTTCCTCACAAAAAAAGAAAGATTTTGAGAATGAAAACAACCTTTATTATCTTAGTTGAATCGTGATCAATGCAGAGAAATGATATTAAAATATTTAGAAAAGTTGTCTGGAATTAATCTTTTCAGTTCAAAAGATGAGGAACTACCTGTAGCACCATGTGGTCCATTTGGTCTCTCACAATGACCTGCTCAAATTTATCCTCAGTCATTCTATGCTCACAGGGCACCTGGAATAGTGGGCAGTTGTCCTACAATAGTTTGATATACCATTTTTTCTCATAAAGAAGTGAAATGTCAAGCCGTAACAAACTTCCCCACTAATAACCCATCTAAAAAAGAGACATCATTAAATACTAAACGATCTAATGAAGAAATATTCTCTATTTAGGATATCCCCCATAAATGGGAGATATATTTTGATAGTGCTTCTAGAAGTCCAATAGGGAAGATAATGGAAGACCCTAAGATTAACAAAATTGGGTTAGGAATTGTGATTATCTATCCAAAGAAGGTAGTGTTTCCATATTTCTTCCCGTTATTTGAAGGTGGTTCCAATAATGAGTTAGAATATTAGGCTCTTATTGCAGGCTTGGAATTGGAACTCCAAGTACCAGTGAATCAACTAGAAGTGGTGTTTTGGCATTTAAAATATAGCAGATCAATAGGGATTATTCCATTATAAAGGAAGAGATAATACCCCTATGTGATAATTTATAAGGGTTAATTAAAGAATGTCCCTTCAAGACAACATTGACTCATGTACTGTGATCATAGAATGCTCAAGCAGATGCATTGGAAAATGAAACTGTAACTTTGGTAGATCCAAATCAAGATGAAATAGTCACTAGTTTTTCCCATAATTGGATGGTTTCACATTTTTTTTAGATCAGAGAAGAAGAGATCAATGAAATCAGTCACATCCCTGAGCCATATAGCTGTACAATGGGATGGATGATAACAATCATGGAGTATCTCCAATATGGAGTACTTCCACTGAATAGTGTTATAAGAGAGAATATCTGACTGTAAGTGGATAATTTCACTCTTTAAGAAGGAAAAAATTACAATAAAGTCCTCTAAAAGTGAGCATTTGATAAAGTCCTTCTCAGATGCATTGATAGAGAAGATATTGTGGCTATTGTAGAAGAATTTCACAAAGGATCTAGTGGTTCCAACCAATCAGGGTATAGGCTTTCCGATCAAATCCAGATGCTTGAATACTTTTGGCATTCAATGATATAGGATTTCATAGAATTCACTAAAAAGTGTCATCCCTAACAAGTGAATGCCAATTTCATCCATAAACCCCCAGAGTTTATACATACATCTAAATAATACGGTCCCTTTTACACATGGGAAATTGATATTTTTGGACCATATCCTCTAGTTATGGATAATTCATTCAAGTACATTCTTAATATTACTAATTTCTTCTTCAAATGGGATGATGAATTAACCCTCAAAGAAGTCGTAGACAAAATCATTGTTAGCTATGTTAATTCCAACATCATTTCCATATTTTTTGTACCTAATACCATTTTGATGGAAAATGGCTTCAATTTATATTATGTTGAGGTGGAGAAGCTATATAATTAACTAAATATAAATTACACCCATTAATCCCACTTTTATGCAGCATCCAATCGAAAAATAGAGGGTTTTTACAAGACCTTTTCAAACATAATCCATAATATGGTGGATAAAGATAATAAATCTTGGCCTGATAATATCTTTCATGCCTTATGGGATTATCAAACCCCAACATGTACTGATACATGAGAAACCCCTTAATCGTTGGTGTATGGAATAGAACCGGTCTTTCCCATTGAGGTCCAGTTTCCATCACTCTGTATTTCCATTTTTGGTCAGCTATCCACAAATGATAAGTCCTAGAAATGACTAGTTGAACTAGAGTGACTGGATAAAAATATACTGCACACCCTGCGTCACTTGTTAGTTTATCAGAATTATATACAACATGACTTTTGCAAGAAGGTTCGTTGTTGTTCATTCCTCTAAGGACAATTGGTATTGGTCCTTAGGACTCTGATGATTCTAGGAAAGAATCCTCCAAAGCATGAGACAATGTAGGAGGGACATTACTCCATACATAAAGTCAACTCTAATGGAGTTTATTATTTAATCAAAATGGATAGATAACTCACTACAACTCCAATCGATGCAAGGTTCTTGAAGAAATATTTTTTTGTAATCAAATAAAGTTTTTCTTAGATGTAGTACGTTAAAATACATAACAATATTTGAGTCCATGTTTCATGATGTTAAACTATGTAACATCATTATCAATGTCACATGATGATAAACTAAACTACATATTTTCCAACCTGCAAGATGTTAAACATCATATCACTAGTTGTACTCACCACATGACATTATATTGTATGGTTAATGTCTCACTTGTTTTTCATTAAGAAATCCCCAAGATACCCCAAGTGGAAACTCCTTGTAGTCCCTCAAAATATGAGTATATTTCATGCGAAGACCATGATCTTCTCATTTCCACTCCCTAGTGGAACTTGAGCCCCATTTCCCCCTATGTTTGGATTAGGCCTATATGGGGAATACATTCAAATAACTATGTGTGTCTTGATTCATTCCCAACAATATACATTGTGACATTTGGGTCTTATCCCTTGGTCTAGACAGAATGTTTCATTCACATCAGGTGACAAACATCCTCACCGCATGATAATAAATTTCATCGTACCTTTAGAACTTTGAGTGGATCGATTCTCATTCCAATGATATTTGTAGTGATGCATGGATCTCCAATCTCGGGACCAACTGCGATCATAAAAAGAAATAATTTCCCCTTTCCCTCTATATGAACCAATTGTTTTCAAGGAACTCTTCCAGAACATATGGCTTGACTATCATATAATATTTTATCTTAGGAAAACCCATTATTTTGGAAAATATCGGAAAAATATTAAATCCCCCTTCCTCACATCAAACCTCAGTTGGTGTGGGAATATTTATTAAGAACTACATGTGTCTTGATTCTTGCCTTAATAAGATACGTAGTTACACCCATATCTCCTATCTCAGGTCCAGAAACAATTTTTAAAAAATCCCTTCACCCTATGTGTGAATGAACCAAACCTGCATAGGTAGAACCTTTAAGAAATTTGTGTGTCTTGATTATCATTCCAATGAGAAACATAGTGACGACTGGATCTCTAATTCTGGGTTTAGCTGAGATTTTAGAAAAGAAAATTTCTATTTTTGTTCATTGTTCATGAACCCGATCTGCACAGAGAACCTTTCCAAGACTTATTCCCTGATTATCATTGCAATGAGATGTGTGGTTATACCTAGAATTCATTATTTAGGTCCAATCACCAGTCTAGGGGTTATCAAAAGTCCCCCTACCCATATCAATGTTTTATTGGTGTGGGAAAAAGCTTTTAGGAACTATATGTGGCTTGATTCTCATCCAATTGAGATACGCAGTGATGATCAGATCTCTAATCTGGGGTCTAGCCATGATTAATCATAAATCCCCTATACTTCTTGTGCATGAATTAGATCTACACAAGAAGCCTATCAAGAACTACTTGAGGCTTGATTCTCAACCCTATGAGATATGTTGTGAATCCCAGACATTCATTCTTGGGCCCAACAACAATATTTAAATCACTTCACATGAGTTCACCAACACCCTTACCACATGACATTAAACTACATGAATTTATAAGAACTACATTTGGTTTGATTCTCATTATATTGAGATACGTAGCGACACTTGGGTCATATCCCCTAGTCTATCCATAATTTAAAATCCCTCACTCCTTGTGTATGGATCATACTTTCAAAAGTAACTTCTTTAAGAACTACATGTGGCTTGATTCTCACTCATATGAGATATGTAGTGATGCCCAAACTCTCAATCTTTGGACAGTCAAAACATGATTCAAATAATGCCTCTTTCCTCCCATGTATGAGTCAAATATATGTGAGAAGATTCAATAAAAGTTCTCATCTTATGTATGAACTCATATTCAAAGAATCTGCCATTTTCATCCACTTAGGATTCAAATTAGGGTAAGGGATATTTATTTAAGAACTATGTGTGTATTTATTCTCTTTTTAATTAAGATATGTAGTGACATCAAGATCTTCAATCCTGGTCCCAACCGCATCACAACATAAAAAATTCCCCTACTCTCCCATGTATGAGTCAGATCCACATTGGAAGATCCAATACGAGTTCCCAATACATGCATGAACTCCTATCTATTAGAGCTATTTATGGATTGATTATTATTCAGAAAATATATGTAGTGATGCTTGGGATCTACACCCTGGCCCAACCACATCATTCCTTTTCACATCAAAATTACCAATGTCCTCACCACATGACTTCAAACTGCATGGTGCCTCTAGAACTGTGTTTGGATTGATTCTCATCCCATTGAGATATGTAGTGAATCCTAGTCCATAATACCTAGCTCCATCGATGGGGTAAAATAAAATTCCCCATCTCTTATATACAATAAAAAATATATGCATGAGATTTTATTTTGGGACCTCTCCTTAGAGATCCCCACCAAAGAAACAATAAAATGTCCCAATTCTACATATGAGTCAGATTTATGCAAGGGAATCCAAATTCATGGCCATTATCATTCCAAATGCATCAATTATACACTAGAAATTTCCCCTCACACATGTCATGCTCCAAATATTGAATAATTTCTGATATTTATAATCATTTCTCATCTTTTAGTGGTTGAATGTTTGATAACTAAAAGCTCCTTCACATGACCATGCAGTACATGTCTTAGTCAGACTTGCATATATCCCCACCATAACTAGTTTTTCTGCCAAAGGATGCCATTATTAGACTGTGTTGTATTTTCCCCAATTGGCCTTGTATTAAATAACACTAATAATGAGTTTTTAGAATAGTGGTAACTTGTTTCTAGGGAGAAGCCTCTTTTATCCCTCTAATCTTTGAAAATGGTATAATGGAACCTGGAAATCAGCGGTCATGCTTTGTATATTTTTCCCAAATCCTTTATCCCAACATGAAAGTCTCCAAAACTATGGTTTACACTTTTCCCCTTCACTTGTTCAAAGCATACTAGAATAAAGTTGGACCATTTGACCATTTATCATACATTGTTTCCATAATATTATTGTCTTATCCATATTACATACAACTGTAGTCACTATACTTCCTGTGTTTTATTGAGACCTAAATAGAGAATCAATTTCCTTGATTCATTAGAAATTTTGACCAAAAATACCCCTTCTATATTTAGGTACCTTCTCCACAAACTAAACTATGTGCTTGAAAAATTCTGAATCTTCATAAAATTTCATCAGCTTTTAGCGATAGAATATCAGAATTCTTGAGATCTATTTTCCCTAACCATGTAGTATGTGCCTCATTTTGCATTGCATATATCACCCCCATAACGGGTTTTTCATCCAAATGATGAATCTATTTTTCTATGCAGTATCTTCACCAGTTTCACCTGCATAAAACAACCCTCATAATGGGTTTGTCAACTAGTGGCAACTTTGTTCTTGGGAAAGACTTCCTCTAACATCATAATCCATCTTTTTTCCCATAACACCCTTCAAATTCAGAAATCCCCAAATCACAGCTTATTATTTTCTCCTTCCATACCTGAATACAGTATCAAATTTCCAAAAAATTTACCAAGAATCAAAGAATCATAAAACCTTTGGTCAAAGATAAATACCTTAAATAATAGAACCCATAATTTCTTTGCAACATGAATTTAAACTGCACAACATAATGCCCTTGGTTCATGACTTTAAACTATACAACATAATGTCCTTGCTACATGACTTTAAACTACACAACATAATGTCCTTGATCCATGAATTTTAACTACACAACCCCCCAATTTTTTTGATGCATGCCTTGAAACTGAAAAACATAATATCAGAAATCCCATTTCATAAAAAATGTACCCTTTTTCACACATAAAATTCATGCAGGAGTGGTTTCCCATTCACAACATGTGTTAGTATGAATGATTCCTTTATTCTCAGACATCTTTCCTTGGAAAATACACCCATTGTGGTCTTGAGACATCCAAATCTTAAAAACTATTTGATCATCAGTAAATTAATGTCAAAATTCTTAAGATCACCTTTACCTAACTATGTAGTACATTCCCCAATTAGTCTTGAATATGTCACCCCCATAATGGTCTTATCAGCCTTGGGATATTTCTACTTGACTATACAGTACGTGCCCTAGTTTTCCTTGCATAAAACAACCCTCATAATGGGGTTTTTAATCACTAGTAACTTCTTTCTCATGATATAGATTCCCTATTATTGAATACCATGTTTAAATTTATAAATCACAAAATTTTATCAAGATTCCCATTTAAAGTATCGGAATAATATTAGAACATTCCTAGTCACAAAACCTTGTGTGGTTTATCATCTCAAAATCCATGGTCAAAGATGTTTGACCTAAAACACTGTCCCTTTTAGTCCAACAAACATGATTCTAAACTTCCCACAAAAAGAAACACAGTACTCACCAGGTTAAAAACCCACAAAGGGGACCCTTGAAGAAAGTCAAGTCTCATCTTGATAGACCTATTCTCTATATGGTGTAAGAAATATTGGGAAATTAAATGTTAAAAGGCACAAATATTATTAGGATGGAAACACAAAAAAGACGTCCTAAGAAAAATCCATGTCTGACCCACTAATTCTCTTTCATATTGTGCTTAGTAATAAATTAGGGTGATGACACAATGGACCCTACGTTTGTATGGATTTCTATATGACCTTAGAAATAATAAAACTATGCTCACTAGGCCCCTTGTCTTAGGTAATATTTTAGAGTGCCTCCCATCCTTATCTTGGTAACTATGAGTAGCTAATATGAAAATGTAATTCTATGAAGATTAGATCTTACATTATGAATATAGAAAAAAGATTGGGATTAAGACATAGTTGATTAGAAACAAAATTATTTACATTTATGATCAAAAAATTACCTAGAGGAACATCCCCAAAATGGAGTCTCTCTTTCAAAAATTAAAAAAGGCTTTCTACATAGTTCTCCATTTGTTGAATGACCTCATGAACCCCATCGGTTTCTTGTTGATGTTCATTCATCCAACCTACTCCACTCTCTTCATCCTAATGAAGTGCTTCCTTAGTATCCATAAAATCAGGTGTCCCTTCTTCTTGTTATTTTCTTAATAAACAATGATGTTTTTTGAGTTCCCCTTGAGAAAAAGTTAATTCTTGATGAAGGTGTACAACTTGAGAAAGCTTCTCCTTGATTTTCCACTTGAATTCTACTAGTTTTGTGTTATGATTACCCTCTACATGGGATAACATAGCACAATAGTCTTTAATGTTGACAATCAGTCTGGACATGATGTTATCTTTCTAATTCTTATTCTCTTACTCTCCCCTATGAAGAGTCTCCTTCATCACAGTGTGAACTAAATGATAATAAAATCACCTGAATCCAAACATGCTAAATAGAGTTAAAAGTCATGGGATTCGTGAAGGAAGTTCCTCAAGGGGAACCTCAAAGAGTATCTTATGTATATCTCATCAAGCCTTGAGATGTGAAATACAAAGAGCATTCTGCAAATCTAGATATGACTCAGAGTCACTATTATAAGGAGGGATATACTCTAGGATTAATGTACTCAAATAACTTCCCTATTATTTTTCCTCTTGAATAGTTTCTCCCTTTCCTTTTGATGTTACTCGAGCTAATTCAAAAGCTCCACCCTCATACCTAACCACAGATGATGATAATTTTAAATGATGAATTAAAATCATAATCATCTTCAAAGAATGTCTAGAATGGGGTGCAATAACAATAGTTGGTGATCCTT